>CM057348.1:185573839-185900399 GCA_030015575.1 Agapanthus africanus | reverse complement strand
AATATCTCAAAAGGTTCGGACTCATGTTTCAACAGGAACATATGACTGAATCTTGAGAGATTATCAGAGAATATAATGAAGTATAAAGAACCGGTCTTGGCATGTGTAGACAGGAGACCTTACATACATCATCATGTATCAGTCCCAAGAGTTCATTAACTCTTTCTCTGTTTCCAGTAAACGGAGCTATGGTCATCTTATCTTTGTGACATGACTGGCGAGTTTCACAAGATGTAAATTCAAACTGATTTAAATATGCATCTATATGTAACTCTAGCTAGTCGGGTCACATTGATCTGACCTAGTCTACAATGCCTCAAGTAGGATTCGTTCATTTCTGAACTCTTCCTCTTGTGTGTGTTCTGTATACTAAAAACTGTAGTTTGATTAGAACATCAACGCTTTTAGATAACGTGCCTGAATCGATCAACTTTTGATATAGGAAATATTCAAAACATTATCCAACAATACAAAATTTTATCATTTCTTTACTGATAAAGAGACTGATATGATTTTGTATATCAGGTTCGGTATCTAATAACATTCGTTCAGAATCAATGTATTGGTAATACAGGGTGACAGTGACCAATAGACTTGGCTGCAACACTTGCCCCGTTTTCTGCCTCATGAAACTTATCACCCGTTCTCAGTTCTCTACCTGTCTGTAGCCCTATGTAACAGATTACATATCTGGGATCCTGATCCGGTATCATATACCCAGGATGCGGAGGATACTGAGAAACAGTTCTGTATAATGAACACACCCGAAGATGATGCATCAGCATGCACTCTCTTCGTTTGGGCGGCACGGGAATTCTGGTAATCCCCAATTTCCTGCTCTGTCTTATAACAATTATAAGTTGGAGCGGGACCAACGTTCCCCAGCTCAGTATAACAAGCGGGTTCGGTCAATAATCCGTATTATTATCTTGATTAAAGCGTGATATGGTCGCTACCAGGAGAGAGAGAGAAGAAAACACTCAGCGTGCGCTCTTGCAAGAATAGATTGGTTATTATTTTATCTAATCAGGATGGCTCCCACTGCTTTTTATCAAATCTTCCTTCAAACCCAAAAAGGAAAGACTAGCCGGGATTAATTACACACTACAAGTTCGCCAATCTTTCAGCCAGGCCAGTGTCGGTACTTTGAGGGAGGTCCCCCGTGCTTTTGCACGAACCTAATTAATGTAAACCTCGTTTTCCCAGAAGCGTAACCTCGTTGACACCTTTCTAGACACTTACTTGATCGGCTAATTGTAATGTGTAAAACTCTCCCAGGAGTAACACTTACTCACAGCGGGTATCGGGATCCAACTATCTCATAGAAGGTATGCAATCTCATTGCAAATTTCAACACTTGAAATTCCCGATAATATTTTGCCCCTGGCAGCTATATGACCTTAACATAGTCAACAAATCATAAGTGCTAGTCAAGTTCAACCCGTCATTTCCCGATTGAATTAAACCCACCTGCACGACCCTTAACATAGTCAACAAAGTCGCACGACTACCCTAATCCAATCACATCATATGCTTATGCAGATAAGCACTAATTAGCTACCGCACACTACGCCTTAACATAGTCAACAAACGTAGCACGAATACTAACTAGTACTTATCTGAAATGACGGAGGGCTACGACAGGTTTTTCTGAAAACCTATTGCGTAATGAACTTGATATCGTTGTAGAATCAAATGATTTTAAAATGGAGTGTTTTTGAGGCTTTTCTAGTTTTGCTAAAGGAATCACTCCCGATGAAGGGATCGTCGGTCCTTTCCTCGTCGAATGAGGTGCGGGATATATCATATATATCACTGTGCAAAGCAAAAACTCTTAAAAGCAATCAAAAGTCAAACCGAGTGTGTAGCATCTGCCAGTTATTGCTAAAGGAGTCACTCCCGGTGAAGGGATCTCGGTCCTTTCCTCATCGAATAAGGTGCAGGATATATCGCATATACCGCTGTACAAAGCAAGAACTGTAGCTACCTGTTTTATTTTGAAATTCGATTCTACAACATCTTAGGTTTCTTTTAATTCATTAATCACATTAATGAAGTCCCATCATTTAAATACCTAAACATCACAGATAAATACGACGTACACTTATGCCATCCGCATTCGCCTAGATGTCCCCTCGTGCACCGTTAGGTTAGGTAACTAACGGCAGAGCGGGGCAGGGCTAGCGCGAGTGTAAAACATAAGTAACGTCTATATAATATATCATATATACTATATACTGTATCTATCACAGATCATCACATGATCACATCACAGATATCGCAGCAGAAGAATCATATGAAATATTGGATATACTAGGACATCCGTGTTTTCAATACGAGCCAGTATAAAACACGGATTCCACGGTCGCGATGAATAGCCAAACCCACACCCCTAGACCCCTACGAGTGCGGCAAGCAACCCTACCAATTCTGGAGTTAGGAGACCCGGACTCGACTCCTCGAGTTGGTCTCCCACTGGACCCCAGAACCCGGTTACTTGTGCTCCCCTCCTTGGGTCTATCCTAGTGCGGAAAAGTAAATAATATACAAACGGTGACTACTTCCGCAACCTGGAAGCGCCCCAATAAAAGAATATTACATACAAGTTTTTACATGAATGAAAATGAAAAACACTCATCTCACATAAAAATCCCCGGCTATTCAAACACGACGATCCAATATAACATATCCAGCAACACATAACATCACATGTCATCAACGTAAATAAATATGCGCACCCCAATTGTCGTTGACGTATAGCAACGAAACCGGCGATATCACATATTACACTTACGGTCACAGAAAAGAAAGTGTAAAACTACAACAGTTGGAATCCGCAACCACCTCAGACATCACATGCCTGACCAAATGAATTCCTTAGACATCGCATGCCTAACAATTATAAACCCCGCATTTTAGTCTCAGAATCGAAAACACTTTTCAATATCAAGTCGGGCAATTCAACAAGATTCCCGACATCCTGATCGAATGCTCGTCGCAAACTTCAGTAGGCGGCCGCACCCCTGATACCGTCGACAAAGTGCACCAAGGCGGAACACCGCTGCCGCGAGCACCCGAACGGATGCTTTCGGCGACGGGGATCTCCTACAGTCACTTGGTCGGGGCAATGGCGTGAGGCTGTCTATTAAGTTTACCCGGCGAGTATCCGCGTACGCTACGTGATTGCAACGGACTTTTGATCACATCAAAATTCCGTGGCAACCGATCAAGTGAGACTAAACTGCTATGTTTATAACATTCATTCAGTTATCTCATAACTTTTGCGAATTCCAATTATTGTATCCCATTCCAGATAAATAGAAAATGTTAAACTTTCCGATCGAACATTCGAACACCCAAGTTTTCCCGATACATCAACACATGAAACAAGTATAACAACATTCCGTTCGTGCCTCAGTACCAACGGTCCAGCCGTAGAAGGGTCAAGCCAACGCCTCACATGTGGCACGCCGTACTGCCCCAAACCCGAAGGTTCAAAGGGCAGTTCAAGACGGTCACATAATCGAGTTAAGGTTTGTTGTCTTCTAGAGGGTCCATTGCGTTACTTGCACTACTTAGAACGTCGTTAAACTACGGAAAAATCCAACACTTGGAAATTTCCCGACAGGGGAAAAATTGGGTATTTATATCCGGTCGAACTTTTTAACATAGTCTAAAATTTATCCGGAAAGCCACACAGACAAAATTTGATACTCCGATCGAAACACCGAAATCCCAAATCAACTGCAGAAAATTCAACTCTTGAAAAATTATTAAAAATTCCCAGAAAACCCATCAAATTAAAATAGGAATTACTTCTGCCGCGGTTCCGCGCTCTGTTTGATGAATTATTCACCTGAGTTTGCACAGTAATTCTTATAATTATTTATTGAATTTTTTAGGCATTTTTAATACACAAAAATCTGTATTTTCGGAAAAAGTACAGAGAGCATATTTGTTTTGGGGTTCCGGGTTCGTTCGGACTTCAAATTCCGTCTGGACTTCGCCTAAGGCTCTAGCTAGGCTCTGATACCGCTGTAGGGTTCCTAGGCACCCTAGTGAGGTCTCACAAGGCATCGATCATGCCAAATTAAAAAAAATCTAGGTGCCGAGAGACCCGACTACGGATCGTTTGCTAGAAAACTAGGCGAAAAAGCTAACTAGTTAACACTTAACTAAGAAATACGGAAATACAACCTTTGTAGATCCGGTGCTCCACCTCCATAGCTCCGCAACGAAGTCGTCTCCGCTGTCCAAATCAAATCCGGGCTCTAGCGTCGGCTTCATCGAAGAATGGGCAAGCTAGGTCGTCGATGTCCATGCCGAAGATGATCTACGTCGAGGCATCGCTAAATCAAGCTCCGACTTCACCAAGTCAAGAAACTTGTGAAGTAAACACACTCTACTACTTGGCAAGAGGTAGAGGATGAAGAAATAGGAAGTGGGTAGACTTTAGAATTGGATTTCTCACTCATTTCCATCAATCACCATTGATGGAGCTTGCTTTTTCTTCATGAAAGAAGATGAAGAAGAAGAAGAATATTGTGATAAGCATAATTGAAAAAGAAAAGAAAATGAATTCTTATCATAATGTTAACTAGAGTCAAGTGTAGAGAATGAATCATGGTTAGTGGGAATGGTTAGGGTTAAGGATGAGATAAGAATGGTTGACTTGATCAAAGTTTCATGAAGCTTCAACTAAACTCCAAATTAAGCCACCATTCTTTTCTCCTCTTTTCCAAAATGAATAAACAAATAAATAAATGAATAAATAAAGGAAATGAAACCCTAACCATTCTTTTAACCATGGTTTAATTCTTTGCACTTAACCAAGTAAACATGTATCATCAAACATGATACAATCAAATGCACAAAATCATATCGCATATGTAATGCGCACACCCAAGTGAGAAAATCCATTTAAAGTGAACCGATACTAGTTAATGCAAAGTAATATATCAAATATATAATTATGCATCAAATCATTAAATCAACACTTGATTTAACGATCCGGTCATATCGCATATAACCGACTAATATCAACAGTAACAACTTATCGAATCAACACTTGATCCGATAACCCGGCTATATCGCATATAACCGATCAATGTCACATCGCGAGAATCGAATACAGTATCACATACCGTATTATCCTCGGTCCCGCACATATCTCATATGCGCTCCTATTTCGTTTCGCTTGAGCCAGGAAACCTCTGTGTAGGACTCTAAAGACTCGTCAATACGCCGGCAGCAGATGATGATCATATCAAACACCCACAAGCCGCAAGCGGTCTGCTAAACGTAACGGCCACCCGGGTATTGAGCGATCTGAAGATCGACGAGCAAGCCCGCTCACACTCCAGTGAATCCGACCAGTAACACTACCGTACAGTCCGGTCTGTTCGTCTGATATGTCGCATATCTCGCCTAGGGGTGGTAAACGTCAGACCCCAATAGCTCAATAAGTCGTGTCGATATGAGGTCTATAACTGTTTGAGAAACTACAGGTAACACTTACCAGTAAATCTCAGCAACCCTGGCCAGGGATTTCCTGTTATAGCCAATCGAACACAGCACAACATCAACTCCCTATACCGGGAGAGACGAATCCCCTCCTATCGCTCATTGCCTCCATGTGACTCGGGACTGTACCGAAAAACCACCGTTTTGCACGCCCTCTTGGACGTGGTAAGATGGAAATCAAAGCACAGTGGAAACCACACAAGACTCTATGACGATCTCGGGTCAACAGACTACTCTGTACCAGTGTCACCAGAGAACTGCCATCTGACGTGAGGTATAATACAATCTGGGAGTTCTCGGCGAGTCCGTCCAGTGTACCCAGTCTCTACTGAGCACCCGTATATCATCTCTGATGTCAAACACCAATGGATATGGGATCATCCATCGCCCATCTATATGGGTCGAGAAGGTATACGCTAGTCTACTCTGGTATATCGATGCCCCGTCTCGATACACCCACGACTAGGGACTTTGAAGGATGTACTTATGGACTACCATGTCCCCACTAGTATGATCCGCATCATAGTCCAGGTAGTCAAGCACACATCCTAAGGGCTTTACCAACATGTAATAGAGAGACAATCAGTGTACACGTTAAGGTAAAGATCAACCATATAGCATACTATCATGTCGAGCAAAAAAGTCCTCCCTATATATGTCCCAGCATCCACTACAATATACATCCTATGTATAGTAATGGCCTCTAGGGCATACATATAACAAACAATCTCCCACTTGCACTAGGGCCATCTGTAGTAGTGGTTGCAGTATCTCATACTCAACCATCCCATAAAACATCTCTCTTTGGGAACAGGCCTTTGTGAGTGGATCCGCTGTGTTGTCCTCTGAGTCTACTCTCCTAACCTCGATCACCCTGGAGATCAACTATCTCCATGATCAGGCGATGCTGCCTTAGAATAAGTCTGGATCACTGATGGGACCGGCGTTCCTCGGCATGAGCCACAACTCCATTGTCTCACAATGGTAGGAACATAGTTCATCTTATGAACCATTATACATCCAAACAGCCTCTTTGGTAGCATCTTTAGTAGCGATGTATCCTGCCTTTATCGTCTAGTATGTCACGGTATCTAGCTTGGAACTCTTCCAACATACCGTCCCTCCACTGAGGGTAAAGACAATGCCTGCGACTGACATTCAGTCGTCCTTATCACCCTGGAACACTTCCAGTGATTCTCCCCTGGATCGATTGATACCATCTCACTACAACTAGTGAGAATCCTAACATCCAATTAAATCTATCTCATAGATCCAAAACCCAGGATTTAGGAGGCATCACTTTGATCCTATATGGAGAATCATTGTGATAAGCGGAGATTGATCGAGCGTAGCATAGGAAACTCCTTCCCTATCAGGAGTATGTCATCCACGTACTCTACGAGGATCATCACCATACTCCCTACTACCTTTTTGTATATACAAGGTTCATCTACCATTTTGATGATGTCAAACTCTTTGACTACTTCATCAAAACAGATGTTCCAACTCCGCGATGCCTGCTTTATCCTATAAAACATCTTGCACACGTTTCCGCTGCTCCCACTGTCTACGAAGCCCTCTGGCTGTGTACTTATAGACGCACTCTTCTAAAACATCATTTAGAAAAGCAGTCATGACACCCAACCACCAGATATCGTAGTCATGGTATGTAGCCGTGGCAAGTAGGATTCGGATGGACTTAAGCATAGCTACTTGAAAAGGTTTCATCATTATCCACGCCTGGTCAATGACGAAAACCTTTAACAAGTCAAGCTTTGAAAGTCTCAACTTTTCCATGTACACCAAGTAATCTTCTCAAGATATACTTGCTCCTGATGGGGATTTAACCCTTCAGATATAGCAACTAAAGTCCATACTTTGTTGGTGTATCAGGATTCCATCTCAGATCGCTAAACATCCAGCCATTCTTACAGAGTCTTACTCCTGATGGCCAGCTCGAAGCTAGTTGGGTCATCATCTCATGATGCAATCCTCGCTCCCACTGTCATAGAGAAACAGAAGTATCTCTCAGGTGGGTGAGGAAACCTACTAGATCGGCGGAGAGGCTGAGGTTCGTTGGAATCTACTGAATCCTTTGGTTCTATCAAATCATCAGCTGCAGTTTGTATAGCTGGAACCTTTCCAGTTCTACATTACAGACTTTGCCTCGAGCTTGTCCGGATTTTGCTTTTAGACATAGCCCGGACAACCCCAAATCTTAACCAACTTAAGATATGGGCTCTTCCCTTTCCATATCACATATGAAGCGGTAGGCAACTGATTTGATTTGAACCCTATTCAATAGGTATGCAGCTTCTCAAGTGCATAACTCCCAAAAGGAAATAGGTAACTCAGTAGTACTCATCATAGAGCACACCTTATCATATAGGGTGTTATTGCTCCGCCCCGATATACCATCGTGCTATGGTGTATGCAGAAGAGTAATGCTGAGAGAGAATCTCATTCTCCTTTTGAATAATCCAGGATTTCCGTGCTCAAGTATTCTCCTCCTTGATCTCATCAAAGGACATAATACTTATACCTGTGTTTTGGTTCTCTACTTCTAGCTTATATTCTGTGAATATCTCAAAAGGTTCGGACTCATGTTTCAACAGGAACATATGACTGAATCTTGAGAGATTATCAGAGAATATAATGAAGTATAAAGAACCGGTCTTGGCATGTGTAGACAGGAGACCTTACATACATCATCATGTATCAGTCCCAAGAGTTCATTAACTCTTTCTCTGTTTCCAGTAAACGGAGCTATGGTCATCTTATCTTTGTGACATGACTGGCGAGTTTCACAAGATGTAAATTCAAACTGATTTAAATATGCATCTATATGTAACTCTAGCTAGTCGGGTCACATTGATCTGACCTAGTCTACAATGCCTCAAGTAGGATTCGTTCATTTCTGAACTCTTCCTCTTGTGTGTGTTCTGTATACTAAAAACTGTAGTTTGATTTAGAACATCAACGCTTTTAGATAACGTGCCTGAATCGATCAACTTTTGATATAGGAAATATTCAAAACATTATCCAACAATACAAAATTTTATCATTTCTTTACTGATAAAGAGACTGATATGATTTTGTATATCAGGTTCGGTATCTAATAACATTCGTTCAGAATCAATGTATTGGTAATACAGGGTGACAGTGACCAATAGACTTGGCTGCAACACTTGCCCCGTTTTCTGCCTCATGAAACTTATCACCCGTTCTCAGTTCTCTACCTGTCTGTAGCCCTATGTAACAGATTACATATCTGGGATCCTGATCCGGTATCATATACCCAGGATGCGGAGGATACTGAGAAACAGTTCTGTATAATGAACACACCCGAAGATGATGCATCAGCATGCACTCTCTTCGTTTGGGCGGCACGGGAATTCTGGTAATCCCCAATTTCCTGCTCTGTCTTATAACAATTATAAGTTGGAGCGGGACCAACGTTCCCCAGCTCAGTATAACAAGCGGGTTCGGTCAATAATCCGTATTATTATCTTGATTAAAGCGTGATATGGTCGCTACCAGGAGAGAGAGAGAAGAAAACACTCAGCGTGCGCTCTTGCAAGAATAGATTGGTTATTATTTTATCTAATCAGGATGGCTCCCACTGCTTTTTATCAAATCTTCCTTCAAACCCAAAAAGGAAAGACTAGCCGGGATTAATTACACACTACAAGTTCGCCAATCTTTCAGCCAGGCCAGTGTCGGTACTTTGAGGGAGGTCCCCCGTGCTTTTGCACGAACCTAATTAATGTAAACCTCGTTTTCCCAGAAGCGTAACCTCGTTGACACCTTTCTAGACACTTACTTGATCGGCTAATTGTAATGTGTAAAACTCTCCCAGGAGTAACACTTACTCACAGCGGGTATCGGGATCCAACTATCTCATAGAAGGTATGCAATCTCATTGCAAATTTCAACACTTGAAATTCCCGATAATATTTTGCCCCTGGCAGCTATATGACCTTAACATAGTCAACAAATCATAAGTGCTAGTCAAGTTCAACCCGTCATTTCCCGATTGAATTAAACCCACCTGCACGACCCTTAACATAGTCAACAAAGTCGCACGACTACCCTAATCCAATCACATCATATGCTTATGCAGATAAGCACTAATTAGCTACCGCACACTACGCCTTAACATAGTCAACAAACGTAGCACGAATACTAACTAGTACTTATCTGAAATGACGGAGGGCTACGACAGGTTTTTCTGAAAACCTATTGCGTAATGAACTTGATATCGTTGTAGAATCAAATGATTTTAAAATGGAGTGTTTTTGAGGCTTTTCTAGTTTTGCTAAAGGAATCACTCCCGATGAAGGGATCGTCGGTCCTTTCCTCGTCGAATGAGGTGCGGGATATATCATATATATCACTGTGCAAAGCAAAAACTCTTAAAAGCAATCAAAAGTCAAACCGAGTGTGTAGCATCTGCCAGTTATTGCTAAAGGAGTCACTCCCGGTGAAGGGATCTCGGTCCTTTCCTCATCGAATAAGGTGCAGGATATATCGCATATACCGCTGTACAAAGCAAGAACTGTAGCTACCTGTTTTATTTTGAAATTCGATTCTACAACATCTTAGGTTTCTTTTAATTCATTAATCACATTAATGAAGTCCCATCATTTAAATACCTAAACATCACAGATAAATACGACGTACACTTATGCCATCCGCATTCGCCTCGATGTCCCCTCGTGCACCGTTAGGTTAGGTAACTAACGGCAGAGCGGGGCAGGGCTAGCGCGGGTGTAAAACATAAGTAACGTCTATATAATATATCATATATACTATATACTGTATCTATCACAGAACATCACATGATCACATCACAGATATCGCAGCAGAAGAATCATATGAAATATTGGATATACTAGGACATCCGTGTTTTCAATACGAGCCAGTATAAAACACGGATTCCACGGTCGCGATGAATAGCCAAACCCACACCCCTAGACCCCTACGAGTGCGGCAAGCAACCCTACCAATTCTGGAGTTAGGAGACCCGGACTCGACTCCTCGAGTTGGTCTCCCACTGGACCCCAGAACCCGGTTACTTGTGCTCCCCTCCTTGGGTCTATCCTAGTGCGGAAAAGTAAATAATATACAAACGGTGACTACTTCCGCAACCTGGAAGCGCCCCAATAAAAGAATATTACATACAAGTTTTTACATGAATGAAAACGAAAAACACTCATCTCACATAAAAACCCCCGGCTATTCAAACACGACGATCCAATATAACATATCCAGCAACACATAACATCACATGTCATCAACGTAAATAAATATGCGCACCCCAATTGTCGTTGACGTATAGCAACGAAACCGGCGATATCACATATTACACTTACGGTCACAGAAAAGAAAGTGTAAAACTACAACAGTTGGAATCCGCAACCACCTCAGACATCACATGCCTGACCAAATGAATTCCTTAGACATCGCATGCCTAACAATTATAAACCCCGCATTTTAGTCTCAGAATCGAAAACACTTTTCAATATCAAGTCGGGCAATTCAACAAGATTCCCGACATCCTGATCGAATGCTCGTCGCAAACTTCAGTAGGCGGCCGCACCCCTGATACCGTCGATAAAGTGCACCAAGGCGGAACACCGCTGCCGCGAGCACCCGAACGGATGCTTTCGGCGACGGGGATCTCCTACAGTCACTTGGTCGGGGCAATGGCGTGAGGCTGTCTATTAAGTTTACCCGGCGAGTATCCGCGTACGCTACGTGATTGCAACGGACTTTTGATCACATCAAAATTCCGTGGCAACCGATCAAGTGAGACTAAACTGCTATGTTTATAACATTCATTCAGTTATCTCATAACTTTTGCGAATTCCAATTATTGTATCCCATTCCAGATAAATAGAAAATGTTAAACTTTCCGATCGAACATTCGAACACCCAAGTTTTCCCGATACATCAACACATGAAACAAGTATAACAACATTCCGTTCGTGCCTCAGTACCAACGGTCCAGCCGTAGAAGGGTCAAGCCAACGCCTCACATGTGGCACGCCGTACTGCCCCAAACCCGAAGGTTCAAAGGGCAGTTCAAGACGGTCACATAATCGAGTTAAGGTTTGTTGTCTTCTAGAGGGTCCATTGCGTTACTTGCACTACTTAGAACGTCGTTAAACTACGGAAAAATCCAACACTTGGAAATTTCCCGACAGGGGAAAAATTGGGTATTTATATCCGGTCGAACTTTTTAACATATTCTAAAATTTATCCGGAAAGCCACACAGACAAAATTTGATACTCCGATCGAAACACCGAAATCCCAAATCAACTGCAGAAAATTCAACTCTTGAAAAATTATTAAAAATTCCCAGAAAACCCATCAAATTAAAATAGGAATTACTTCTGCCGCGGTTCCGCGCTCTGTTTGATGAATTATTCACCTGAGTTTGCACAGTAATTCTTATAATTATTTATTGAATTTTTTAGGCATTTTTAATACACAAAAATCTGTATTTTCGGAAAAAGTACAGAGAGCATATTTGTTTTGGGGTTCCGGGTTCGTTCGGACTTCAAATTCCGTCTGGACTTCGCCTAAGGCTCTAGCTAGGCTCTGATACCGCTGTAGGGTTCCTAGGCACCCTAGTGAGGTCTCACAAGGCATCGATCATGCCAAATTAAAAAAAATCTAGGTGCCGAGAGACCCGACTACGGATCGTTTGCTAGAAAACTAGGCGAAAAAGCTAACTAGTTAACACTTAACTAAGAAATACGGAAATACAACCTTTGTAGATCCGGTGCTCCACCTCCATAGCTCCGCAACGAAGTCGTCTCCGCTGTCCAAATCAAATCCGGGCTCTAGCGTCGGCTTCATCGAAGAATGGGCAAGCTAGGTCGTCGATGTCCATGCCGAAGATGATCTACGTCGAGGCATCGCTAAATCAAGCTCCGACTTCACCAAGTCAAGAAACTTGTGAAGTAAACACACTCTACTACTTGGCAAGAGGTAGAGGATGAAGAAATAGGAAGTGGGTAGACTTTAGAATTGGATTTCTCACTCATTTCCATCAATCACCATTGATGGAGCTTGCTTTTTCTTCATGAAAGAAGATGAAGAAGAAGAAGAATATTGTGATAAGCATAATTGAAAAAGAAAAGAAAATGAATTCTTATCATAATGTTAACTAGAGTCAAGTGTAGAGAATGAATCATGGTTAGTGGGAATGGTTAGGGTTAAGGATGAGATAAGAATGGTTGACTTGATCAAAGTTTCATGAAGCTTCAACTAAACTCCAAATTAAGCCACCATTCTTTTCTCCTCTTTTCCAAAATGAATAAACAAATAAATAAATGAATAAATAAAGGAAATGAAACCCTAACCATTCTTTTAACCATGGTTTAATTCTTTGCACTTAACCAAGTAAACATGTATCATCAAACATGATACAATCAAATGCACAAAATCATATCGCATATGTAATGCGCACACCCGAGTGAGAAAATCCATTTAAAGTGAACCGATACTAGTTAATGCAAAGTAATATATCAAATATATAATTATGCATCAAATCATTAAATCAACACTTGATTTAACGATCCGGTCATATCGCATATAACCGACTAATATCAACAGTAACAACTTATCGAATCAACACTTGATCCGATAACCCGGCTATATCGCATATAACCGATCAATGTCACATCGCGAGAATCGAATACAGTATAACATACCGTATTATTCTCGGTCCCGCACATATCTCATATGCGCTCCTATTTCGTTTCGCTTGAGCCAGGAAACCTCTGTGTAGGACTCTAAAGACTCGTCAATACGCCGGCAGCAGATGATGATCATATCAAACACCCACAAGCCGCAAGCGGTCTGCTAAACGTAACGGACACCCGGGTATTGAGCGATCTGAAGATCGACGAGAAAGCCCGCTCACACTCCAGTGAATCCGACCAGTAACACTACCGTACAGTCCGGTCTGTTCGTCTGATATGTCGCATATCTCGCCTAGGGGTGGTAAACGTCAGACCCCAATAGCTCAATAAGTTGTGTCGATATGAGGTCTATAACTGTTCGAGAAACTACAGGTAACACTTACCAGTAAATCTCAGCAACCCTGGCCAGGGATTTCCTGTTATAGCCAATCGAACACAGCACAACATCAACTCCCTATACCGGGAGAGACGAATCCCCTCCTATCGCTCATTGCCTCCATGTGACTCGGGACTGTACCCAAAAACCACCGTTTTGCACGCCCTCTTGGACGTGGTAAGATGGAAATCAAAGCACAGTGGGAACCACACAAGACTCTATGACGATCTCGGGTCAACAGACTACTCTGTACCAGTGTCACCAGAGAACTGCCATCTGACGTGAGGTATAATACAATCTGGGAGTTCTCGGCGAGTCCGTCCAGTGTACCCAGTCTCTACTGAGCACCCGTATATCATCTCTGATGTCAAACACCAATGGATATGGGATCATCCATCGCCCATCTATATGGGTCGAGAAGGTATACGCTAGTCTACTCTGGTATATCGATGCCCCGTCTCGATACACCCACGACTAGGGACTTTGAAGGATGTACTTATGGACTACCATGTCCCCACTAGTATGATCCGCATCATAGTCCAGGTAGTCAAGCACACATCCTAAGGGCTTTACCAACATGTAATAGAGAGACAATCAGTGTACACGTTAAGGTAAAGATCAACCAGATAGCATACTATCATGTCGAGCAAGAAAGTCCTCCCTATATATGTCCCAGCATCCACTACAATATACATCCTATGTATAGTAATGGCCTCTAGGGCATACATATAACTAACAACTTGCCAGTCAAGTCACAAAGATAAGATGACCATAGCTCTGTTTATTGGAAACAGAGGAAGAGTTGGTAAACTCTTGGGACTGTTACATGATGATGTATGTAAGGTCTCCTGTCTACACATGCCAAGACTGGTTCTTTATACTTCATTGTATTCTCTGATAATCTCTCAAGATTCAGTCATATGTTCCTGTTAGAACATAAGTCCGAACCTTTTGAGGTATTCACAGAATATAAGTTAGAAGTAGAGAACCAAAATACGGGTATAAGTATTATGTCCTATGATGAGATCAGGGAGGAGAATACTTGTGCATAGCATTCCTGGACTATTCTAAAAGAAAATGAGATTCTCTCTCAGCATTACTCCTCCGTATAAACCATAGCACGATGGTATATCGGGGCGGAGCAATCACACCCTATATGATAAGGTGTGCTCTATGATGAGTACTACTGAGTTACCTATTTCCTTTTTGGGGGTTATGCACTTGAGAAGCTGCATACCTATTGAATTAGGTTTGAATCAAATCAATGCCTACCACTCCATATGAGATATGGTATGGGAAGATCCTATCTCTCAAGTAAGTTAAGATTTGGGATTGTCCGGCCTATGTCAAAAGCAAAATCCGGACAAGATCGAGGCAAGATCAGTTCTGTAGAACTGGAAAGGTTCCAGCTGTACAAAACTGCTAATGATTTGACAGAACCAAAGGATTCAATAGTTTCCGACGAACCTCAGCCTCTCCGCCGATCTAGTAGGGTTCCTCACCCACCTGAGAGATACCTCGGTTTCTCGATGACAGTGGGAGCGAGGATTGCATCATGAGATGATGACCCAACCAGTTTCGAGCAGGCCATCGAGAGTAGGGACTCTGTAAGAATGGCTGGATGCTTAGCGATCTGAGATGGAATCCATGTACACCAGCAAAGTATGGACTTTAGCTGCTATATCTGAAGGGTTAAATCCCCATCATGAGCAAGTATATCTTGAGAAGATTACTTGGTGTAGATGGAAAAGTTGAGACTTTCAAAGCTAGGCTTGTTAAAGGTTTTCGTCGTCGACCAGGCGTGGATAATGATGAAACCTTTTTCCAGAAGCTATGCTTGAGTCTATCCAGATCCTACTTACCACGGCTACATACCATGACTACGATATCTGGCGGTTGGGTGCCATGACTGCTTTTCTAAATTCTGATTTAGAAGAGAACGTCTATAAGAACACAGCCAGAGGTCTTCATAAATAGTGGGAGCAGCGGAAATGTGTGCAAGTTGCTTTACATAATGAAGCAGGCATCGCGGAGTTGGAACGTCTGTTTTGATGTGATAGTCAAAGTGTTTGACTTCATCAAAATGGTAGACGAACCTTGTATATACAAAAGGGTAGTAGAGAGTAAGGTGGTCATTTTCGTATTGTACGTAGACAACATACTCTTGATAGGAAAAGAGTTTCCTATACTACGATCGGTCAATCTCCTATTATCACAAGGATTCTCCAAATAGGATAAAGATGATACCTCCTAAATCCTAAGCTTTGGATCTATGAGATAGATCTAATTGGATGTTAGGATACTCACTAGTTGTAGTGAGATGGTATCAATCGATCCTGGGGAGAATCACTGGAAGTGTTCCAGGGTGATAAAGACGACTGAATGTCAGTCACAGGCACTGTCTTTACCCTCAGTAAAGGGACGGTATGTTGGAAGAGTTCCAAGCTCGATACCGTGGCAAACTAGACGATAAAGGCTGGTAACATCGCTATTAAAGATACTACCAAAGAGGAAGTTTGGGTGTATATTGGTTCATAAGATGAACTAGGTTCCTGCCATTGTATGACAATGGAAGCGTGGCTTCGACCCTGGAACCCTGGTCCCATTAGTGACCCAGACATATTCTGAGGCAGCATCATCTGATCATGGAGATAGTTAATCTCCAGGGTGATCGAGGTTAGGAGAGTAGACTCAGAGGACAACACGGCGGATCCACTCACGAAGGCCTTTTCCCCAAAGAGAGACTTTTATGGGATGGTTGAGTATGTGATATTGCAACCACTGCTACAGATCGCCCTAGTGCAAGTGGGAGATTGTTAGTTATATGTATGCCCTAGAGGCCATTACTGTACATTGGATGTATATTGTAGTGGATGCTGGGACATATATAGGTAGGACTTTCTTGCTCGACATGATAGTACGCTATCTGGTTGCACTTTATCTTAACATGTATACTTTATGTCTCTCTGATTACATGTTGATAAAGCCCTTAGGATGTGTACTCGACTTCCAGGACTATGATGTAGATCATACTAGTGGGGCCTGGGTAGTCCATGAGTACATCCTTGAAATGTTCCTAGTCGAGGGAATATCGAGACGGGGCATCGATATTCCAGAGTAGACTAGCGCATATCTTCTCGACCCATGCGATGGGCGATGGATGATCCCATATCCATTGGTGTTTGACATCGAAGATGGTATGCGGGTGCTCAGTGGAAACTGGGTACACTGAACGGACTCGCCGAGAACTCCCAGATGGTATTATACCTCACGTCAGGTGGTTTTTGGGTACAGTCCCGATTCACATGGAGGCAATGAGCGATAGGAGGGGATTCATCTCTCCCGGTATTGGGGGTTGATGTTGTGCTATGCTCGACTGGCCATAACAGGAAATCCCTGGCCAGGGTTGCAGTGATATACTGGTAAGTGTTATCAGTAGTTTCACGAATGTTATGGACCTCAAGTCGGCATGACTTATCAAGCTATTGGGGTCTGACGTTTACCACCCCTAGGCGAGATATGCGACATATCAGACGAACAGACCGGACTGTACGGTAAGTGTTACTGGTTGGATTCACAGGAGTGTGAGCGGGCTTGCTCGTCGATCTTCTGATCGCTCAATACCCGGGTGGCCGTTACGTTTAGCAGACTGCTTGCGGCTTGTGGGTGTTTGATATGATCATCATCTGCTGCCGGCGTATTAACGAGTCTTTAGAGTCCTACACAGAGGTTTCCTAGCTCAAGAGAAACGAAATAGGAGCGCATATGAGATATGTGCGGGACCGAGAATAATGCGTGTATGTGATACCGTATTCTATTCTCGCGATGAATGTATCGATTGGTTATATGCGATATAACCTAGTTGTCGAATCAAGGATTGATTCGATAAGCCGATACATATGATACTAGTCGGTTATATGCGATATGACCGGATCGTTAAATCTAGTGTTGATTTAATGATTTAATGTATAATTATATATTTGATATATTACTTTGCATTAACTAGTATTGGTTCACTTTAAATGGATTTTCTCACTTGATATGTGCACATTGTATATGTGATATATTTTGTGCACATGATTGTATCATGTTTGATGATACATTCTTGTTTGGTTTTGTGTAAAGTATTAAACCATGGTTAGTTAGTGATTAGGGTTTCATCTTATTCATTTATCTTTTTATTTTATTTTATTTATTTCATTAGAAAAGATAAAGAGAAAAGAATGGTTGCTAGTTTTGTTTTTTATGAAGCTTCTTGAAGCTTTGAACAAGTCCACCGTTCTTGTCTCTTCTCTAACCCTAACCACTAATCTAACCTTGGTTAAATCTCTACACTAAACCATGGTTGTTGACATGATAAGTATCATATTGTTTTTATTTTTAAAAATGACTTATCATATCTTCTTCTTCTTCTTCATCTTCTTGAACATGAAGAAAGCTAGTGGCCATCAATGGCAACTAGTGAAATTGAGTGAGAAATCCAAATATAAAGTCTACCCACTTCTTATTTCTTCATCCTCTACCTCTTGCCAAGTTGTATAGGGTGTTTACTTCACAAGTTTTCAAAGCTTGGTGAAGTTGGAGCTTGTTCTTGTGATGCTTCGACGTAGATCATCTTCGGCATCGAACCGACGATCAAGCCCGCCCATTCTTCGATGATGCCAATGCTAGAGTCGTGAGTTCAATTTAGACAGCGGAGGGAGATCATCGTGGAGCTCACGAAGTGGTGGACCGGACCTACAAAGGTTGTAGCCCCTTCCCTATTTCTATATTTCCGTTTACTTGCTCGCTTCGCCTAAATATCTAGTTAACGATCCGTATTAGGGTTTCTCGGCACCGTAATTTTTAGAAATTGGCATGTTTGAACACTTGTGAGACTCCATTAGAGTGCCTAAGAACCCTACAGGTGAATCTATCAATCGGCATCCAGCCTCACAACATCACGGACGGTATAATCTATCGTACGGCATATCACTCAAGATTCACAACATTATATATGTCTATATACCTATATCCCAGGTCACATCTGTATCAATCTCATATTGTGGACCGACAAAGGTATCAACTAATCTTATATCGACTCGCATCCATATAACGACATATCACACTAAGTCATTATATCACATCGTATACTCGTTCATCACATTACTATCTTGCATCACATTAAATAACGTCATACTTATTCGCTTTCAATTCGCACCAATCATGACTCACTTCTCATTTCATATTCTCATATGTCAATAAGTTCATTAGTGTCGACTTTTACCATATTATCGGTATCAAATCCTATAATCCTGTCCATCGCATATCATTTATCAGGATATAATAATCAAACGATATTCCATATCAATGTTTGCGGGGGTGCTATATGTCATCCACCCAACTTCCCCTGTAGATATAAATCTACTCATCTTCTAAACTCCTCGCTTAGCCGTAGTCGATAAGTTTCATCGTCTCGAAATCCACGTGAAAGTACCTACAATATCAACACGTATCGCAATACTATTAAAATCAAGTTCCAAAATCCAATACGGCACGCGGTGTGATCATAGGTTAGAACCTATAGCCTACACATGCAAAATAATCAAACAACTCTTGTCGTTGATGTACAAACATCCAACGATCAAATACAATATCAAATCTCAAAATCAAGAATTCCCAATACCGGAAAACATAGTTAAAACCCTCACTAGGGTCGCTATTCATGAAAATCGCTAAGCCTAAAACCCAAACGTACCAATAACCCTATACTAGTAAACTAAAAAGTGGTTTAAGAAATTATATCAATTGATCTGTATCCTTCGGTCTTCAATCTCAGTCCTTAGCATGTTGCGGCTGTCTCGACGAAGTTCGCTCTCCGGTCACGCTCGTCGAAGAGGACATACGTCGAGGATTCTTTATACGGCTTCCCGCCTCAAAACCGAGGCAACTCGGGCATGAAGTTTGCTAGCCGACATGTCCAAGACTGAAGTAGAGAGTGTGTAGAATACTTTGTCTCAAGGCACCCAAGTATTTGTGTGGAGGTAAATTGAAGTTGCCATGGGTAAAGTGAGCAAGGAATTTTTAGCTTGGAGGATAACAAAAAATCTCACACAAAATTGGGCTCACCCAAATTGCTCTCGGCCATTCATAGTGCTCTGCCAATTTTTGATGAAAAATGTTCACTGGCTTTGGTTGTGAGTGGTGAGGGATTAAACAATGAAGTGGTGAGAATAAATATTCAAGTGGTGACCATAAGAAAATATCCATCACAAAATATCACAAAATATCTTAAGCTTGACAAACACATTTAATGCTAAAGCAAAACCTTACCCTCTCCATGCCACCTCAGCAATGCCCACTGCCCCCATACAATTCCCATGAAAATTGTAGACAGTGAAATGCCAAAAACCATACTCACAAATGCATGCACATGACTAGCACAAAAAAAGGAATTTTGGCCAAGAAAATTGAGTGAAGAAATGTGGCCAAAAACAATTGCAAACAAATTCCATTAATTATATTTTTAAATGAATAAATCATTTTAATCTCCCAATTATTTCACAAATATTGGTATATATTTATACCATTTTAAGAAAACCCCAAATTCGCAAATCGATAGTTTTTGCAAAATATATTATTTTAATATTAAATTCCAAAAATAATATTTATATTTTCTGAAATGTTACAATCTTTCCCCCTTAAATAAATTCGGTCCCCGAATTTCAATTTAAACCCTCAAATGCTAAAACATTTCAAAATTCAATTCAATCAACGGGGCTCCGAAATCACGGAAAATACAGAAATATCACAGTACATCCTGTGCACCGGAAAATGAGTACGAAACTCAAAACCGAACTCCGTCAAGCGTCACGTAAATCATCGGACTTGCACGCATATCATCGGAGTCACAATAGAGATACAGATCTCGAAATCCACTACTGAAATCCAATATACACTAATCAAATACTATAATATGTATATAGTACACATCCTTCTTGAAAAATCTCCAAAAACTGAATAACACATATGCATAATCTTTTCTGAGTTGCCGTGTGATGTGTAACTCACGGCGCGAGTGACAGACGCTCAATTGTAAAGTAATAATATACTTTCATATATGTTTTGCTCAAATATACGTTCCGCTTTTTTGAAATATCCCAAAAGGTTTTCCTTGAAAAATTTCGTATCACTCGCGGACACGTAGGAAATAGCGAGAATATGGCTCCTTTTTGAAAACCTCTTGTTAAACTTTTTATACACGCAAAGTATTCAGGTACTGTTCTCGGATCAGTACTGTTTGGCTACTATATAATGTAGTACCTAACATGAAAACAAAGGGCTCAAGAGAAAAATCAGCCTCAAAAGGCGTATCCAACCATCACGTGCATCTGGTGCGCATGGAAATCAAATCCAAATACAGGTGCCACAAATGTGCACAAAAGTAAAACTAAGTGCAACAGGTGTGCACGAAAGCATCTGTAGTGCTAAAAATCTCAACTCGGTGCAACTAACATGCACGAATGAAAATCCCAAATCGAGTGCATCAGGTGTGCACAAAATCAAATCTCATATCATGCGCCCAACGTGCGTGAAAACCCAAATCAAGTGCATCCGTCATACACGAATGAAATCGAAATCAAGTGCATCCCACATGCACGAATAAAATCATCTAGGTCAAGTTCATCCAACATGCACGAATTAAACCTAACTCAAGTTCATCGATGCGCACAAAATCCAATACCAAGCGCCTAATATGCGCAAAATCCAACCCAAGCGCGTCAGGTCCGTATAAATTATCTAGTGCAGTAGCATGCACGAAAATGAACATCAAGTGCACACGCGCACGAAAACACAAATCTGGTAAAACGAATCCTCAAAGACATAAATCGGGTGCAACCAATGTACGAAGTATAAATCTAGTGTAAACAATGCACGAAATACCCACCTGGTGCAACAAATGCACAAAATACAAATCGGGTGGATCCAGTGCACGAAATACAAATTCTGTACATCCAGTGCACGAAATATCAAATCCGGTGCATCCAGTGCACGAAATATCAAATCCTGTGCATCCAGTGCACGAAATATCAAATCCTGTGCATCCAGTGCATGAAATATCAAATCCGGTGCACAACTGCACGAAAACTCAACAATAGCTCAAATGCATATGAAAATTACACCGAGTGTACCACGGTGTATAAATATCATAAACGTGTGCAACTGGGTGCACAAAACACGTATCAATGCACTGCAAGCATACGTGAGCTATACCGAGTGCAGAAATCAAATCGAGTGCGTAACACATGCACACTGTCAAATCAACCGTACGAAATCCACGAAATTATAAGCACGTGCAGCCAAAGTACAAAACCGATATCAAGTGCAATAAATATGCACAAATCATAACCCAACACAGCTGTGTGTAAAACATATATCAAGTGCAATAACTATGCACAAAATGTAAATACCTAGTAGGTGCAGCTATGGTGCATAAAAACAATATCCTGTAACTCAATTATCAAAACTCAAATCCAAGCGATATAAGCATGATACTCGGATCACAACGCAAATCGCAACAAATGACAGTGAGGTACACCTCATACAATGTCGAAAAAAGTCGGTGCGCCCAAAAATGGCAGAGCAAGAACATCCACTTGCCTCCTGCTCACAGTCTAGCGTCCTCTGTCTCTGGGTCCTCATTTTCTCTGTGGATTACCAATCTCGCAAACCATCGGCTCATCGGCCCGGTCAGATGTGCTAACGGAAACGATTCCGCTCTGGCACTCCTCTGGTCATCTCTCGGCCAATGTATGATCACTCGTAAAGCAGCACGTCACCGGCGTCGGCCTCTGGCCTTCTGAATACATGTGACACCACTGATCCTTGGTGCAAAACTTATCGCAACAGTGTTCTGGAAAGAACCTGCTCAATGTCTCTTCCAATCTCGTCTATACCGAACTATACGAAGGCTGCTACTCTGGCATAATCTTTTCTCGCTTTCTGGACATCTGCATTCTCAGCACAGCATTTCCTCGGGAACTGGTCATATTCCAACGCTTCTGTATACACATCCGATCTCTAATCTCAACGGGGAGAACAACAGCTCGTTAACATCTCGCACGAACCCCTTGTTCCACTCGTTTTTATTATCGTCCACTTCGACGTCACGTCATGCTATCTGCGTACGGCAGTGGTTCTCGGCTACAATCAATCCGGAATCTCTCACATGGACTCAAAATTACGAACTCGGTATCTCCATCACTCTGTAGAAGATATCTAGCCGAACACGTCCTCGAAAACTCGTCCTAATCATCGGAGAATTACTCCGTATTCATCCGCTCTCGATCAACTCACAACACATCTGGGTGAGGTCCTCTATCTGAAACTGGTCAGCTTACCGATCTCACATCGGAACTTCTGACGAGCAACGTCATCTCAGGATCGATCTACTCTACATCTGAGTAAGACTCTCCACACTGGAAATCTTCAACTCAACTGGGCCTGCATCGGCGCATCAAATCTGATGAATCACTTCGTCTCTCAACTCTAGATAGACTAGCTATCACCTGTCGCATCTCTGCCTGGAAGCTCCAGCGATCTCAGCTCATAATCTCTGGAAGCGACATCACATCAATCTCAGCAACAGCTGGGTCATCTGTCTGCACGGTAGATGACATCACAATCTCTGAGGTATGTTGTACATCAACAGTCCTCTCACAACAGGAAGCCTCTAACAATGGCCCGATCATCCGGTACAAAACCGCACACTCGTCTCAAACAAGAGGTCACAACACAACACTACATCGATACGTTCCCATGTCACCAAGAAAACACGATGGTCAGTCCTCGTCCACGAGTAGCTCGCCCTGACCGCATCACTAGCAGCAGCTCAAACTGCGCTCAAACCATGGTGACAGGAACCTCAATCAAGTATCGACGAAATTAGCTCAAAGGGATGAAAAGAATCAACAGATCCAAAATGAACACATGATCATAAGGAGGAACGGAATCAGTGAGAGTATGATCATGTAAACGAATAGAATCAAGGATCTCAACTGGATGTATAATCAAGGGGATGAAGAGAATCACCGATCTCAACATATGTACATCCTAAGGTCACTTAAGTGGAGTATCGTATCGTAAATATGCCGCAGAACATACGTACGGTACGTCACTTTACTCAAGCTACCTACTCCATCAATCAGGGTCTGCCTATAAAACGAAAGTTCAGGTCTAATACCCCCTTGTTTAAGTCTAAGTTCCGTAAGGTAAAGCCTATGTAACGAAATAAATTACACCGCAGACTCCATATAGTCAAACCTAGACTCGAACCAAGGTTAAACCTAGCGCTCTGATACCAACTTTGTCACGACCCGAAAACATTAGCTCGTGTCCAGCACTTAAATCACGCAATGTCTAAAGGCATGACATAATTCAAGTAAGCTGAAACCCAGAAATCTAAACCTTTTTAAGAAATAAAAAGAGGTGAAGCTTTGAAATGAAAGTATAATAAATCATGTTTTGTCTTTTGAAAATTTGGGCAGCACCTCCTTTGTATATTTTGATCCAAAACCACAAATACAAGATAATATAAAAAGCATCCCCAAGCGGGAGCTAGCTCTTCGCCAACCAGCGGATTCATAACCATGCAAGTCATAAACAAGTATATGACGCCCAACGGCGAAGATCAACACAAGGAAATAATGTAAAGCAAGACATCAAACCCACCAAGCGAACATAAAACCCATCGCTCTAAGTCTCGCAACCACAAGTCTTTATAAGTCTTCTACATATACAATTAGTAGTTTCTGATTTGATGGAGTTGACTAAATACAATAAGAATAATAATACAAGAGGGGTACGATCCAACATGTACCACCTACGAAAAGAAAATCACCCGAAAACAATTGTGTGCCAGCGAGGCCGCTACTGATCCATGCGGTCAACCTGCCAGAACTGTGGCACAACGGGGGTGAGTTGCCAACTCATGATTAGAAAACATCATCAGGTAGAAATCGAAATAAACAACGATTCCTAGGTCAACTATATCATAAAGGTAATACTATGATATCTACGGTGACCGTATCTGCATATGTGCCTAACAACATAATAAATGTATATATACCTATATCCCAGGTCACATCTGTATCAATCTCATATCATGGACCGACAAAGGTATCAACTAATCTTATATCGACTCGCATCCATATAACGACATATCACACTAAGTCATTATATCACATCGTATACTCGTTCATCACATTACTATCTTGCATCACATTATATAACGTTATACTTGTTCTCTTTCAATTCGCACCTATCATGACTCACTTCTCATTTCATATTCTCATATGTCAATAAGTTCATTAGTGTCAACTTTTACCATATTATCATTATCAAATCCTATAATCATGTCCGTCGCATATCATTTATCAGGATATAATAATAAAACGATATTCCATATCAATGTTTGCGGGGGTGCTCTACGCCATCCACCCGACTTCCCCCGTAGATATAAATTTACTCACCTGCTAAACTCCTCGCTTAGCCATGGTCGATGCGTTTCGTCGTCTCGGAATCCATGCGAAGGTACCTACAATATCAACACGTATCACAATACCATTAAAATCATGTTCCGAAATCCAATACGGCACGCGGTGCGCTCATAGGTTAGAACCTATAGCCTACACATGCAAAACAATCAAACAACTCTTGTCGTTGACGTACAAACATCCAACGCTAAATACAATATCAAATCTCAAAATCAAGAATTCCCAATACCGGAAAACATAGCCAAAACCCTAACTAGGGTCGCTATTCATGAAAACCGCCAAGCCTAAAACCCAAACGTACCAATAACCCTATACTAGTAAACTGTAAAGTGGTTTAAGAAATTATACCGATCGATCCGTGTCCTTCGGTCTTCAATCTCAGTCCTTAGCATGTTGCGGCTGCCTTGATGAAGTTCGCTCTTCGGTCACGCTCGTCGAAGAGGACACACATCGAGGATTCTTTATACAGGCTCCCGCCTCAAAACCGAGGCAACTCGGGCATGAAGTTTGCTACCCGACATGTCCAAGACTGAAGTAGAGAGAGTGTGGAATACTTTGTCTCAAGGCACCCAAGTATTTGTATGGAGGTAAATTGAAGTTTCCATGGGTAAAGTGAGCAAGGAATTTTTAGCTTGGAGGATAACAAAAAATCTCACACAAAATTGGGCTCACCCAAATTGCTCTCGGCCATTCATAGTGCTCGGCCAATTTTGATGAAAAATGTTCACCGGCTTTGGTTGTGAGTGGTGAGGGATTAAATAATGAAGTGGTGAGAATAAACAATCAAGTGGTGACCATAAGAAAATATCCATCACAAAAGATCTTAAGCTTGACAAACATATTTAATGCTAAAGCAAAACCTTACCCTCTCCATGCCACCTCAGCAATGCCCACTGCCCCCATACAATTCCCACGAAAATTGTACACAGTGAAATGCCAAAAACTATACTCACAAATGCATGCACATGACTAGCACAAAAAATGGAATTTTGGCCAAGAAAATTGAGTGAAGGAATGTGGCCAAAAACAATTGCAAACAAATTCCATTAATTATATTTTTAAATGAATAAATCATTTTAATCTCCCAATTATTTCACAAATATTGGTATATATTTATACCATTTTACGAAAACCCCAAATTCGCAAATCGGTAGTTTTTACAAAATATATTATTTTAATATTAAATTCCAAAAATAATATTTGTATTTTCTGAAATGTTACAAGTCTCTTTATTCAGTAAAGAAGAATATAATTTTGTAATGTGGGATAAATGTTTTGAACATTTCCTATATCAATAGTTGATCGGTTTAGGCACGTTATCTAATAGCATATACGTTCTAAATCAAATCATAGTTCTTAACGTACAGAACACACATAAGGGGAAGAGTTCAGAAATGAACGAATCCTTCTTAAGGCATTGTAGACTAGGTCATATCAATACGGCCCGATTAGCTAAGTTACATCAAGATGCATATTTAAATAAGTTTGAATTTACATCTAGTGAAACTTGCCAGTCATGTCACAAAAATAAAATGACCATAGCTCCGTTTACTGGAAACAGAGAAAGAGTTAATGAACTCTTGGGATTGATACATGATGATGTATGTGGTCCCCTGTCTACACATGCCAGGACTGGTTCTTTGTACTTCATTACATTCACTGATGATCTCTCAAGATTCGGACATATGTTTCAGTTGAAACACAAGCCTGAACCTTTTGAGAAATTCAAAGAATATAAGTCAGAAGTAGAGAACCAAAACGGATATAAGTATTATGTCCTTTGATGTGATCAGGGAGGAGAATACTTAGGCATAGAGATCCTGGACTATTCTAAAGGAGAATGAGATTCTCTCTCAGCATTACTCCTCCGTATACACCACAGCACAATGGTGTATCGGGACAGAGCAATCGCATCATATTAGATATGGTGCGCTCTATGATGAGTACTACTGAGTTGCCTATTTCCTTTGGGTGTTATGCACTTGTGAAGCTGCATACCTATTGAATTCGGTTCCAACCAAATCAGGTGCCTACCACTCCATATGAGATATTGGAATGGGAAGAGCCCGTGTCTTAAGCAAGTTAAGATTTGGGGTTGTCCGGCCTATGTCAAAAGCAAAATCCGGACAAGCTCGAGGCAAGATCAGTTCTGTAGAAGTTTGTTGGATATCCCAAGCATTCGCAAGAGAATATCTTCTACCACACCGAAGAACAAAAGGTGTTTTATTTCTCATCAAGCCACCTTTTTAGAAAAAGGAATTTTTTATGGAAAGAAATTTGTGGTCATGAGGTAGAACTGGAATCAGTTCCAGCTATACAAACTACAGCTGATGATTTGGTAGAACATGAGAATTCAATAGTTCCGGACGAACCTCAGCCTCCCCGCCGATCTGGTAGGGTTTCTCATCCGCCTGAGAGATACTTATTTTTTCTCGATAACAGTGGGATCGAGGATTGCATCATGAGATGATGACCCAACTAGTTTCTAGCAAGCCATTAAAAGTATGGACTCTGTAAGAATGGCTGGATGCTAAGCTATCTTAGATGGAATCCATGTACACCAACAAAGTATAGACTTTGTATGCTACATCTAAAGGGTTAAATCCCCATCAGGAGCAAGTATATCTTGAGAAGATTACTTTGTGTAGATGGAAAAGTTGAGACTTTCAAAGCTAGACTTGTTGTAAAAGGTTCTCGTCATCGACCAGGTATGGATTATGATGAAACCTTTTCTCCAATAGCTATGCTTAAGTCCGTCCGGATCCTACTTTCCATTGCTACATACCATGACTATGATATCTGGCAGTTGGGTGTCGTGACTGCTTTTCTGAATACTGATTTAGAAGAGAGCGTCTATAAGTACACAGCCAGAAGGCTTCGTAGACAGAGGGAGCAGCGGAAACATGTGCAGGTTGCTTTATGCGTTAAAGAAGGCATCGCAGAGTTGGAACATCTGTTTTGATGTGACAGTCAAAGCGTTTGACTTCATCAAAATGGTAGATGAACCTTGTATATACAAAAAGGTAGTAGAGAGTAAGGTGGTCTTCCTCGTATATTACGTGGATGACATACTCTTGATAAGAAAGGTGTTTCTTATGCTACGCTTGGTCAATCTCCTCTTATCACATTGATTCTCCATGTAGGATCAAGGTGATACCTCCTAAATCCTGGGTTTTGATCTATATGATAGATCTAGATGGATGTTAGGATTCTCACTAGGTGTAGTGAGATGGTATCAAATGATCCTAGTGAAAATCACTGGATAGCTTTGGAGAACCTTCTTAAGTACTTGTGAAGCACTAAAGGAATGTTCTTGGAGTTTGGTAACGGTGAACTCCAGTGGGAGTCTTTTGCCGACTCGAGCTTCCACGGTGGTAAGGTTGACTGAAAGTCAGTCATAGGCACTGTCTTTACCCTCAGTGGAGGGACGGTATGTTGGAAGAGTTCAAAGCTAAATACCGGGACAAACTAGACGATAAAGGCTGGATACATCGCTACCAAAGATGCTACCAAAGAGGTAGTCTTGGTGTATATTTGTTCATGAGATGAACAAGGTTCCTACCATTGTGTGACAATAGAGCTGTGGCTTAGGCCTGGAAACCCCCGTCCCGTCAGTGACCCAGACATATTCTAAGGTAGTATCACCTGATCATGGAGATGGTTGATCTCCAGGAAGATCGAGGTTAGGAGAGTAGACTCAGAGGACAACACGGTGGATCGACTCACAAAGGACTTTTCCCAAGAGAGACTATTATGGGATAGTTGAGTATGGGATACTACAACCACTGCTGATTGTTGGGTATTGGATACTACAACATATGGCCCTAGGGAAAGTGGGAGATTGTTAGTTATATGTATGCCCTAGAGGCCATTATTGTACATATGATGTATATTATAGTGGATGCTTAGACATATATAGGGAGGAATTTCTTGCTCGACATGATAGTAAGCTATCCGGTTGCTCTTTATCTTAACATGTATACTTGATGTCTCTATGTTACATGTTGATAAAGCCCTTAGGATGTGTACTTGACTACCAGGATTATGATGTAGATCATACTAGTGGGGTCTGGGTAATCTTTGAGTATATCTTTTAATTGTTCCTAGTCGAGAGAATATCGAGATAGGGCATCGATACTCCAGAGTAGACTAGCGTATAGCTTCTCGACCTATGTAATGGGCGATGGATGATCCCATATCCATTGGTGTTTGACATCAGAGATGGTATACGAGTGCTCAGTGGAGACTGGGTACACAGAACGGACTCGCCGAGAACTCCTAGATGGTATTATACCTCACGTCAGGTATCAGTTCTCTGGTGACACCGGTACAGGTTAGTCTGTCGACCCGAGATTATCATAGAGTCTTGTGTGTCTCCTACTGTGCTTTGATTTCCACCCTACCATGGCTGTACTGAGTCGTGCAAACAGGTGGTTTTTGTGTACAGTCCCGAGTCACATGGAGGCAATGAGCGATAGGAGGGGATTCGTCTCTCCCAGTATTGGGGTGCTACGCCCGTAGTTAGATTTTAGTATGCATATGATAGTTAGATTTAAATTCAAGTTTGCTTTTGTATATTAACTTTATCATATGCATACTAAAATCTACTTATATATATCTCCAGGATTAATATTTGTTAGAACACTGCACCATTATCGACGAGTTATGCCGCACATGCACATATTTACATATTACACTACACCTCGTCGGTATTAACATGTCACTTCACACTTAGAATTATTCTGTTAAAATGATTCTTATCATACCTTAAGTATCAATAGTTGTAGTAATTAGCATATATGACATCATATCTCGTATTTAAGTATTAGTAGTTGATATATGAGGCATTTGTATTATTGAGGATTTATGGTTTTAAGTTTTCATATACTATTATGAAAAATCAGTGATTTTCATGATTATGTGTCACGTCCACCATGAGATGTCGTTTTTATGATTTGGTTTTATTCCGAACCGAGTTGGGGGTCATACGGTTACGGATTTACAATTTTATCCAAACTGAGTCGGGGGGCATACAGTTGGATACATGGTGGACCCGGTCGAGCCCGAGGGGCAGGATAGCCGCACTTTAGACGGGGAGCCTAACGAGGGTACTCGATTCCGGAGACAGTTATGAACACGGCGGATATCTAGACAATACCGACCGGTGTTATTGATTATAGGATCGTTCGAGGAATGATGCCTGATGAAATACCGAAGATTTGTGTCGATGTTAGGCACGGAGAAAAATGAATATGATTTGAAAAATAATTGATGAGAATTCAGTTTTGATTCATATATGGAGTATTACATATTCATTCTTCTACTTGTTATCATGTATCGCATTCACAATTGTTGGAATAAATTCTAGTTCGTCATATTTACATTATCAGCCGTTATATGTTAGTTATATTCACTGAGTTGGCAACTCACCTCCGTTGTGCCACAGTTCCTTGCAGGAGTAGAGTGGACGGTTAGCCGCAGTGCAGATCCACTTATCAGCTTTTATCGTATCGTTTGCTAAGTGGGTTACCTATATAGTAACCTTCTCTTTTGGTATTGTATATTGAATCTAGAATATCTCTATCAGACCCTGTATTTTGACTTAGAACGAGAGAGGGTTGTATGTATATTATTTAGTAGATGAGATCGTTTATGTTAAATGTTATTTCTTTTACTTTTGTCTGAGACTCTTATTTATGTCACAAAGTTGTATATTTAATTCCTCTGTTGATATCGTTGATCCCAACTTGGGATGCAACCAAACTTAACACTTTATACTGGCTTTATTATTATTATTTCACTAGGATGTTACGGTTAAAATCTTAAATACCTAACACTGCGATTTCTACTTAAAAACTAAATTTTTCTTAAAGTTCCGCAAAAAGGGTTGTTGATCTTAGTTTTTGGCTTATTCGGGTTGTGTAGATATCTTTAGATATTATACAATCTAAGTGCCGGTCACATCCAAACTTGGGTCGTGACAATATGTGATACCGCATTCTATTCTCGCGATATGTGATATCGGCCGGTTATATGTAATATAGCCGAGTTATCGGATCAAGTGTTGATTCGATATGATGTTACATTTGATATTAGCCGGTTGTATGTGATATAGCCGGATTATTAAATCAAGTGTTGATTTAATAATTTAATGTATAATTATATATTTAATATATTGAATTATATTAACTAATATTAGCTCACTTAATTGTTTCTTTTTCTCACTTTTTTGTACACTTTGCATATATGTGATATATGTTATTGTGTCATGGTTATTGATACATGCAATATGGGTGTATGAGACTAACACTATGATTTAGATAAATTAGGGTTTTACTTATTTATAGTAATTCAAAATGAAGTGGAATTGCTCATGGTTGAAAGCATGGATATGCTTGAGTTAACCATTGACTTAGTCCACTTGATTTGTGTTACTTAAGATATTTATTAACCTTACCCATATCCTTGACCATGGTTTATTCTCTACAAGAGTTAGTATGAGATATTATCTCACCATGGTTGCTATTTTCACACAACAATTCATTCACCATTTTTTCTCATCATCTTCTTCCTCATCTCAAAAGCTTTCTAGGGTTTCAAGAGATGATGAAATATTGTGAGAAAAAGAAATCTAAAGTGAGCTCATTTCCTACTTCATCATCCTCTACTAGATTAGCCATTTAGTTTAGGGTGTTTTCTTCACTAAACCCTAATTTAGTGAAGAGATAGCTAGGGTTTGAGTCTCCTCGACGTAGATCATCTTCGGCCTCGAAGACTTCGAGCAAGCTTGTTCATTTCTCCAAGGGAACCCATACTAGAGTTCGGGAGATCACTACTCGCAGTGAAGGGACTACTACACGGAGCTTTTGAAGTGAAGGACCGGTATACAAAGGTTGTATTCCTTGTTCACTTGTTATAATGTTTGATTACATGCTTTATATTGCCTAATTACTCTAGCTTGATCCTAGTCTAGGGTTCCTTAACACTTTTAGAATTTTTGAAATTGGCATGCTTGATGTCTTGAAAACCCAGTAGGGTGCTGAGGAATCCCAAAAACGGCTACCCAGATACCTGTCGAAAAGAAGGCCGACGAGCAAACTCATCCGAACCCCTACTGAGCCGATCTGTGACAATCTCCGTACAGTCCGGTCTTTTCGTCTAAGAGTATTGTATATCGGGCCTAGGGGTGGTAAACATCAGACCCCTAATAGCGCAATAAGTCGTGTCGGTGTAGAGCCCAATACACCCTGAGAAACTACTGGTGTACCTATCAGTAAATCTCACTTGCCCTGGCCAGGGACAATGTGTATTGGCTAACCGTACGCAGCGCGATATCAACTCCCAATACCGGGAGAGACGAATCCTTTTTAATCCCTACTGCCTCCAAGTGCTTCGGGACTGCACCCAACCACTACCTGTTTGCATGACTCATTTGAGCTATGGTAGGGTAGTAATCTAAATACAGTGAGAACACACTCGAGACGAATAGTGATGTCAAGTCAACGGACTAACTCAGGCACCGGGGAACTGCTAACTGACGATAGGTATAATACCAACCAGCAGTTCCCAGCGAGTCTGTCCAGTGTAACTCATAACCTAATGAGCACCTGTATACTATCTCTGGTACCGTATACCAATGGCTGTGGGACAGGCCACCTCCCCTGACGGGGATAATAAGCGTATACACTAGTCTACTCTGAAGTATCGATACCCTATCTCGATAATCCTACGACTAGGGAAAAGCTTAAGGATGTGCTTATAGACTATCCAGCCCCTACTAGTGTGACTGCCATCACAACGCTGGTAGTCAAGCAATGATCCTAAGGGCCCTATCAATATGTATTAGCGATATATAACATATACACATATTAAGATAGAATCAAACCAGGTAGCATACTATCATATTGAGCAAGACTGTTATTATATCTGTGTATATCCCAAGCTTCCAAAATGCAATCCAGTACTATACAATAATGGCCTCTAGGGAATATATCACTAACAGTTTTCTCCAAAAAAATTTTGATCTGTTTATTGGAGACTTCAGCTTGCCCGCTCGTTTGGGGATGATAGGGCATAGAAAGCTTGTGGTTGATTGAATATTTCCACATCAAAGCCTCGAAAGACCGATTGCAGAAATGCGTCACATTATCGCTAATGATAGCGCGAGGGTGCTCGAACTGAGAAAAGATATTTATCTTTAAGAAACTTAATAACAAACTTGTTGTCATTAGTATGGCACGGTATTGGTTCAATCCATTTAGAGACATAATCAACCGCTAATAAAATGTATAAGTTCCCAAAAGAGTTGGGAAACGGGCCCATGAAATCAATTCCCAATACATCAAATATCTCCACAACCAAGATTGGTTGGAGCGGCATCTCGTTTCTCCATGAAATCCGACCCATGTGTTGACACCGTGAACAAGTTTTGCATTAATCATATGTATTTTTAAATAACGTTAGCCAATAAAAGTTACATTGCAAAACTTTCTCCGTAATTTTTCTTGGACCAAAGTGACCTCAAGATGCTTGATCATGGCAGAAGGAAAATACACTCTTGAACTCATTATTTGGAATACACCGGCGAATGATCTGATCGGGATAATACTTAAACAAATAGGGTTCATCCCATAAGAAGTGTTTCACCTGGGATAAAAATCTATGATTGTCTTGACTTGACCATTCGCTGGGTAGAAGTCTCGTTGCTAAATAATTCACTATATCAGCGAACCAAGGTTCGCAAGACATGGTCAAGAGATGTTCGTCTGGAAAAGAGTCATTTATTGGCAAGGTCAACGTTGGTGAAAAAGAAAGTCATGAAAGATGGTCGGTTATGACGTTTTCACATCCATTTTTGTCTCATATGACAAGGTCAAATTCTTGTAACAAAAGGAACCAACGTATTAGCCTAGATTTAGCATCTTTCTTCGATAAAAGATGTCTTAAAGAAGAATGATCGGTGTAAACTAAGACTGGAGAGCCTGTTAGGTAGGGCCTGAATTTTTCTAATGCAAATATACCTGCTAAGAGTTCTTTCTCGGTTGTTGTATAGTTCAATTGGGTATCGTTCAAGGTCCTACTCGCATAATAAATCACGTGTGGCATCTTATCGATGTGCTGTCCTAAGACTGCACCAATAGAAAAATCGGATGCATCACGCATAAGCTCAAAATGGTGATTTCAGTCTGGAGATGACAGAACGGGGGCTATAGTGAGGGAACGTTTAAGCGATTCAAAAGCAGCCACGCAATCCGAGTCGAAATGAAATGTTGTATCCTTGGCCAAGATAAGAGTTAAGGGTCCAGCAATCTTGCTAAAGTCCTTAATGAATCGTCTATAAAATGCTTCATGACCAAGAAAGGATCATATATCTTTGACGCGTTTGAGAGGAGGAAAGTTGGAAATGACATCTACTTTAGCCCTGTCTACCTCAATGCCTTTTCATGAAATGATATGCCTAAGACAATACCTTCTTGAACCATGAAATGACATTTTTCCCAATTCAATGTTAGATTCTTATCTTACAGTGGGTAAGAACAGTGTCAAGATGACGTAAGTATTCCTCAAAGGAGTCCCCAAATATAGAGAAATCATCCATAAATATCTCCGGAAAATTCTTGACCATGTCCGAGAATATCCCTATCATACACCGCTGAAATATAGTGGGAGCATTGCATAACCCAAAGGGCATGCATCTATAAGAGAAAGTACCGAAAGGATAAGTAAAAGTTATCTTATCTTGATCCTTTTCGGTGATTGAAATCTGGTTATAGCCTGAGTATCCGTCCAAAAAATAGTAGTACACATGCCCAGCTAAACGTTACAGCATCTGGTCAATGAAGGGTAGAGGGAAGTGATATTTCCTCGTCGCGGCATTAAGTTTTCTATAATCAATACATACCCGCCATCCGGTTTGGATACGTGTTTGAATAACCTCATTAGCCTCATTAGTTATGACCGTGATGCCAGACTTTTTAAGGACCACGTAAATAGGTTTTACCCATTGGCTATCAGATATTGGGTAAATTATACCATTATCTAAGCATTTGAAGATTTCCTTCTTCACTGCCTCTTTCATGACGGGATTTAACCGTCTTTATGGGTCACGGGTTGGTTTTAACTTCATCCATCACTGTATATGATGTTCAACAATCAAGAGACCAATCTCTTTGATGTCCGCCATTGTCCAACCAAAAGCTTGTCGATTCGATCTCAAGATAGATAAAAGAGCTCTCTCTTTCTCTAAAACTAGAGAACCTGATATGATGACGAGCAAAGACTCATTCTCACCTAAATATGCATATTTAAGATGAGACGACAGCGGCTTGAGATCAAGTGTCGGCGGAGAGACGATAGAAGGTTGGGTAAAGGAATGATATTCGGACTCCATAAAAGGTTCATAGCTAGCATAAGAAATTGACTCGGATAGATCAACTGACTTATTCGACAAGTCAAAGGATTTGGACTCGGAGGTTGACTTGTCGACAGAAGGGTCCCGTGAATTACGATCATTAGAAAAGTGAACCCTTCGTATTCTATATTCGTGTAAGGAGTAGCTGGATCAAACAATAACGCACTAGTGGCGTTGAGATCATTATCGTAAAACTCCTCAAATTCGCCAATATCGGAAGCTATCTCGTTGACAGAACATATATCAATCATATGAGCAGAAGGTGTAGGGTTCTTTAGCATGACTTCTAGGTTTCGAAAGGCATCAACCATGCCATTTTATAAAAATTTAGTATGCTAAGTAACCCAAACCAAGGATCTAACTAGAGGAATTAGGGTAAGCATGCATGTAATCAAACATTACACTAAGTGAATGAGGAATATAACCTTTGTAGACTGGTCATTCACTTCAAAAGCTCTGTGTAGTAGTCTCTTTGCTCCAAGTAGTGGTCTCCCGGATTCTCGCTGGGCTCCATTAGGCAAAAGGAACAAGCTTGCTTGAAGTCTTCGAGGCCGAAGATGATCTACGTCGAGGAATCTCCAACTTAAGCTACCTCTTCACTAATAGAGAATTAGTGAAGCAAAAAACCTAAACTAAATGGCTGATCTAGTGTAGGTTGATGAAGTAGGAATTTTACTCACTTTAGAATTATTTTTCTCACTAAATTTCTTCACCACTTGAAAACCTAGAGAGCTTTCTTTTTTAGATGAAGAAGAAGATCGAGTCTTGAATGGAAATGGCAACCATGGGTGAGATAATATCTCATATTAACTTATGTAGAGACTTAACCATAACTTAAGATAATGGTTGGGTTAATAAATATCTAGAGTAAAACAAAATTAGTGGACTAAGTCAATGGTTACCACAAGCTTCTCCAAGCTTCCAACCATGACACATTTCCACCTAATTTTATATTTACCTTAAATAATTAAAACCCTTAATTTTCTTTAGCATGGTGTGAGTCTAATACACCCATGTAGTTTGTATCATCAAGTATGACACAATAACAATAATATCATACACATACACACACACACACACACACACACACACACACACATATTATAAGTGAGAAAAAGAAATGCTTAAGTGAGATAATATTAGCTAATGTAAAATTAATATATCAAATATATAATCATACATTAAATTATTAAATCGACACTTGATTTAATAATCTGGCTATATCACATATAACTGACTAATATCATTTGTATCAACTTATCGAATCAACACTTGATTCGACAACCCGGCTATATCACATATAACCGACCGATATCACATATCGCGAGATTAGAATACGGTATCACATACGCGCATTAATCTCGGTCCCGCACATATCACATATGTGATCCTATTTCGTTTCTCCCAAGCCAGGAAAGCTCTGTGTAAGACTCTAAAGACTCGTCAATACGCCGGCAGTATGTGATGATCATATCAGTCACCCACAAGCCGTCAGCTGTACTAGCTGGACGTAACGGCTACCCGGGTATTGAGCGATCAGAAGATCAACAAGAAAGCCTGCTCACACTCCTGTGAATCCAATAAGTAACACTACCGTACAGCCCGGTCTCTTCGTCTGATATGTCGCATATCTAGTCTGGGGGTGGTAAACGTCAAACCCCGGTAACTTAATAAGTCATACCGATATGAGGCTCATAACGGGTCTAGAAACTACTGATAACACTTACCAGTAAATCTCCATGTCAGCTCTGGCCAGGGACTTCCTATTATAGCCAATCGAGCACAGCGCAACATCAACCCCCAATACCGAGAGAGACGAAACCCCTCCTATCGCTCATTGCCTCCATGTGACTTGGGACTGTACCCAAAAACCACCGTTTTGCACGTTCTCTTGAACGTGGTAAGGTGGAAATCAAAGCACAGTAGGAATCACACAAGACTCTATGACGATCTCAGGTCTACAGACTAGCCTGTACCAGTGTCACCAGAGAACTGCTATCTGACGTCGGGTATAATACCATCTAGGAGTTCTCGGCGAGTCATGTTCAGTGTACCCAGTCTCCACCGAGCAACCGTATACCATCTTTGATGTCAAACACCAATGGATGTGGGATCATCCATCACCCATCATATGGGTCAAGAAGCGTATACGCTAGTCTACTCTGGAATATCGATGTCCCGTCTCAATATACCCTCGACTAGGAACAATTAGAGGATGAACTTATGGACTACCCTGGCCCCACTAGTATGATCTCCATCATAGTCCTGATAGTCAAGTACACATCCTAAAGGCTTTATCAACATGTGAGAGCAAGACAATATCACAACATTAGTTTACATGTTAAGACAAAGAGCAACCAGATAGCATACTATCATGCCGAGCAAGAAATTCCTCTCTATATAGGTCCAAGCATTCACTATAATATACTATCATGTACAATAATGGCCTCTAGGACATACATACAACTAACAATCTCCTACTTGCACTAAGGCCAGTTGTCGTAGTATCTCATACCCAACATCCCGAAGAGTCTCTCAAATTGTATCTGGGGTATGGCCTTCGTGAGTGGATCCGCCGTGTTATTCTTCGTGTCAACTCTCCTGATCTCGATCTCTCGGCGATCAACAATCTCTCGGATCAGGTGATACCGCCTCAGAATATGCATGGATCGCTGATGGGACCTGGGTTCCTTGGCCTGTTAGATATGTATGTCCTAGAGGCATGTATTGTATAGGACGCTAGGCATGTATATGTACAGAAACAATCTTTGCTCGAAATGATAGTATGCTATCTGGTTTATCTTCATCTTAACGTGTGATGTGTTGTATTTCATATCTTCATATACATGTTGATGAAGCCCTTAGGATTATGCTTGACTGCCGGGATTATGATGTAGATCATACTAGTAGGGCCTGGGCAGTCTATAAGCATATCCTTTAATTGTTCTTGGTCGAGGGTATATCGAGACAGGGCATCGATATTACCAGAGTAGACTAGTGTATATGTTTCTTGACCCTGGGGGAGATGGTTGATCCCACAACCATTGGTGTTTGACATCAAAGATTGTACACAGGTGCTCATTGGAGAATGGGTACACCGAACAGGACTCATCGAGAACTCCTAGATGGTATATATACCTATTGTCAGATAGCATTTCTCTGGTGACACTTGTACAGGTTAGTCTGTAGAACCGAAATCGTCATAGTGTCTTGTGTGATTCCCACTGTGCTTTGATTTCCTCCCTACCACGGCTCTACTGAGTCATGCAAATAGGTGGATTTTGGGTATAGTCCCGAATTACATGGAGGCGGTGAGCGATAGGAGGGGTTTCGTCTCTCCCGGTATAGGGAGTTGATGTCGCGCTATGCTTGATCGGCTATAACAGCAAATCCCTGGCCAGGGTTCTCGAGATTTACGGATAAGCGTTATCAGCAATTTCTCGAACCGTTATGGGCCGTAAATCAGCATGACTTATAAAGTTACTGGGGTCTGACATTTACCATCCCTAGACTTCATATGTGACGTATCAGACGAAGAGACCAGACTGTACGGTAAGTGTTGCTTACAGGCTCGTTAGGGTTGTGATGAGTTCGCTCATCGGCCACCTTTACGTTATGTACCTGGGTAGTCGTTACGCACGGCTAGTACCGCTGACGTGCTTGTGGTTAAACCCACTGCCAGTGTACTGTCGAGTCTTTAGAGTCCCACACAGAGGGTTCCCTGGTTCAGGCAAAAGATGTAGAGGCTGTAAGTTGATACAGCAGGGTTTCGATCATATTCGTGTAATTGTTATAGGAATAATGATCGGAAGGATAATAATGGTAGGCTTTGGTTTAAGCCGGACACCGGTATTATATTATTGGATTATTTGTATTCATATTTTTCGGAATTCGGATACGGGTATACTTATACGGTATACGGTGGAGGGGTATTCTTGTAATTGTTACAAGAATACCTTCTAGAAGGAGACACCTCATAATTACATATTTATTTTGTGAAAATAAATGAATGAGGTGGAATTTGGAGAAAGTCTAAGCATGGATGAAGGAATGGCTTGTTTCATTTTTTATTCATTTGGAGTTACTATTGAAGCATGGTGCAATTTTTTATTGCATATTTCAATTATTTTCATTTGAGATATATCATTTTTCCATGCTTGATTTTTTCATTTATCACATACACATTCTCTCTCCCCATTATCTCCTTCTTCCTCTTTACTTTAACCTTCACATGAGTTGTGAATCAAAAGCTTAGAGCAAAATATAATCCAATACTTGATCTCTACATCATCTAAGTGATCTCTCATAGCAAACTTGATCTCTTAGTTAAACTCTTGTGAAGAGTTTGTAGCTTGTTCGATAGCTCTCGGGTGGATCATCTTAGATCTTGAGGAGGCCGGAGATCGAGGACATTCCAACCATCAAAGGAGCTAAGGAGTCACAGCGGAAAGAAGACCCGAAGGACTGTTTCCTTAAGGTATAACCCCTATCTTAGTAGATAAGATCTCTAGATAGGATTACTAGTTTTGCTTTAGCACAAGATCTAGGTTTAAAGTAGGTGTTGCATGCAAGAATTTTATTGTTTGCTACTTCCGCCTCCTCACAAGTGTTGTGAGGGTGTGCAACATCTACTAACATGGTATCAGAGCTTAACTAAACCACAACTAGTTGTTTATATGACGTTTAAAGCTTCGAACATGAAATAGCTCCAAAACCGTATTTCAAAAACCCTGCTCTCAGGAATTTTTTCTAAAGTGTTCTGAAAATTTTTTAAGCAAGTACAGAATACTTGTTATGAGATAACTTGACAACCCTAGAAAAATGATCCCCAACCACCAGAATTTTCCTGGTGTCATCATCAATTTTTCCGGCGTCGCCGGTTGAACAGTGGGGTTTGGGCTTGAGTTTTTTAGGGTTCACTGCATTCTGGGTTTTTGGATTTATGGTATTGTTTAATTATTTCCAGATTACATATGATGTAACCTAAGTGTTAGAGGAAATCAGAGTGTTTCGAAATCGAACTTTTAATATCGTTTATTCGCTTTTCAGTTTGTTATGTATTTCAAACGTCCACTAATTGCTATACGACGATAAGTGGGGGTTGCACATATGTATATCTTGTGATGGTATGTGTATATGAATGTGTTGGATCGCCGTGGATGAATAGCCGGGGGGATGTGAGAAGAGTGTTTTTCTTTTCTTTCATTCATGTAATTTGTAAAAAGTAATGTCATATTATTTTGTGGGGCACATCCGGGTTGAGGCTGTAGCCACTGTTGTATAATTTCTTTTTACTATTTTTGCTCCTAGGATAGACCCAAGGTGGGGTGCACAAACTACCGGGTTCTCGAAGTGCCGAGTGGCCTACTCACTTTGTTGAGGGAGGTTGCTTCACTTCGGAAATTTGGCGGGTAGTTTGCCGCACCCGTAGGGGTCTAGGGTGGGGTTTGGCTATTCATCACGACCGTGGAACCCGTCTTTCATTAAGGGTTTAAATGAAATGCAGAATTCCTAGTATATCCAATGTATTCATCTGTGGTCTGGAATGTTTATAAATGCATGTGACGAATGGCTATTTATATATGAGATATATAATAAACGTTGCTTATGTTTTGCACCCGCGCTAGTCCAGCCCCCGCTCTGCTGTTAATTAAGTAACCTAACGGTGCATGACAGGGCCTGTGGCGAATGCGGATGGCATAAGCATACGTTCTATTTTCATTCTTTTCTGTGATGTTTAGGAAACGTAAATGATGGGACAACATTAACGTGATTAATGTTAAGAAAAAGAAGTTGGATATAGTGCCCTCAAAGTCAATTATTGGATCGCAGGTACGTGATTACAATGATTGAGGGAGGACCTATACCGGTAGTACAGTCTTGCTCGAGATGATAGTATGCTATCTGGTTTGTCTTTATCATCGTGTACATGCTTTAGTTCACTATTGCATGTTGATAGAGCCCATAGGATTCTTGCTTAACTGCCAGCAGTATGATGGCGATCATATACGTGGGAGCTGGGGTCTATAAGCACATCTTTAAAGTGTCCCTAGTCGTGGGAGTTTCGAGACAGGGCATCGATACTCCAGAGTAGACTACTGTATACAATCGAGACCCCGACGAGGGGCGGTGGCCGGTCTCACAAGCCATTGGTGTCAGTTGGTTCACCTAAGATGTATACAAGTGCTCATTGAGTTATGAGTACACCGGACAGGACTCACCGGGAACATGCTAGTTGGTATTATACATATCGTCAGATAGCAGTTCCTTGGTGACATGTGTACAGGTTAGTCTGTCGACCTGAGATCGTCATTTGTCTTGTGTGAGTTCCCACTGTGCTTTCATTACTACCCTACCACGGCTCAAAGGAGTCGTGAAAACAGGTTTTAGTTGGGTACAGTCCCGAGCCACATGGAGGCAGTGAGCGGATCGTCGGGGATTCGTCTCTCCCGGTATTGGGGGTGAGATCGCGCTGTGTTGAGGAGAGCCATTACACGAAATCCCTGGCCAGGGTAATCGAGATTTACTGGTAGGTTTTCCAGTAGTATCTCAGGGTGTTCTGGGCTTCACTCCGACACGACTTATACCGCTATTGAGGGCCTGACGTTTACCAGCCCTAGGCCCTATATGCGATACTCATAGACGAACAGACTGGACTGTACGGATATTGTCACTGTCAGACTCAGTAGGGTTTCTGGATGAGTTCGCTCGTCAGCTTCCCTTTCGGTCAATACATAGGCAACTGTTACGTACAGCTAGTACCACTGATGTGCTTGTGGTTATACCCGGTGCCAGTGTATTGATGAGTCATTAGAGTCCCCAACAGAAAGTTTCCTAAGTTCGGGAGAAACGTTGTAGAGGCCGTATGGTATTATGGCAGGGTTCGAACATACACGTGCACTTGTGCATGGGTCATGTTTCGGACGGATAAGCCGGATCCTAGTATTATACTGTAGGAATATTTTTCTGTCTCATTGCATTCGTATTCGGTCGGAATACAAATACGGGTATGTATTTACAGTTGAGGGGTAATCCCGTAATTCGTTACGGGATTATTTTCGGAGTTGCCGGTTTCTTTTTCCTTCTTAATCATCTTGATCCATGTTTAATCATTGTGAGCCTTGACCTTTTCTATTCTTTGAATTTTCTTCTTGCACTGAATTTCTTGGTTGTTCATTTCGAGAGCAAGAGTAGTGGCAGCATGATCTTGATTTTTTTGATTGGGCATGGTCATGTTTGGTGAGCAGTGGGGGCAGCCTGTGCAGTGGAGGCTATCTGCATTTTCTCCACTTCTTGATTGGCAAGGGCTTTTTTTGTGGTGAAAAAAAAATAAAGGCTTTGGTGTTGATTTCTTTTCTTGGGTGTTGATTAATATACAACACATTTTTTTTCCTCACCCTTTATAACATGTGCTACCAATTCTTACACTCACCAATTTGAAACCTTACACTCGTCACCTCATCAAGAAACTCCCAGAGAGCTTCCTTCTTGGCCGAGCCCCATTTTTTGCCTTTGGCTTCACAAGCAAAAATCTCATGTGCTCACATTCTCTATCTTGGCAACTCCAATTTACCTCTACCCAATCGCTTGGGTGCTGTAGCGTTTTGAAAATCGTTTCGGTGAAATTTCGGAAAATCGGTAAAATAAGGGGGTTTTCTGTAAAAAAGTCAAAATGCAAATATCTTATTATAAAAATTAAATATACATATTCTAGCTATTTAATTGCTAGTATTTGGTGTTTATTGAGCCACTGGTGAAATTTCAAATTTTCTGAAAAAAATTTATTTTATTATTATTTTAAGCCGTCACTAATACATTTAATTAGGGAAAATTACAAATTGGAATGAGTTGAAACAAATTTTGTGCATCATAAAACATTAAATAAAATTTTATCATGTGTTTTTTGAAACGAAATCGTTTGCCAAAACGGTTTAGAAATTATCGAAGAAAAAGGCTTAAATAGTGAATTTAGTGTTAATGGATGTTTGGGGGTATAATACTTATCATTTTCCCTCATCCCACACACACACACACCCACACACACCACAACCCCCCCCCATCCTTGCTGGCCGAGCCCTCACCTGCAAAATCAGCAACAGTCCCTCTTCTTTCCTTCTCTTTTCCTTTCAAAAATTCACCCAAAAATGCTTCAAAATCCACCAAAAATTCAAAACTAAATCCAAATCCAACTCCTACCCATTTTAGCTTACCCTAACATGCATGGATCTAGAGATCAAGATGGCAATTTGAGGGGCTAGATTTCAAGTTGGATCAATGAGTTGTGAGGTATAAAAATCTTGACCTTTTTGTTGAATTGTTGATTAATGCTTGTGTTAGCTTAATTAAGTGTTAATTAGGTTTTATATGAGTTCAAATTGCATGATTGGAAAATTCAAGAATATGGTTTGAAGCTAATTTGGGTTTAACCATCACAAGTAGGATAATCAAGTGTAGATTATCATCTTGTGGAATTGTAAAACCCAACCTAATTGTTAGTTTGCAAATGGTTAGGTTGATATTGTTATAATTAAGCTATATTGCTAACTAGGTTTTAGAAATTTAATTAAAATATGGGATTAAAGATCTAATTGGGTTTTTCATGACTTCATTAACATTATTAAGTGTAGTTTAACACTTTAGTTCATGGAAATCCAACCTAAATTGTGGTTTGTGCATTTTGCTTTAAAAAGAGTTAAAATCGGTATTTTTGCAAACTAGTTTTTTTGAACATATATGGTTTGCTGAAATTAAATTATGGAAATGATTTATATGACTTATTTAAGATATTTAATAAATATATTGGCCTCTACATTCATTTAAACGTCGAGTTTTGTACTAAAACGGGTAATTTTTACTTGCTAGATTTTCGGAAAAATGGCTTCTAAAGTGAATTTGGGGTTTTTGTGAATTTTAACCTATTCTATATTTAAATTAGTATTCATGAATGTGCAAATGAGTGTACTTGGGTTTTTCTCGATGGTCGGGCGTTTGCACGCCGACGTCGAGGGTTTTTGGGTTGGTTTGTGAGAGCAACCATAGGTTTTGACCTATGTGGGATTCGTGCGTCGTTTTGGTCATAAGTCGGATTTTAATGCGATATGGTGCATTTTGATATGTAGGTACCCCATGTGGACTTCGAGACGACAAGCAAGCGCGTGGCGACGTCGGCACCGGCGAGCGAGGACCAGGTGAGTAGATTTATATCTATGGGGAGAAGTCGGGTGGATGGCGTATAGCACCCCCGCAGTCCGTGGTGGTGTATATGGATGCGTATACACACCAAAATTTATTATATGTTATTTGGGATTAATAACGATGTTAGGATGGATATTGGTGTATTGGATTACTTTAGTGTTGCGAACCCTAGGGTAGTGTTGCACTACACATACACACATACCTACTTGCATACATTCCTATTTATATGTGCTCATGGGATTCTTTATAGTTATGTGTTCACATGGGTATGGGACTATGTGTTCACATACGGATTTGAGGATGATATTGGGATTGAGCTGAGTCGATGAGATTTGTTTTATGGTTGTGATATCAGTGATATGGCAGGATTCATACTTGAGGTACGTCCTGGGGTTATAGCGGATCTTGGGGCGGCGATACGGGTGAATAGTGTTATGAATAAAATGGTCGACATGTGATCGTGATATGAGGCATGATATGCTAGGATTTTGATATTAGGCCGTATCGGGCGATGTATACCCCTTGATGATGATGTGTGCTGACGATATCGGTTTGTACGAGATTGTAGTCAGATCATGAGTATATTGAGGATATTAGTATTGTACTAGACATAGGTCAGTACCCTAGACTATGATCTTGGATGAAGAGGATACCAGAGGAATAGTGTGATGAATATGATATTGACCCGTACCCAGATTTGGGGATGCCGTACGACGGATTTACGTACGAGCTATATTTTGATGATTGATCCGTACTTTTGACTTGGGATGTTTGATTATAGATATGGTATCGGATATGATATTATTGTGGCGGGATCACCGACTAATATATATACAGGTATATATATATATCGACTCAGATGTTAGGCGGTTTCCTTACCTGTAGTCCAGCTTGTTAGCTTTGTTAGTGTTTATGCCCTAGAAGGCCATTACTGTATCATACTAGTTTGTATATTACTTAATGGAAGCTTGGGATATTCACATGTGTATAACAGTCTTGCTAAACATGGTAGTATGCTACTTGGTTTTTCTATCTTAATATGTGAGTGTACGTATTGATAGAGCTCTTAGGATCTTGCTTGTCTACCAGCGTTGTGATGGCAGTCACACTAGTGGGGGCTGGGTAGTCTACAAGCACATCCTTATTCTGGTCCCTGGTCATTGGATTATCGAGACAGAGCATCGATACTCCGGAGTAGACTAGTGTGTACGCTTCTCATCCCAGTTGGGGAGATGGTCTGTCCCACAGCCGTCAGTACGTCGTACTGGAGATAGTATGCAGGTGCTCGTTAGGTTACGGGTACACCGGACAGGACTCACAGGGAACTGTTGGTTGGTTTGATACCAGTCGTCAGTGAGAAGTTCCCAGGTGACATGAGTACAGCATAGTCCGCAGACTTGACACTGCTACTTCGCCTCGAGTGTGTCCCACTGTTCTTAGATTGCTACCCTACCACGGCTCAAATGAGTCATGCAAACAGGTAGCAGTTGGGTGCAGTCCCGAGCACTTGGAGGCAGTGGCGGTTAGACAGGATTCGTCCCTCCCGGTATTGGGAGTAGATATCGTGCTGTGTCAGAGAGCCATTACGCAAAGTCCCTGGCCAGGGCAAGCGAGATTTGCTGGTAGGTTCCAGTAGTTTCTCAGGGTGTAATGGGCTTCCCTCCGACACGACTTATACCGCTATTAGGGGACTGACGCTTGCCGCCCCTCTAGGCCCGATATGCGATAGTCTTGGACGAACGGACCGGACTGTATGGAGATTGTCACATCAGACTCAGTAGGAGTTCGGATGGGTTTTCTCATCGGCCTTCTTATCGACAACTACCTGGGGACCGTTACGTACAGCTAGTGCCGCTTGCGGTCTGTGGTTAAACCCACTGCCAGCGTGGTAGTCGAGTCTCTAGAGTCCCACACAGAGAGTTTCCTACTCCAGGCGAAACGATATAGAGGTCGCATAGTTTTGCGACAAAGGGTTCGGACGCATACGTGCGTTTACGCGCGTACGACTTTCGGACAGTTTTTACCAGTCGGCTTTGGTTTAAGCCAGTTACTGGTATCCGGTTATTGGATTTATACAGTCTAAAGTTTTTCCGTATTTTTACGGATCGGAGGGGCGTTCTCTTAATTACTCGAGAAGCTTCTAGTAGATGGTGACTAAGGAGGGTTATGTGTCATTTGCATTAAATGAGTTTAGTGAGTCATGAGGGTGATTCATGCATATCATTAATGCATGATAAATGCTTAGTGAGTCATGACAATGAATCACCATTAGATATTTGTGAAGCATGCTTATTCATTATGTATTATTCTTTTTCTCATAAATAAGAATGCTTCATATTTATTATGATACATTACTATTCTCATCATAATTCATTCTCACATTCTCTCTCCTCAAGCTCTCCCTCTTCAAAAGACTAATCCTCCCCTCTCATGAGTTGAGTACAAGGGTTAGTAAGACTAATCAATCCATAACCATCACTCTATTTCATTCTATCTTCTTTGATTAGCAATCCAAGAAGGTTAGTTGCCTCAAGTTTAGAGGTTTAGCTTGGAGTTTTGCTCTCGGGTGGATCGTCTACTACCTAGAGAAGGCCGAGGAGGACAAGAAGATCGTAAAGACGAAGGAGTTGGTTCATTAGGTATAATCCCTAAACACAGTAGTTTAGAAACACTTTGTGTTTGGTTATTTATAGTTTAGCTTCGATTCAAGCGGTTAGTCGATGTTCGTTCACTAAACAAGTTCGTTTTTGAAATTTCCGCCTCCCCACAAATATTGGGGTGTAGTACATCGACTTACAGTGGTATCAGAGCCTCGCTAAACAATAAATAACTTAATTGCAAATTTGTACGAATTTCGAACGGAAAAACGAAGCCGGAAAACCCTAAAACTGTCAAGTTTCTGTCGAGTTTAAAATGAAGTCTAAAAATTTTTCAGGGTCACTCAGAAAGCTTGAAAAGGGTCCAGGAGAACACCCATGAAATTTGAGCCCATGAATCGGCTAAAGAGCCGTGGAAGCGCGGCGGTTCCCTACTGAGCCGCCGCTGTTCCGCGGCCGAGTTGCCGAGTCATGGACTCATTTTTCATGTGTGGGTCCACTCTGGTATTTGGGGTTTTCTGGAATATTTTAATTTTGCTCAGGTTTCCAGTTTACAGAGCAGTTTTTGGAGCAATATTAAATATGTTTAATCGATCGAAATTGTACAGTATTTGCATATTGGATTATATCTGTGCTTGTTTAATGTGTTCGTAAACCTCCCCTAACTGCTAGTATGTCGGTTGGCAGGGGGTTGCACATTTCTGTAATGGTTATATCTGTTTGTACCTATAAACTGTATTGGACTGTTGTGGTGTATAGCCGGGGTTTGCAATGGGTTATTGTTTAATTCATTTGTTGTAAATGTAATTTGTTGTAATATTATTTTTGCGGGGCACATCCAGGTTGCGGTTGTAGCCACCGTTGTATTATTTCATTTTACTGTTTTTGCTTCTAGGACTGACCCAAGGTGGGGTAAACAAACTGCCGGGCGGGTAGTTTGCCGTACCCGTAGGGGTCGAGGGTGGGGTAACGGCTATTCATCACAACTGTGTAATCTGTCTTTTCTTGCAGGCTCAAAAGAAATACAGATTGCTTGCAAATCCAATATTGTTTATCTGTGTTCTGGAATGTATATCATTGCGTCAGACGAATGTAAAATATCTATATTTATGATAGCTATTTAGACGTCACTTATGTTTTACACCCGCGCTAGCCCAGCCCCCGCTCTGTCGTTAGTTAAGTAACCTAACGGGTGATGACGGGACCCCGTGGCGAATGCGGATGGCATAAAAGGACGTTGTATTTTCGTTGTTTTCTGCAATGATAGGTTAATGATGGGACGCATTATCTATAATGCAAAGAAAAACAAACCAAAGTTTAAATCGTTGGAACAATTTAAAAGAAACCACTCGGTTAATTTTAAAAACAGATATTTTTAAATGCGGAGCTTTAACCACTCCTTTTAAAAGCTATCAGGTTCCTTCGGTTATATCAAGTTCACTACGTTCACGGTTTCGCCAAAACCAGTCATAGCCCTCCGTCATTTCATTTGGGTATTCAGTAGTATTCAAGCTATGCAGTTTTGGCCAACGTCATGGTATAGTGTTTGGTAGCTGCTGGGTATTCATTTGTTGCATAGATAGATGAGTTGATTTAGGACAGTCGTATTATCATTTGGCCAACGTCAGGGATATATATGGATGGGTTCAAATTAACAAGATAATGATGGGTAGAACTTGACATGTGACTTATGACATTTTGACCAACGCCAAGGTCATAAGAGCATGGGGTAAAAACTTATATCGGGAATTTCTAAAGAAACTGAAATTTGCAAAAAGATGCATACCATTTTGAGTTTGATGAATGTTGGTAGCATTCCTACAACATTATCAGACGATGATATTTGGATCCCGATCCTACTGTGAGTATATGCTACTTATCAGGATATTCGTCACTTAACGATCAATGCTATAAACCTAGTAGGTGTCCAGAAAAGTGTCAGCGGGGTTACGCCCCCAGAGAAAAGAGGTTATTTAATTAAGGAACTTCGCGAAAGCGTTGGAAAACCTCTCTCGAAGTATCGACACTGGCCTGGCTGAACGGTTAAGCAAGTATTGTACGGTGAGAATAGTCCTGGCTAATTCTTCTTTTATGGTTTGAGGAAGGATTCGAGAAACAGTGGGAGCCATCCAGTTTAGATAAACTAAAAACCACTCTAAACTTGCAAGAGCATCATGCTAAAGAGTTTTCTTCTCTCTCTCTCCTAATTGCAGCGACCCTGAAAATGACTGGACTTAAGTTACTTTTAGAAAAAAATATACTGACAGGGCCAAACTATAAAGATTGGCTGCGGAATGTCAAAATGGCTTTGACCTATGACAAATTGGGGTACGTCCTCACCGCTACGGCACCTGCTGTCCCTGGTCCCAAATCCAGCAATGCGGATAAGGAAATCCGCAAAACCTGGGATTTAGATTGCGCGAGAGCCAAGTGCATCGTGCTTGCCTCAATGAACAATGAACATCAGAGGAGGCACGAGGATATGTCCCTAGATGGCATATTTCTCCATACAAAGGAACTTTATGGAGAGCAATCTCGTATAGCAAGATACGAGACCTCTAAGAACTTGTTTCGAGCGAGGTTGGCTGTCGGGTCATCTGTAGGTGAACATGTCCTACAGCTGATCGGCTATATTGAAGAGCTCGCAGACCTTGGGACGACTTTGGATAATGAGCTCTATACAGACCTTATTCTCCAGTCCCTTCCTCCCACCTACGCCCAGTTTATCCTCAACTTCAATCTTCAAGGAAAAGAAGTTGAACTTGCGGAACTCCTGAACATGTTAAGGAGTGCAGAGGGCACCTTACAGAAAGTAAGGGAAACACCCGCTATGTTTGTTGGCGGTGCATCTTCTTCCGGGTCCAAGGCTAGGGCCAAAGGAAGGAAGAAGAAGGCCGCACCCAAACCTAGAGGAGGTGTTAGTAAGGTGAGAGGGAAGGGAAAGAAAAAGTTTGCAGTACCGGTAGTTGGCCAGGATGAGTGCTTCCATTGTCACAGGAAAGGGCACTGGAAGAAGGATTGCAAGGCGTGGAACGCCAAGAACCAGTAACCGAAGCAAGCTGTGGCTTCGACTTCAGGTGTGTTTGTAATTGAGAATTGTCTGTCGATCAACTCTACTTCCTGGGTATTGGATACCGGATCAGGATCTCATATTTGCAATTCATTGCAGGCACTGAGAAACCGTAGAGTGCTGAAGGAAGGTGATATGACCCTAAAGGTTGCTAACGGAGCTGGCGTGGGAGCTGCGTCCGTCGGGGATTATCACCTAGGATTGACGAGTGGACACATTTTGGTTTTACATAACTGTTATTTTGTACCAAGCTTAACGTGTAATATCATATCAGTTTCCTTGTTATCAAATAAAGGTTATGATTTCACATTTGTAAGAGATGTTGTCAACATCCACCTTAATCATGGTTTGATTGGGTCAGGTACTCTAAATAACGGTATATATGTTTTAAACCAACTCCAAATTTTCAATGTCCAGAACACACTAAAAAGAAAGTCTCCAGATTTAAATAAATCTTTCTTATGGCATTGTAGACTGGGTCACATCAATGAGAGAAGGTTGACTAAGTTGCATAGAGAAGGATATTTGGACTCGTTCGAATATCATACTTATGACACTTGTCAATCTTGTCTCAAAGGAAAGATGACAAAGACTCCTTTTACTGGACAAGGAGTAAGAGCGAGCGAGCTCTTAGGACTCATACACAGCGATGTATGCGGTCCAATGTCTACACATGCAAGAGGTGGTTTTTCCTATTTCATTACTTTCACGGATGATTACTCGAGATACGGATTCATTTATCTGATGAAACATAAATCCGAGGCTTTTGAGAAATTCCAAGAGTATAAGAATGAAGTAGAAAACCAAACCGGCAAAAGTATTAAGACACTAAGATCTGATCGAGGTGGAGAATACTTAAGTGCCGAGTTCCTAGGTTACCTAAAAGAGAAAGGAATTCTCTCTCAGCTTACTCCTCCATACACTCCACAGCATAACGGTGTATCGGAGAGACGGAATCGAACCCTATTGGATATGGTACGATCCATGATGAGTAATGCTGAGTTGCCGCGATCTTTCTGGGGATATGCGCTAGAATCAGCGGCATATATTTTGAACAGAGTTCCAACCAAAACTGTGCCTACCACACCATATCAGATGTGGAGTGGGAAGAAACCCTATCTTCAATATATAAGGATTTGGGGATGTCCAGCTTTTGTCAAAAAGCAGTTTGTGGACAAGCTCGAGGCACGATCAGTAAAATGTAAGTTTGTGGGATATCCAAAGAACTCCAAGGGATATTGTTTCTATTACGCAGAGGAACAAAAGGTTTTTGTTTCTCGTAATGCCCATTTTCTAGAACAGCAAGTTTTAGAAAAGGATACTAATGGGAGCGAAATAGAACTGGAAGAAATTCCAGAACCACAAGCTGCTACTGAAAGTTTGGTAGAACCAGGAGTTCAAGAAGAACTGGACATTCCCGCACCCCTCCGCAGAAGTAGTAGGCCGTCTCATCCGCCTGAGAGATACTACGGTTTTCTCATAGATGGGGATAGAGAGGATTGCATCATAGATGATGATGAACCTACTGACTTCCAGCAGGCCATCCAGAGCGGCGACTTGGTACGATGGCTAGATGCAATGCGGACCGAAATGGAGTCCATGTACACCAACAAAGTATGGACTTTGGACTTTGCTCCAGATGGGGTAAAACCCATAGGATGCAAATGGATCTTCAAGAAAAAGATTGGTGTAGATGGACAGGTAGAAACCTATAAGGCTAGACTTGTTGCAAAGGGTTTTCGTCAAAGACCTGGTTTGGACTATGACGAAACTTTTTCTCCAGTGGCTATGCTCAAATCCATTCGGGTCCTTCTTGCTATTGCTGCCTTCCATGATTATGAAATCTGGCAGATGGACGTAAAGACGGCTTTTCTGAATGGAAATTTAGAAGAGTGCGTCTATATGGATCAGCCAGAGGGTTTCAATCAGAGTGGGAGCAGCGGGAAAGTATGCAAGCTGCTTAAGTCCATTTATGGGCTAAAGCAGGCATCTCGGAGTTGGAACATCTGTTTTGATGAGACAGTCAAAGAATATGACTTTATTAAAAATCCAGATGAACCGTGCATATATAGTAAAGTCGTAGCCAGAAGTGTCGTATTCCTCGTCTTGTACGTGGATGACATTCTATTGATAGGAAATGATATTCCTATGCTACAATCTGTCAAAGGATTCTTATCACACAGGTTCTCCATGAAATACCTGGGTGATGCCTCGTACATTCTGGGGATCCGGATCTATCGTGATAGATCCAAGAGGATGTTGGGACTTTCACAGTCCAGGTATATCGACACTGTACTGAAAAGATTCAGTATGGAAGATTCTAAGCGCGGTAATCTACCGGCTTGTCACGGAATCACCCTCTCCAAAGAGATGTCTCCCAAGACTGATTTGGAAAGGGAACGCATGTCTATTATACCCTACGCTTCTGCGGTAGGCTCTATAATGTATGCGATGTTGTGTACCAGACCAGATGTAGCTTACGCACTGAGCGTGGTAAGCCGGTATCAGTCAGACCCAGGGGAGAAACACTGGATAGCAGTAAAGAACATTCTCAAGTACCTGAGGAGGACTAAGGAGATGTTCTTGGTTTACGGCGGAAAAGACCTCAGGTTGGAGACCTTTGCTGATTCCGGCTTCCAGAGTGATAAGGACGATTCCAAGTCCATGTCGGGTTATGTCTTTACCCTCAATGGAGGGGCGGTGTGCTGGAAGAGCTCCAAGAAGGACACCGTTGCTGACTCGACGATGGAAGCGGAGTATATAGCTGCTTGCGATGCCGCAAAAGAAGCAGTCTGGATGAAGAAGTTCCTAACAGAACTTCAGGTGGTTCCTACCATAGTTGATCCAATACCTCTGTATTGCGACAACAACGGAGCTATAGCTTTAGCGAAGGAACCAAGGTCCCATCAGAAGTCCAGACACATCTTGAGGCGGTATCACCTGATCAGGGAGATCATTGATCGTCAGGAGATCGAGGTTCGGAGAGTTGCTTCTGAAGAGAACATTGCTGATCCATTCACGAAGGCCCTACCTCAGATTCAGTTCGAGAGGCTACTCGAGATCATCGGTCAACGATATGCCAGTACATGGCCCTAGTGCAAGTGGGAGATTATTAGTGTTTATGCCCTAGAAGGCCATTACTGTATCATACTAGTTTGTATATTACTTAATGGAAGCTTGGGATATTCACTTGTGTATAACAGTCTTGCTAAACATGGTAGTATGCTACTTGGTTTTTCTATCTTAATATGTGAGTGTACGTATTGATAGAGCTCTTAGGATCTTGCTTGTCTACCAGCGTTGTGATGGCAGTCACACTAGTGGGGGCTGGGTAGTCTACAAGCACATCCTTATTCTGGTCCCTGGTCGTTGGATTATCGAGACAGAGCATCGATACTCCGGAGTAGACTAGTGTGTACGCTTCTCATCCCAGTTGGGGAGATGGTCTGTCCCACAGCCGTCAGTACGTCGTACTGGAGATAGTATGCAGGTGCTCGTTAGGTTACGGGTACACCGGACAGGACTCACAGGGAACTGTTGGTTGGTTTGATACCAGTCGTCAGTGAGCAGTTCCCAGGTGACATGAGTACAGCATAGTCCGCAGACTTGACACTGCTAATTCGCCTCGAGTGTGTCCCACTGTTCTTAGATTGCTACCCTACCACGGCTTAAATGAGTCGTGCAAACAGGTAGCAGTTGGGTGCAGTCCCGAGCACTTGGAGGCAGTGGCGGTTAGACAGGATTCGTCCCTCCCGGTATTGGGAGTAGATATCGTGCTGTGTCAGAGAGCCATTACGCAAAGTCCCTGGCCAGGGCAAGCGAGATTTGCTGGTAGGTTCCAGTAGTTTCTCAGGGTGTAATGGGCTTCCCTCCGACACGACTTATACCGCTATTAGGGGACTGACGCTTGCCGCCCCCCTAGGCCCGATATGCGATAGTCTTGGACGAACGGACCGGACTGTATGGAGATTGTCACATCAGACTCAGTAGGAGTTCGGATGGGTTTCCTCATCGGCCTTCTTATCGACAACTACCTGGGGACCGTTACGTACAGCTAGTGCCGCTTGCGGTCTGTGGTTAAACCCACTGCCAGCGTGGTAGTCGAGTCTCTAGAGTCCCACACAGAGAGTTTCCTACTCCAGGCGAAACGATATAGAGGTCGCATAGTTTTGCGACAAAGGGTTCGGACGCATACGTGCGTTTACGCGCGTACGACTTTCGGACAGTTTTTACCAGTCGGCTTTGGTTTAAGCCAGTTACTGGTATCCGGTTATTGGATTTATACAGTCTAAAGTTTTTCCGTATTTTTACGGATCGGAGGGGCGTTCTCGTAATTACTCGAGAAGCTTCTAGAAGATGGTGACTAAGGAGGGTTATGTGTCATTTGCATTAAATGAGTTTAGTGAGTCATGAGGGTGATTCATGCATATCATTAATGCATGATAAATGCTTAGTGAGTCATGACAATGAATCACCATTAGATATTTGTGAAGCATGCTTATTCATTATGTATTATTCTTTTTCTCATAAATAAGAATGCTTCATATTTATTATGATACATTACTATTCTCATCATAATTCATTCTCACATTCTCTCTCCTCAAGCTCTCCCTCTTCAAAGGACTAATCCTCCCCTCTCATGAGTTGAGTACAAGGGTTAGTAAGACTAATCAATCCATAACCATCACTCTATTTCATTCTATCTTCTTTGATTAGCAATCCAAGAAGGTTAGTTGCCTCAAGTTTAGAGGTTTAGCTTGGAGTTTTGCTCTCGGGTGGATCGTCTACTACCTAGAGAAGGCCGAGGAGGACAAGGAGATCGTAAAGACGAAGGAGTTGGTTCATTAGGTATAATCCCTAAACACAGTAGTTTAGAAACACTTTGTGTTTGGTTATTTATAGTTTAGCTTCGATTCAAGCGGTTAGTCGATGTTCGTTCACTAAACAAGTTCGTTTTTGAAATTTCCGCCTTCCCACAAATATTGGGGTGTAGTACATCGACTTACAAGCTTAGCCCTTTAGTTTAGTTTAGTTGTTAGATTAGATTCGACTCCTACCTATTTCAAAAGCTTACGAATCGTGGGTATTTCAAAAGACAGGTCAAGGGATTCTACGGATATTTTAAAAGAAGTATCTTTTCCTAAAAACACCGTAACCCTTATTTTCAAAACACCGCGATTCGTGTTATTTCAAAAGGCACTATTGTAGGACTTATATTAGGATAATGCAGATTAGTTTCTAGTATTCAGCTCTCGCTCATTTTTACTGTTCGCTCCGCATCGCATACTTATATTATAATTTCTTATTGCATTATTAATATCATGATGTTAGGACACCAGCACCATTACCGATGACGCGTATGTACCACGTACACTTACTTGCCGGCTCACACACATCTTCATCGGTAATTGACATGTCACGAACACTTTAGAAAATACTATTTCATTTGACATAGGTTGTTAGCTAATAGTTTAGACATGATATTAGTGTACTTGCCTTATATGCTAGTTAGACATTGTAGTTATTGCCTACTACTTCATGGATGTTATTATTCACTGTTGTGTCGCATTCATGGATTCTCATGCCTATATTCACTGTTTACATGCTATTGATGACTTGGATTCGGATTTCATGAGATTTCTTGGATTTGGAGGAAAACCGAAAAAACATAAATAAACCTTTTCTCCCTTTTAAAATAAAAAGTGCGGTTTTCCCATGATGTATGAGTCGTCCACCATGAGTTTGCTGATGGATTTCGAGACCCGATTCGAGGAGTGGAGGAACCGTTTCAGGTACATGGTGGGCCCGGTGCGGTACCCCGGGGCAAGAGGAATGTGTTGTTGACGTTGAGCCCGGCAGGGGAGCACTACCGACCGGTGATTTTACCCGACGCGTCGGATATCCGGAGGATACCGTCGTGGTCTTGAGATGGATGGTAGGGGCCGGTCTGGACTGACGGCGCTCTAGATATTGAGATTGAGACATTGAGATTTCGAGATATTGAGGTACTGAGATTTGATGATACAGGCCAGTCCGGATAGCCGGAGCCTGAGGCTTTGAGACATTGAGATTTATGTTTTGTGTCGATACTAGACACTGTTGATGCTGATATCATTTATGACACCTCATTTTAAAAATACAAAGGAAATCTCACTAATTTATGAAAACAGTTTCTTCATTTACATGTATTCTGTTTTCATGCATTCATACCTCATTCATATGATATATTGCTACCTGAGGCACTGACACGGGCACATGAGATCACACTCGGGTTAGATATTACCCTAGCCATTGTTATAGGATGCATGTTATTCATATATTTGAGGATATATTATGATCATTGACCTAGGTTGCGTTATTTATGCGATTTCTGTGCGTAGATGTTTTTCTATTCACGAGTTGGCAACTCACCCCCGTTGTGCCCCAGTTTCTTGCAGGTTTGCCGTACAGGTTTCATTACGGCTTGCGGGCATAGTTTCCTTCGGGTGATTTGCTAGTAGGTGGGTTTACTTGTATCGTACCCCCATTATATATCTTGTATATTATTATTCTGTTATATCTAGAAGTTCCATCAACCAAACATGTATTTATTTTGAGTTAGAGACCAGTGATGTTTTTCTTTCGACCTTAGAGTCGCGCGTTATTTTTCTGTAGATTTCTTGTGCTTTTGAGTTTCCTTTTGAGTTTAGATCCTCGCCGTTGGCGTTGTATATTATTTTTCTTGTGTGGTTGTGACCGTCGATTGACGAAGAGCTAGCTCCCGCTTGGGGATGCCTTTTTATTGATTTCGTATACTATTCATGTTGTATCCCGTTTGGGGGCCAGCATTTACAAAGGAGACTCTGCCGAAATTTTCAGTAAATTTTTGATGTTCTTAAAAACCGCATAATTCGGCTTATGCTATTAAAACTACTTGTTTTAAATTGGTTTTCCTTCACTCTACTACTTTTCTTGGTTTGGATTTCTGGGTTTTCGGTTTACTTAGATTACGTACGCCTCGAGACGTTCGTAGTTTAAGTGCCGGTCATGTTCCGTACTTTCGGGACGTGACAGGTGCCTTGAGACAAAGGATCCTACACTCTCTCTACTTCAATCTTGGACATGTCGGCTAGCAAACTTCATGTCCAAGTTGCCTCGGTTCGAGGCGGAAGCCCGTATAAAGTTACATGGACGTGGTGCCACTTCGACGGGCGTGATCAGGGAGCGGACATCGTCGGCGCAGCAACGAGGAGCTTGGTGCGGAGATTAAAGACCGAAGGACATGGATCGATCGGTATAATCTCTTCTACCCCTTTTTCAGTTTGCTAGAATACGGTTAATGGAACGATCTGGGAATTTGGTTGCGGTAGCACCGGTTTTGTAAAAAGTTTTTGTTCCGCATCTGGCGTCGGTTTGACCATCGGGGCACTGCCGTGGCCCAACATGGTATCAGAGCCTAACTATTAACCGCATTCTAGATGCTTTAGACAATGTTAAAGTATCGAAACAGAAACAAAACCCAAACACTGCCACTGCACTTTAAGTTTCTGTCAATTTATATAGTGTCTTCAAAAATTATTTAAACAAGTTCAGAAGACTTCTGACATGACCACAAGCTTACACCCAAAAAAACGAGACCCAGACCTCGGATTTTGGCCGAGCCCATTGGGGCAAATTCCGGTGTCGCCGGCCCTTTAGTGGTTTCTGTGTTTGGTTTTTGGGGTGTGCTCTGGTCTCTGGAAATTTGGTGCAGTGGTATTGTTTGTTTTAGTCCAGTTTGGATATGGTTTTATCAGGTTGTTTGGGGCTATTCGGGGGTTATTTCGAAGTCGTTATTTTCTAACACTGTTTAAAGTTTGCAGTACATTGCTTTTCTATATATGACCGTGAATGTCATTCGAGCGGTAAATCTTGTCTAATTGCTATAGCTCTTTTAGACGGGATTTGCGAACGTGACATTCACGTTGATGTTTTGTGTTGTGCTGTGATGTTGCGGATTATCGTGGTGGATAGCTTGTGTGCAATGGTGGTGCAGTTTCCATTTATTTGTACATTTGATATTGCGGGGCGAGCGTCCGACATGTGGACTGCCGTCAATGCCTGTTTGTATTTTATTCTTTTGGGGTACGACCGGGTTGAGGTCGATGTACCCGTTGTATATATTTTCTTTTCTGTACTAGGATTACCCCGCGGTGGGGTGCACGGATAGTCGGGTTCTAGAGGGCAACGGGCCCGCATCTCATGGCCTTGAGACGGAGGGGGCTTCACTCTAGAATTGGCGGGCTATTCGCCGCACTCGTAGGGGGTATAGGTTGACCCAAGAAGGGGTGCTCAAGTTACTAGATTCCGTGAAGTGCTTGGTGGTCCATTCACTTTGCTGAAGGGGGCTGCCTCGCTTCTGGTTTTGGCGGGTAACTTGCCGCACTCGTAGGGGTCTAGGTTTTCATTGCACAGGCTATCCACACGACCAGGGGAACGTCGGGTTTCATTTGTGGCTCTATGAAACCCGGGGATCCCAGATTATCTGTATTGTTCTGTGATGCTTATTACTTTTCTGTGATGTTGCATTTATCATACCTGGAGCGATTATTATATATTGATATATATATTAGTAGATGTTGTATATGTTTTGCACCCGCGCTAGTCCAGTCCCCGCTCTGTCGTTAGTTAAGTAACCTAACGGGTGATGACGGGACCCAGTGGCGAATGCGGATGGCATATACGTACATTATATTTTCGTTCTTTTCTGGTGTGATCAATTGATGGGACTGCGTTGATTCTTATCAATGCAAGGAAAACAAACCTATATTTGATGTTGTTGGAACAATTTTCAAAAAGCTGTTATTACAAGGGCGTTCTCTTTTGTTTTGCACAGTGGTATTCGGTTATGAATATCCAGCACCTCATTCGACGAAGCAAGGGCCGAGATCCCTTCATCAGGAGTGACCCCTTGGACAGAGGTTTGCGTCAGGGTAATAACTTTGCTATAGTCGATTACTCTTTGCTTTGCATCATGGTATTCAGTTTGGAATATCCTGCACCTCATTCGACGAGGAAAGAGCCGAGATCCCTTCACCGGGAGTGACCTCTTTAGCAAAGGTTTTCGCCACTATATTTTTATAAAAAGATATTCAGTTCCTTCAACGATATCAAGTTCATTACGCTAAAGGTTTTTCGCCAAAAACCAGCCGTAGCCCTTCGTCATTTCAGATTAGTATTACTTAGTATTCGTGCTACGTATGTCGTGCACAGCCGAGGCGTAGTGTGCGGTAGCTTTGTAATGCTTTTCTGTTGCATGGATATGCGATTGGTTAGGAAAGTCGTGCGGTCATTTTGGCTCAGTCAAGGACTCGTGCGGGTGGGTCTAATGCAATCAAGATAATGACGGGTTGAACTTGACTAGGATCCTTTGATATGTTGGCTCAGTCAAGGTCACTTGGGTCGTAGGGGTAAAAATCACATCGGGAGTTTCAAACATACAGGAAACTTTCCAGGCATGCACATACCTTCTGGAGTGTGATGACATGAGTGGCTTCCATCACGTTATCATGCGATGATAGTTGGATCCTGATTCCCACTAATGAGTTAGTTTACTTCTCGGGTGATTCCGACTAATTCTTCTTTCAGGTTTGGAGGAGAATTTGAGAAAACAATGGGAGGTTTCCTGATTAGATAAAGTGATTAACCATTCTGATCCAGGTTAGAGCGCACGCAGAGTGTTTCTTTTCTCTCTCTTTTCGACTGCGACCATGACCCCAACCCTAGACTATGACTCAGTGACCAAGTTAACCGAACTTTCTCAAAACACTGGCTTTTGGATTGTCTGAGTTGCATACATCATTGCCACTCCTTCTTTTACCTTTTGAGTTTCTCCAGAACACCCCGTATTATTACGAACATCCACTTCCATTGGATAAATCCATCGTATGGTTATATACGAACTCGGAGGAACTTCTTCGAGGATGGATTCTGGTTCTGGAGAGATTGAATAGGATTATTCAGTTGTCTTTTCCTTTTACCTTCTCTCAGGTTGTGAGGGCTCATAGGATTAGGAGAGGGTACACCTATTATGCTTATTGGATAGTCTTCTTCCAAACCATAGGCAGGTGCCGAAAGGTAGGGAATGAAGAAAACCAATTAGCCTAAGTTAGGTGTACAGAAGGTAATAAGTAAAGACAAATAAAGGGATCAGAAAGAGGGCAAAGTAAATTGCGACTGTTAACATTCACGACCAAACCACGTATCTCATCGCCACTCCTAATTCACCTTTGTATTTCTCCAGAACACCCCGTATCACTACGAACATCCAATTCCATTGGATAAATCCATCGTATGGTTATATACGAACTCGAAGGAACTTTTTCAAGGATGGATTCTGGTTCAGGAGAAATAGGAATAAGGTTTATTCGGTTGTCTTTTATCCTTACCTTCTCTAAGGTTGCGAGTGCTCCTAGGAGTAGGACAATACACCTATTATGCTTATTGGATAGTCTTCTTCCAAACCATAGGCTGGTGCCGAATGGTAGGGAAGGAAGAAAACCATTAAGCCTAACGATGGTGTACAGAAGGTAACGACTAAAGACAAATAAAAGGAATTGGAGAGATGGCAGGGAAATATACGGTTACAGTCATGAATCTGGATAATGGAAGAGGCATTACTAGGAATACCAGGATACCCCTTAGAAACATTTTCATGTTTCAGTTTCACTGTGCATTATTAATTGAAAACTGATTTCCCAAATTAGACCCTTGCTCCAGGGTATGTATTTACCAGGTATGATTCTCACATCTGTATGGTTTTACAAATGATGAGTGGGAGTAAGTTATTGGGAATTAGGTGATTATCCTCATTATATCGGAATTCGTTGTAATAGGTGATATTTGACGAAATCGCCTAGGTACAGTTCTCAACCTACGATGCACAGGGTTTGAGTTATAAAACTCACGGGACCTATACAAAGTATTGTATGTTGTCCAGTATCCATTAGGACAGAGGGGTTGGTACTCGTGCTATATTCTGTTTACTTGTGACTTCTCTAATTTTAGACATGTGTTTCGTAGAGATACAAGGTCCAAATTTGAGAAGTTATGGGTACAAGAATAAAGTAGAGAACCAGGTGTCGCAAGTATCGAGATTCTTCAAGGTAATCGAAGATGTAGATACTTGTGTTTTGGTATTCAGTTGATAGTAATGGTTTTGAGAAACTTGTTTCTCTTTCAGGTTACTCATAATTGGATGCACTCCTAAGTTGAGTAATGTTGATCGTCCTCTCTCCATTTAGTTGACATGCACTGGAGACAGCTGCATGATTTGAATCTGGTTCCAATTAAATCAGTGCCTCTATTTCTATATTGTATATAGAATGGTTCGTATCTTAACGATGTTAAGGTACGGGGAGTTGTCCGGCTTATGCTTAAAACCAGACTCTGAATAACTCAAGGCACGTTTCCGTAATGGCTGTTTGTGGGTTAACCCGGGCTATGAAGAGGGTTAATTTTCTACCATGTGGAAGATCAATAGTGATATTGTTCTTGACTCGCCATAGTTTTAGTAAAATGGACTTTTTCAGAAAACAGTAGTGGGAGTATGGTAGAACTGGAAGAGATTTCAGAACCGCAAACGATTACGGAAAATTTAATAGGACCTAAAGATTCAATCAGGATTGACATTCCATTAGCCACTCCGCAGATATGGTGGGTAACCTCAGGCACCCGAGAGGTACTCTGGTATTCTCAAGGACGGTGACAGAGAGGTTCTTGTTTATCCAGACTTGACACTACTGTTGTTCCAGGCTATGAGACCCGGCAGGGGGATAAGTATAGCGTCGTTCTAAAGTTTACTTTAGAAGTGCACGTATATATTATTCTGCCAGAGGGTTGTTGTAGTCAGTAGGAGCAGCGGAAGCATAGTGGACAAGTAGCTTATGTCTATTTATAGATTAAAGCAGATATAGCGGAGATAGATCATCTTTTTCTGATGTGACAGTCATGAGCTTTAACTTCATCAGAATAGGGGAAGGATCTATTGAGATAGTAGTAGGGTGTGATCTCCTGGTACTTGGATGACATACACATTGTAGGAAGTGAAATTCCTATACTACGATCGGTCATACTGTGGTTGTCACACAGTAGTTTCTCCATATAGGATTTGGATATTATATCAGACATTCTGGTTACTAGATCTATGGTTTTAGATCTAGATTTGGGTAGTTTCCAAATCTGGGTACTTAGACAGTATTCTAAAGATGTTTTAGAATGGAAGACTCCAGGCATGGTGGTGAACCTGCAGGTGATGGAGTCACCCTCTCCAAAGGTGTCTTACAGACTAAAGGGGAGAGGGATGTGCATGATTGACATATCACATACTTAGGCAATTGAGTCAATCATGAGATGTCAAGTACCACACCAGATGTTGTTTTTGCACTAGATGCAATAAGTTGATATTAATCCAATCCTGGAGAAACGTTCGGAAGCACTTTTAGAACATAAGTGGTTGTTCTAGGGATTTGATAACGACATCCTCCTTCGGGAGACAGTTATCATTCCAGGCTTCCAAGGTGACCCGGATGACACAGTGACTGTCAGAGTTATAGTTTTCCCTCTGACGAGGGGCAGTAGTTTGGACAGGTGGTCCAAGCGGATACTGAGGGAAGCATGGTGCAGGATACTGATTAAATTCAGTTGACGATACAGTCTAAGAAGTTTGCTGGATTTGGAGTTCATTTATGAACTGGGTTCCATCAGATATCCAGACATATTCTAAGACAAGTATTGCTCATTTCGGGAGATGGCTTTCTCCGCGAACTTGAGAAAAAGAGAGACATAGAAAGAAACATCAGGGCGGATCCACTCACTGAGACTATTTCTCGAACACAATAGTTTTACAAACGAGCTTTGTGAAACTGATTAGTAGAGAAGTTGGATGTTCGGTATCACACGAGCTGTGAGTACGGGACATCGCAATAATTAGCCTTAAGTGCAAGTGGGAGATTGTTGGATATAGTGCTTTCAAAGTCAATTATTGGATCACAGGTACGTGATTACAATGATTGAGGGAGGACCTATACCGGTAGTACAGTCTTGCTCGAGATGATAGTATGCTATCTGGTTTGTCTTTATCATCGTGTATATGCTTTAGTTCACTATTGCATGTTGATAAAGCCCATAGGATTCTTGCTTAACTGCCAGCAGTATGATGGCGATCATATACGTGGGAGCTGGGGTCTATAAGCACATCCTTAAAGTGTCCCTAGTCATGGGAGTTTCGAGACAGGGCATCGATACTCCAGAGTAGACTACTGTATACAATCGAGACCCCGACGAGGGGCGGTGGCCGGTCTCACAAGACATTGGTGTCAGTTGGTTCACCTAAGATGTATACAGGTGCTCATTGAATTATGAGTACACCGGACAGGACTCGCCGGGAACATGCTAGTTGGTATTATAAATATCGTTAGATAGCAGTTCCCTGGTGACATGTGTACAGGTTAGTCTGTCGACCTGAGATAGTCATTTGTCTCGTGTGAGTTCCCATTGTGCTTTGATTACTACCCTTCCACGGCTCAAAGGAGTCATGCAAACAGGTTTTAGTTGGGTACAGTCCCGAGCCACATGGAGACAGTGAGCGAATCGTCGGGGATTCGTCTCTTCCGGTATTGGGGGTGAGATCGCGCTGTGTTGAGGAGAGCCATTACACGAAATCCCTGGCCAGGGTAATCGAGATTTACTGGTAGGTTTTCCAGTAGTATCTTAGGGTGTTCTGGGCTTCACTCCGACATAACTTATACCGCTATTGGGGGTCTGACGTTTACCAGCCCCCTAGGCCCTATATGCGATACTCATAGACGAACAGACCGGACTGTATGGATATTGTCACTGTCAGGCTCAGTAGGGTTTCTGGATGAGTTCGCTTGTCAGCTTCCCTTTCGGTCAATATATAGGCAACCGTTACGTACAGCTAGTACCACTGACGTGCTTGTGGTTATACACAGTGTCAGTGTATTGATGAGTCATTAGAGTCCCCCACAGAAAGTTTCCCAAGTTCGGGCGAAACGTTGTAGAGGCCGTATGGTATTATGGCAGGGTTCGAACATACACGTGCACTTATGCACGGGTCATGTTTCGGACAGATAATACTAGCGGGCTTTGGTTTAAGCCGGATCCTAGTATTATACTGTAGGAATATTTTTCTGTCTCGTTGCATTCGTATTCGGTCGGAATACAAATGCAGGTATGTATTTACAGTTGAGGGGTAATCCCGTAATTCGTTACGGGATTATTTTTGGAGTTGTCAGTTTCTTTTTCCGTCTTAAACATCTTGATCCATGTTTAATCATTGTGAGCCTTGACCTTTTCTATTCTTTGACTTTTTCTTCATGCACTGAATTTCTTGGCTGTTCATTTCGAGAGCAAGAGTGGGGGCAGCATGGACTTGATTTTTTTTATTGGGCATGGTCATGTTTGGTGAGCAGTAGGGGCAGCCTGTGCAGTGGGGGCTATCTGCATTTTCGCCACTTCTTGATTAGCAAGAGTTTTTTTGTGGTGAAAAAATAAATAAAGGCTTTGGTGTTGATTTCTTTTCTTGGGTGTTGATTAATATACAACACATTTTTTTTCCTCACCCTTTATAACATGTGCTGCCAATTCTTACACTCACCAATTTGAAACCTTACACTCGTCACCTCATCAAGAAATTCCCAGAGAGCTTCCTTCTTGGCCGAGCCCTATTTTTTGCCTTTGGCTTCAGAAGCAAAAATCTCATGTGCTCACATTCTCTATCTTAGCAACTCCAATTTACCTCTACCCAATCGCTTGGGTGCCTTGAGACAAAGGATCCTACGCTCTCTCTACTTCAATCTTGGACATGTCGGATAGCAAACTTCATGTCCGAGTTGTCTCGGTTCGAGGCGGGAGCCCGTATAAAGTTACATTGACGTGGTGCCACTTCGACGGGCGTGATCGGGGAGCGGACTTCGTCGACATAGCAGCGAGGAGCTTGATGTGGAAATTAAAGACCGAAGGACATGGATCGATCGGTATAATCTCTTCTACCCCTTTTTCAGTTTGCTAGAATACAATTAATGGAACGATCCGGGAATTTGGTTGCGGTAGCGCCGGTTTTGTAAAAAGTTTTTGTTCCGCATCTGGCGTCGGTTTGACCGGCGGGGCGCTGCCGTGGCCCAACAAAAGAAACCTAAAGATGTTGTAGAATCAATTTTTTTAAAATGGGTAACTCTAGTTTTTGCTTTGCATAGTGGTATTCCTTGATAAATATCCAGCACCTCAATCGATGAGGAAAGGGTTGAGTTCCCTTCACCGGGAGTGACCCCTTTAGCGAAACTAGTAAATATTACAAAGCACTCAATTGTTTTTATAGTTGATCTAACTTTTTCTTTGCATCGTGGTATTCATGAATATCCAGCAGCTCATTCGATGAGGAAAGAGCCGAGATCTCTTCACCGGGAGTGACCTCTTTAGCGAAATTAGAAAGATACTACAAAACCATTCGACTTTTAAAACTGGAGCTTAAACCACTCCTTTCACTAAATTCTACAACGATATCAAGTTCAAAACGTTAAGGGTTTTCATAAAAACCATCCATTGTCCTCCGCCATTTTGGGAAGCAGAGTACTTAGTATTCATGCCATGTTTGTTGACTATAGTTAAGGCATGGTGTACGGTAGCTAAGTGATGTCTTCCTACAAAGCATTTGATGTGATCGATTAGGACATGTATGACTTTGTTGACCATAGTTAAGGGTCATGCGGGTGGGTCTAAATCAATCACGAAATGGCATGTAGAACTTGACTAGTGCTTATGATTTGTTGACCATAGTTAAGGTCATAAGACACTAGGGTTAAAAATCATATCGAGAATTTCAAGAGTTGAAATTTGCAATGAGATTGCATACCTTCTATTTGATAGTTAGATCCCGATCCCGCTGTGAGTAAAATTTACTCCCAGGAGAGTTTTGCACTTTACAATTAGCTAATCCAGTAGGTGTCTAGAAAGGTGTCAACGGGGTTACGCCTTTAAGAAAACGAGGTTTATTTTAATTAGGTCCGTGCGAAAGCACGGGGAACCTCCCTCGGAGTACCGACACTGGCCTAGCCGACCGGTTAGCGAACTTGTAGATTGCAATTAATCCTGGCTAATTTTATTTTTAAGGTTTGATGGAAAATTTGATAAAAAGAAGTGGGAGACATCGATTAGATAAGATTAATAACCAATCTAATTATGCAAGAGCAATCGCTGAGTGTCTTCTTTTCTCTCTCATAATGGCAGATACCTATGACGGAACTTAAGCTTTTATTAGACAAGAATAAACTCACTGGACCGAATTACAAAAATTGTCTTAGGAACGTAAATATTGCCCTGACCTATGATAAGGTCGGATACATCCTGACTACTCCAGCCCCTCCTAGCCCAGGCCCTGATTCTTTAGTTGCGGATAAAGAAATCTGCAAGACATGGGATATAGACTGTGCAACAGCCACGTGCCTCACGCTTGCTTCTATGAACAATGAACATCAGAAGCAGCACGAGAAGATGGATGTACAATCTATCTTTCTCCATACAAAGGAGTTGTATAGAAAGCAATCTCGTACTCTCCGATACAAGGCATCTCGAAAGTTGTTTCAGATGCGGATAGTTGCTGGCACGTCTGTAAGTGACCATGTATTGAAGATGAGTGGACTTATCAAAGAACTAGAGGACCTTAGTTGGACCATGGAGAACGAACAGTATGTTGATATTGTTCTGCAGTTCTTTCCCCCTGCCTTTGCTCAGTTCATTGTAAACTTCAACATGCACAACATGGAGAAGTCCTTGCCTAAACTCCTCAATATGTTGAGGAGTGCAGAGAGCACGCTAAAGGTAGCGAAAACTCCCACTCTAATTGTTGGTCCATCTTCCTCTTCCTTCCCGAAAGCCAAGGCCAAGGGAAAGAAGAAGAAGAATCCCATCAAGCCGAGAGGAGCAGTGAAAAAGGCACCAGGAAAGGACAGGATAAGGGCTGCTACGACAGGACGAGGGGAATGCTTCCACTGCCACCAGACTGGGCACTGGAAGAGAAACTGCATTGGATGCATGGCCGTCCTCAAGAAGAAGAAGCATGGTGATGCTTCCACTTTAGGTGTGTTTGTAACAGAAAATTGTTTTTCAATTAACTCTGCTTCCTGGGTATTAGATACCGGGTCAGGATCTCACATCTGTAATTGTGTGCAGGGGCTGAGAAATAGCAGGTTTTTGAAGAAAGGTGATCGCACTCTCCAGGTTGGGAATGGTTCCTCTGTACATACTACAGCAGTGGGAGAATATCATCTTGGTTTGCTGTCGGGTTGTGTATTAGTTTTGAACCCATGTTATTTTGTACATTCAATGTTATGTAATATTATATCTGTATCTTTGTTGGAAAATGCTGGATATAATTTTGTATTACAATCTAATGTTATGAACATTAACCTTAATCAAGAGTTGATTGTGTCTGGTACATTAAATAACGGGATATATGTCCTAAACCAGCACACAGTTTTCAATATTCAACACACAAACAAAAGAAAGGTTTCAGACATAAATGAAACTTTCATTTGGCATTGTAGACTTGGTCATATTAACGAGACAAGACTAACCAAGCTACATAAAAATGGATATTTAAACCCGTTTGAATATAAATCTTATGCGACTTGCCAGTCTTGTATCAAAGGTAAAATGACCAAAACTCCATTTACTAGACACGGAGAGAGAGCTACTGAACTCTTAGGCCTCATACATAGTGATGTATGTGGACCAATGTCTACATATGCGAGAAGTGGTTTTTCGTACTTCATAACTTTCACTAATGATTTCTCGATATTCGGGCGCGTGTTCTTGTTGAAATATAAGTCCGAAGCCCTCGAAAAGTTCAAGGAGTATAAATCTGAAGTAGAAAAACAAACGGGCTTGAGTATCAAGAAACTTCGATCAAATCGAGGAGGTGAGTACCTAAGCTCAGAGTTTCTAGATTTCCTAAAAGAGAATGGGATTCTCTCTCAGCTCACTCCTCCGTACACACCATAGCACAACAGTGTTTCGGAACGGAGAAATTGTACTCTATTAGATATGGTACGATCCATGATGAGTGATGCTGAGTTACCAATATCATTCTGGGGCCACGCATTGGAGACTGCGATTTATCTATTGAATAGGGTTCCGACCAAAACCGTGTCTACCACTCCATATGAGATATGGTATGGGAAGAGACCATCTCTTAAAAGAGTTAGGATATGGGGTTGTCTGTTTTTTATGAAAAAGTAGAATCCGGACAAACTCGAGACACGGTCGGTTTTGTGTAAATTTATGGGATATCCAAAACACTCGTATGGATATCTTTTCTACCACAAGGAGGAACAAAGGGTGTTTGTTTCTCAGTATGCCACATTTTTAGAAAATGATTTTTTTACAAATGATACTGTTAGCAATACGGTAGAACTGGAAGAAATTCCAGATACACAAACAATTACCGATGATTTGGTTGAAACTGAGGTTTCAGTAGAACCTGAAAAACCTCGGCCACTCCATAGATCTAATAGGACTTCTCTCCCACCTAATAGATACTACAGTTTTCTAATTGATGGTGATAGAGAAGATTGCATCATGGATGATGATGATCCTACTACTTTTCAGCAAGCTATCACGAGTGGTGACTCGGTGAAGTGGCTAGATGCCATGAGATCCGAAATGGAATCCATGCACACCAACAAAGTATGGACTTTGGAGGTTGCACCTTCTGGAGTAAAACCCATAGGGTGCAAATGAATCTTTAAGAGAAAGATCGGTGTGGATGGTTAGGTGGAGACCTATAAAGATAGGCTAGTCGCAAAAGGATTTCGTCAAAGACCAGGCTTGGACTATGATGAAACCTTTTCAGCAGTCGCGATGCTCAAATCCATTCGGATCCTTCTTGCTATAGCTGCTCACTATGATTATGAGATCTGGGAGATGGATGTTAAAACGACATTTCTAAATGGTGATTTAGAAGAATGTGTTTTTATGGATCAGCCAGAAGGCTTCATTGATAGTGGGAGCAGCGGAAAAGCATGCAGGTTGCTTAAATCCATCTATGGATTAAAGCAGGCATCACGGAGTTGGAACATCTTCTTTGATGATACAATCAAAGAGTTTGGTTTTATCAAAAATGTAGATGAACCATGTATTTAAAAAAGGATTGTAGAGAGTACTGTTACATTCCTCGTATTGTACGTGGACGACATTCTCTTGATAAGAAATGATATTCCTATGCTACAATCGGTCAAACTATTCTTATCGTAGAGGTTCTCCATGAAAGACCTGGGTGATACCTCGTACATTCTGGGGATTAAGATCTATAGAGATAGATCTAAGAAATTATTAGGATTGTCCCAATCGAGATACATTAACACCATACTAAAAAGGTTTAGTATGGAAGATTCCAAGCGAGGTAATTTACCCGCTTGTCACAGGATCACCCTCTCCAAAGAGATGTCTCCAAAGACTGATGAGGAGAGAGCCCGCAAGAGCATTATACCCTACGCTTCGGCGGTAGGATCTATAATATATGCGATGTTGTGTACTCGCCCAAATGTAGCTTATGCACTGAGTGCATTAAGCAGATATCAATCCAATCCAGGGGAGAAACACTGGACTACTGTGAAGAACATTCTGAAGTACTTGAGAAGAACTAAAGAAATGTTCTTGGTGTATGGTAACGGAGATCTCCAAATGGAGAGATTTACCGACTCAGCTTCCAGAGAGACAAGGATGATAGTAAGTCCATCTCAGGGTTTGTATTTATCCTAAATGGAGGGGCGGTATGTTGGAAAAGTTCCAAGCAAGATACCGTCGCTGACTCCACGATGGAAGCTGAGTATATTGCTGCTAATGATGCCGCAAAAGAGGCAGTCTGGATGAGAAAGTTCATTTCTGAACTTCAGATGGTTCCATCCATTGATAATCCAATACCTCTGTATTGCAATAACAATGGAGCCATGGCTTTGGCAAAGGAACCGCAATCCCATCAGAAATCCAGACATATCTTGAGACGGTATCACCTCATTAGGGAGATAGTGGATCTCCAGGATATCGAGATACGGAGAGTAGACATGAAAGACAACACAGCAAATCCATTCATCAAGGCCATCCCTCAAGTCCAGTTTGAGAAACTGTTCGAGCTGTTGGGCATACGGTACGCCGGCAACTGGTTATAGTGTGGACAGTGGGTACTTATTGTTGGATGTAGTGCCCTCAAAGTCAATTATTGGATCGCAGGTACGTGATTGCAATGATTGAGGGAGGACCTATACCTGTAGGACAGTCTTACTCGAGATGATAGTATGCTATCTGGTTTGCCTTTATCAGTCGTGTACAGCTTTAGGTGACATTACTGTTCACCATTACACGTTGATAGAGCCCTTAGGATCCTGCTTGACTACCAACAGTATGATGGCGATCATATACGTGAGAGTTGGGTAGTCTATAAGCACATCCTTAAAAGTGGTCCCTAGTCGTGGGAGTTTCGAAACAGGGCATCGATACTCCGGAGTAGACTAGTGTATACAGTCGAGACCCCAACGAGGGGCGGTGGCCGGTCTCACAAGCCATTGGTGTCAGTTGGATCACCTAAGATGTATACAGGTGCTCATTGGGTTATGAGTGCACCGGACAGGACTCGCCGGGAACCTGCTAGTTGGTTTTATACCTAGGTCAGATAGCAGTTCCCTGGTGACATATGTACAGGTTAGTTCATCGACCTGATGTCGTCATTTGTCTCGTGTGAGTTCCCGCTGTGCTTTGATTACTACCCTACCACGGCTCAAAGGAGTCGTGCAAACAGGTTTTAGTTGGGTACAGTCCCAAGCCACATAGAGGCAGTGAGCGGATCGGTAGGGGATTCGTCTCTCCCGGTATTGGGGGTGAGATCGCACTGTGTCTAGAAGAACCATTACACCAAGTCCTTGGCCAAGGCAGGTGAGAATTACTGGTAGGTATTCCAGTAGTTTCGCAGGGTGTTCAGGGCTACCCTCCGACACGACTTATACCACTATTGGGGGTCTGACGTTACCAGACCCCTAGGCCCGATATGCGATGCTCATAGACGAACGGACCGGACTGTACGGATATTGTCATTGATAGGATCAGTAGGGTTTCAGGATGAGTTCGCTCATCGGCTTCCCTTTCGGTCAGTACATAGGCAGCTGTTACGCACAGCTAGTGCCGCTGACGTGCTTGTTGTTAAACCCACTGCCAGGGTATTGACGAGTCTTTAGAGTCCCCCATAGATAGTTTCCTAAGTTCGGGCGAAACGTTGTAGAGGCCATATGGTTTTATGGCAGGGTTCGAATATGCACGTGTACTTGTGCATGTGTCATGGTTCGGACAGATAATACTGATGGGCTTTGGTTTAAGCCGGATCCAAGTATTATATTGAGTTGGAATATTTTAGTCTCATCGTATTCGTATTCGGTCGGAATACAGATACAGGTATGTACTTACAGGTGAGGGGTATTCTTGTAATCCGTTACGAGATTACTTTAGAAGATGCATTTCTTTTTGGGTTAATCATTTTGGTTTAAATGATTATTGGATTTGGAAAGTGTGACTCATTGTTATGACTCATTGATTCTAGAATGTTCACTAATGACTCATGTAATGAGTCATCTAGCGAGTCATTAAAGAATTAATGATGTTTGTTTTGGGTAGGATATTATGAAGGCTTTGTGGAGATATTTTGTGGAGATCTTTTCTTAGTTTTCAAAACACAAAAGCCTTATATTATCATCACTCATTATTTGGACAGCCAAGGGTTTTTTTTTTAGACTTGGTTTTTTGCTCACTTGATTAATCTTGAGCTCACACTCTTCAAACCTTGCATCTTCTTCAACCTCCACCCTAACCCTCTCATGTGATGAGAACCCTAGGGTGTATTGAGACATAGCATTCCACTCATTCTCTACTTCATCTTGGTCATGTCGGTTAGTATACTTCATATCCGAGTTGCCTCGGTATAGAGGCGGGAGCCCGTATAAAGACTCGTTGACGTGGTGCTACCTCGACGAGAAGATCGGAGTCGCAGCGAGGAGCGTGGGATGATGGCTAAAGACCGAAGGACACGGATTGATCGGTATAGCCTTTCTAGCTCTTTACAGTTTGCTAGTTTAGCGTTAATGGCTAGATCCAGGTTATAGTATGCGATAGCGCCAGTTGTAAAATTTTTTGTTCCGTGTTTGGCCTCAGATTACTGGCCGGGGCGCTACCGTAGACTTACATGGTATCAGAGCCACGCCATTAACCTTTACTAGCTTGTTCTAACGTGTTTAAAATATCGATCGAACGAAATTTCCAAAACCGCATTTTTCATGATAAAGTTTCTGTCGAATTTTTAAACTGGTCTAAAAATTATTTTGGGTATGTCAGAAATCGTGCAGGATTTTTTAAGACTACTGTAGAAATTTGGTCGACTGAATCCACAAGCCCGCCGCGGAACCGCCGCACAACCCATGGGTTGGCCGCGGATCCGCCGCCGATTTGTGGCAACAGTGCACCATTTTTCTTCTGGGTATCTTTCATGTGGAATTGTAGTTTCTGGAATATTTTGTTTGGGCCCAGATTTTGTTTGAGTACTGGATTTGTACTTGGGGCCCACTTCGGGAAGTTTTGTCGATCGGAATTTTAAATGTGTTAGTTTACAGTACTTACATTATATCTCCGACCGTGAATGTCATTCGAGCGGTAAATCGTGTCTAATTGCTATAGCTCTTTTAGACGGGTTTGCGAACGTGACAATCGCGTTGATGTTCTGTGTTGTGCTGTGATGTTGCGGATTTGTCGTGGTGGATAGTTGTGTGCAATGGAAGTGCAGTTTGGATTAATTTATACATTTGATATTGCGGGGCGAGCGTCCAACATGTGGACTACCGTCACTACCTGTTTGTATATTATTCTTTTGGGGCACGACCGGGTTGAGGTCGATGTACCCGTTGTACATATTTTCATTTCTGTACTAGGTTTACCCCGCGACGGAGTGCACGGATAGCCGGGTTCTGGAGGGCAATGGGTCCGCATCTCATGGCTTTGAGAGGCAGGGGGCCTCACTCTAGAATTGGCAGACTATTCGCCGCACTCGTAGGGGGTACAGGTTGACCCAAGGAGGGGTGCTCAAGTTACCGGATTCCGTGAAGTGAAGGGTGGTTCATTCACTTTGCTGTAGGGGGCTGCCTCGCTTCAGGTTTTTGCGGGTAACTTGCTGCACCCGTAGGGGTCTAGGTTTTCATTGCACGGGCTATCCACACGACCAGGGGAACGTCGGGTTTCAGTAGCGGCTCTGTGAAACCCGGGGATCCCAGATTATCTGTATTGTTCTGTGATGCTTATTACTTTTCTGTAATGTTGCATTTATCACGCCTGGAGCGATTATTGTATATTGGTATATATACTAGAAGATGTTGTATATGTTTTGCGCCCGCGCTAGTCCAGTCCCCGCTCTGTCGTTAGTTAAATAACTTAACGGGTGATGACGGGGCCCAGTGACGAATGCGAATGGCATATACGTACATTTTATTTTCGTTCTTTTCTGGTGTGATTAATTGATGGGACTGCGTTGATTTTGATCAATGCAAGGAAAACAAACTTGTTTGACGTTGTTGGAACAGTTTTCGAAAAGCGTTATTACAAAGACGTTTTCTTTTGTTTTGCACAGTGGTATTCAGTTGGAATATCCTGCACCTCATTCGACGAGGCAAGGGCCGAGATCCCTTCACCGAGAGTGAGCCCTTAGGCAGATGTTTGCATCAGGGTAATAACTTCACTATAGCCGATTACTTGTTGCTTTGCATCGCTGTATTCAGTTGGAATATCCTACACCTCATTCCACGAGGAAAGAGCCGAGATCCCTTCACAGGGAGTGACCTCTTTAGCAAAGGTTTTCACCACTATATTTTTGTAAAAAGCTATCAGGTTCCTTCAACGAGATCAAGTTCATTACGTTAAAGGTTTTTCTCCAAAAACCAGCTGTAGCCCTCCGTCGTTTCAGACGGGTAGCACGTAGTATTCATGCTATGTTTGTTGGCTTTCGTCAAGGCATAGTGGATGGTAGCTGCTTGTTACCTTTCTGTTGCATAGATAGATGTGTTGGTTTGGGACAGTCGTATTACCTTGTTGTCCTTCGTCAAGGGTATTTACGGGTGGGTTCAAATTAACAAGATAATGATGGGTAGAACTTGACATGTGACTTATGATTTGTTGGCCTTCGTCAAGGTCATAAGAGCATACGGTAAAAATCATATCGGGAGTTTCTAAAGAAATTGAAACTTGCCAGGCATGCGCATACCTTCTGGAGTGTGATAATGTGAGTGGATTCCTTCACGTTATCATGCGATGAGAGTTGGATCCCGATTCCCACTGATGAGTTAGTTTACTCTTCGGGTGATCCCGATTGATTCTTCTTTCAGGTTTGGAGGAGAATTTGACAGTACAGTGGGAGGTTTTCTGATTAGATAAAGTGATAACCATTCTGATCTAGGTTAGAGTGCACGCAGAGTGTTTCTTTTCTCTCTCTCTTTGGCAGCGACCATTGACCGACCCTAGACTATGACTCAATGACCAAGTTGACCGAACTTTCTTAAAATACTGGCTTTTGGATTGTCTGAGTTGCATAAGTCATTACCGCTCCTTCTTTTACCCTTTGCATTTCTCCAGAACACCTCGTATCACTACGAACATCCACTTCCATTGGATAAATCCATCGTAAAGTTATATACGAACTCTAAGGGACTTCTTCGAGGATGGATTCAGGTTCAGGAGAAATTGAATTGGTTTATTCAGTTGTCTTTTATTTTCACCTTCTCTCAGGTTGCGAGAGCTCCTTGGTTTAGGAGAGTACACCTATTACGCTTATTGGATAGTCTTCTTCCAAACCATAGGCAGGTGCCGAAAGGTAGGGAAAGGAGAAAACCAATTAGCCTAAGTAGGGTGTACAGAAGGTAATAAGTAAAGACAAAATGAAGGGATTAGAAAGAGAGCAAAGTAAATTGCGACTGCTATCATTCACGACCAAACCGCATAGTTCATCGCCACTCCTATTTCACCTTTTCTTTTCTCCGGTTGAGGAGGAATAGAATAAGGTTTATTCAGTTGTCTTTTATCATCATCTTCTCTCAAGTTGCGAGTACTCCTAGGATTAGGTGAGTACACCTATTACACTTATTGGATAGTCTTCTTCCAAACCATAGGCTGGTGCCGAACAGTAAGAAAGGAAGAAAACCATTTAGCCTAACGATGGTGTACAGAAGGTAACGACTAAAGACAAATAAAGGGATTTGGAGAGATGGAAAAGAAATATACGGTTACAGTCATGAATTGGATTATGGAAGAAGCATTACTAGGAATACCAAGATACCCCTACGAAACATTTTCATGTTTCAGTTTCACTGTGCGTTGTTAAAGGAAAACTGATTTCCCAATTAGATACTTACTCCAGGATATGTATTTACCAGGTATGATTCTCACATCTGTATGGTTTTACAGATGATGAGTGGGAGTAGGTTATTGAGAATAAGGTGATCATCCCCATTATATCGGAATTCGTTGTAATTGGTAATATTTGAGGAATTCGCCTGGGTTTTTGTCGGACGGCATGTATTTGGTTTTGAGTATCTGTTGTTGTGCACCAATTTCAAAATGATATATCTGTACGTTTATTTTTATAAAGTGAGATATAACTTTTTGAAATTATGTCCATGACATTTACCTATATCAGTTGACGATTGGGTAAGGAGCATTGAACAGCGGACTAGTTCTTAACCATAAGTACAGTTTTCAACCTACGATGCACAGGTTCTGAGTTATTTAAACTCAGGGGACACATACAGAGTATTGTATGTTGTCCAGTATCCATAAGGACAAAGGGGTTGGTCCTCGTACTATGTTCTGTTTACTTGTGACTTCTCTAGTTTTTAGACAAGTGTTTCGTAGAAATATAAGGTCTAAGTTTTGAGAAGTTATAGGTACAAGAATAAAGTAGAGAACCGGGTATCGGAAGTATCGGGATTCTTCAAGGTGATCGAAGATGTAGATACTTGTGATTGGTATTCAATTGATAGTAATGGTTTTGAGAAATTTGTTTCTCTTTCAGGTTACTCATAATTGGATGCATTCCTAAGTTGAGTAATGCTGATTAGCCTCTTTCCGTTAAGTTGATATGCACTGGAGACAGCTGCATGATTTGAATCTGGTTCCAATTAAATAAGTGCCAAAGTTTCTATATTGGATATAGAATGGTTCATATCTTAACGATATTAAGGTACGGGGAGTTTTCTGGCTTATGCTTAAAACCAGACACTGGATAACTCAAGGCACGTTTCTGTAATGGCAGTTTGTGGGTTGACCCAGGCTACGACGAGGGTTGATTTTCTACCATCTGGAAGATCAATGGTGATATTGTTCTTGACTCGCCACAGTTTTAGTAAAATGGATTTTTTCAGAAACAGTAGTGGGAGTATGGTAGAACTGGAAGAGATTCCAGAACCGCAAACGATTACGGAAAATTTAATAGGACCTATAGATTCAATCAGGTTTGACATTCCATTAGCCACTCCGCAGATATGGTGGGTAACCTCAGACACCCGAGAGGTACTCTGGTAGCCTCAAGGACGGTGACAGGGAGGTTCTTGTTTACCCAGACTTGACACTACTGTTGTTCCAGACTATGAGACCCGGCATGAGGATGAGTATAGCGTCGTTCTAAACTATTTTTAGAAGTGCACGTATATATTATTCTGCCAGAGGGTTGTTGTGGTCAGTGGGAGCAGCGGAAGCATAGTGGGCAAGTAGCTTATGTCTAATTATAGACTAAAGCAGATATAGCAGAGATAGATCATCTATTTTTGATGTGACAGTCATGGGTTTGACTTCATCAGAATAGGGGATGGATCTATTAAGAAGGTAGTAGGGTGTGATGTCCTGGTATTTGGATGACACACACAGAGTAGGAAGCAAAACTCCTATACTACGATCGGTTGTACTGTGGTTGTCACATAGTTGTTTCACCTTAAAGGATATGGATATAATATCCGACATTCTGGTTACTAGATATATGGTTTTAGATCTAGATTTGGGTAGTTTCCCAATATGGGTACTTAGACAGTATTCTAATGGTATTTAGAATAGATGACTCCTGGCATGGTGGTGTACCTGCAGGTAATGGAGTCTCCCTCTCTAAAGGTGTCTTACAGACTAAAAGGGAGAGGGATGTGCATGATTGGCATATCACTTGCTTAGGCAATTGAGTTAATCGTGAGATGTCAAGTACCACACCAGATGTTGTTTTTTGCACTAGATGCAATAAGTTTATATTAATCCAATCCTGGAGAAACATATGGAAGCAGTTTTAGAACATAAGTGGATGTTCTAGGGATTTGATGACGGCAGCCTCTTTCGGGGGACGGTTATCATTACAGGCTTCCAAGGTGACATGGATGACAGAGTGATTGTCAGAGTTATAGTTTACCCTCTGACAAAGGGGGCAGTATTATGGACAGGTGGTCCAAGAGGATACTGTGGGAGGCATGGTGCTGGATACTGATTAGGTTCAGTTGTCGATACAGTCTAAGAAGTTTGGATTTGGAGTTCATTTATGAACTAGGTCCCATCAGATATCCAGACATATTCTAAGACGGGTATTGCTCAATTCGGGAGATGGCTTTCTCCACGAACTTGAGATTAAGAGAGACATAGAAAGAAACTTCAAGGCGGATCCACTCATTGAGGCTATTTCTCGAACACAAGAGTTTTACAAACGAGTTTTGTGAAACCGATTAGTAGAGGAGTTGGGTGTTCGGTATCACATGGGCTGTGAGTATGCGACATCGCAATAATTAGCCTTAAGTGCAAGTGGGAGATTGTTGGATGTAGTGCCCTCAAAGTCAATTATTGGATCGCAGGTACGTGATTGCAATGATTGAGGGAGGACCTATACCGGTAGGACAGTCTTACTCGAGATGATAGTATGCTATCTGGTTTATCTTTATCATCGTGTACTGCTTTAGGTGACCTTACAGGTCACTATTGCGCGTTGATAGAGCCCTTAGGATCCAGCTTGACTACCAATAGTATGATGGCGATCATATACGTGAGAGTTGGGTAGTCTATAAGCACATCCTTAAAAGTGGTCCCTAGTCGTGGGAGTTTTGAGACAGGGCATCGATACTCCGGAGTAGACTAGTGTATACAGTCGAGACCCCAACGAGGGGCGGTGGCCGGTCTCATAAGCCATTGGTGTCAGTTGGATCACCTAAGATGTATACAGGTGCTCATTGGGTTATGAGTGCACCGGACAGGACTCGCCGGGAACCTGCTAGTTGATTTTATACCTAGCGTCATATAGCAGTTCCCTGGTGACATGTGTACAGGTTAGTTCATCGACCTGAGGTTGTCATTTGTCTCGTGTGAGTTTCCACTGTACTTTGATTACTACCCTACCACGGCTCAAAGGAGTCGTGCAAACAGGTTTTAGTTGGGTACAGTCCCGAGCCACATAGAGGCAGTGAGCGGATCGGCAAGGGATTTGTCTCTCCCGGTATTGGGGGAGAGATCGCGCTGTGTCTAGGAGAACCATTGCACTAAGTCCTTGGCCAAGGCAGGTGAGAATTACTGGTAGGTATTCCAGTAGTTTCTCAGAGTGTTCAGGGCTACCCTCCGACACGACTTATACCGCTATTGGGGGTCTGACGTTACCAGCCCCTTAGGCCCGATATGCGATGCTCATAGACGAACGGACCGGACTGTATGGATATTGTTACTGATAGGCTCAGTAGGGTTCCAGGATGAGTTCGCTCATCGGCTTCCCTTTCGGTCAGTACATGGGCAGCCGTTACGCACAGCTAGTGCCGCTGACGTGCTTGTGGTTAAACCCACTGCCAGGGTACTGACGAGTCTTTAGAGTCTCCCACAGATAGTTTCCCAAGTTCGGGCGAAACGTTGTAGAGGCCATATGGTTTTATGGCAGGGTTCGAACATGCACGTGCACTTGTGCACGTGTCATGGTTCGGACAGATAATACTGGTGGGCTTTGGTTTAAGCCGGATCCAAGTATTATATTGAGTCGGAATATTTTAGTCTCATCGTATTCGTATTCGGTCGGAATACGGATACAGATATGTATTTACAGGTGAGGGGTATTCTCGTAATCCGTTACGAGATTACTTTAGAAGATGCATTTCTTTTTGGGTTAATCATTTTGGTTTAAATGATTATTGGATTTGGAAAGTGTGGCTCATTGTTATGACTCATTGATTCTAGAATGTTCACTAATGACTCATGTAATGAGTCATCTAGTGAGTCATTAAAGAATTAATGATGTTTTTTTTTGGGTAGGATATTATGAAGGCTTTGTGGAGATATTTTGTGGAGATCTTTTCTTAGTTTTCAAAACACAAAAGCCTTATACTATCATCACTCATTATTTGGACAGCCAAGGGTTTTTTTTTTTTTTTTTGAGACTTGGTTTTTTGCTCACTTGATTAATCTTGAGCTCACACTCTTCAAACCTTGCATCTTCTTCAACCTCCACCCTAACCCTCTCATGTGATGAGAACCCCAGGGTGTATTGAGACAAAGCATTCCACTCATTCTCTACTTCATCTTGGACATGTCGGTTAGTATACTTCATGTCCGAGTTGCCTCGGTATAGAGGCGGAAGCCCGTATAAAGACTCGTTGACGTGGTGCTATCTCGACGAGAAGATCGGAGTTGTAGCGAGGAGCGTGGGATGATGGCTAAAGACCGAAGGATACGGATCGATCGGTATAGCCTTTCTACCTCTTTACAGTTTGCTAGTTTAGCGTTAATGGCTAGATCCGGGTTATAGTATGCGATAGCGCCAGTTGTAAAAGATTTTGTTCCGTGTTTGGCCTCAGATTATTGGCCGGGGCGCTACCGTAGACTTACACTTATTGCACCAACAACAGGCCTTAGTGCAAGTGGGAGATTATTAGATATGTATGTCCTAGAGGCCTATATTGTAGAGGATGCTAGGCATGTATATGTACAAAAACAATGTTTGCTCGAAATGATAGTATGCTATCTGGTTTATCTTCATCCTAACGTGTGATGTGTTGTATTTCATATCTTCATATACATGTTGATGAAGCCCTTAGGATTATGCTTGACTGCCAGGATTATGATGTAGATCATACTAGTGGGGCCTGGGCAGTCTATAAGCATATCCTTTAATTGTTCCTGGTCGAGGGTATATCGAGACAGGGCATCGATATTACCAGAGTAGACTAGTGTGTACGTTTCTTGACCCTGGGGGAGATGGTTGATCCCACAACCATTGGTGTTTGACATCAAAGATTATACACAGGTGCTCATTGGAGAATGGGCACACCGAACATGACTCGCCGAGAACTCCTAGATAGTATATATACCTATTGTCAGATAGCAGTTCTTTGGTGACACTTGTACAGGTTAGTCTGTAGACCCGAGATCGTCATAGTGTCTTGTTGGATTCCCACTGTGCTTTGATTTCCTTTCTACCACGGCTCTACTGAGTCGTGCAAACAAGTGGATTTTGGGTACTGTCCCGAATCACATGGAGGCGGTGAGCAATAGGAGGGGTTTCGTCTCTCCCGGTATAGGGAGTTGATGTCGCGCTATGCTTGATCGGCCATAACTGCAAATCCCTGGCCAGGGTTCTCGAGATTTACCGATAAGTGTTATCGGTAGTTTCTCAAACCGTTATAGGCCGTAAATCAGCATGACTTATAAAGTTACTGGGGTCTGACATTTACCACCCCTAGACTTCATATGCGACGTATCAGACGAAGAGACCGGCCTATACGGTAAGTGTTGCTTACAGGATCGTTAGGGTTATGATGAGTTCGCTCATCGGCCACCTTTTCGTCATGTACCTGGGTAGCCGTTACTCACAGCTAGTGCCGCTGACGTGCTTGTGGTTAAACCCACTGCCAGCATACTGTCGAGTCTTTAGAGTCCCACACAGAGGGTTCCCTGGTTCAGGCAAAAGATGTAGAGGCCGTAAGTTGTTACAGCAGGGTTTCAATCATATTCGTGTAATTGTTACAGGAATAATAATAGGAAGGATAATACTGGTAGGCTTTGGTTTAAGCCGAATACCGGTATTATATTATTCGATTATTTGTATTCGTATTTTTCGGAATTCGGATACGAGTATACTTATACGGTATACGGTGGAGGGGTATTCTTGTAATTGTTACAAGAATACCTTCTAGAAGGAGACACCTCATAATTACATATTTATTTTGTGAAAATAAATAAATGAGGTTGAATTTGGAGAAAGTCTAAGTATGGATGAAGGAATGGCTTATTTCATTTTTTATTCATTTGGAGTTACTATTGAAGCATGGTGCAATTTTTTATTGCATGCTTCAATTATTTTCCTTTGAGATATATCATTTATCCATGCTTGATTTTTCCATTCATTACATACACATTCTCTCTCCTCATTATCTCCTTCTTCCTCTTTGCTTTAATCTTCACATGAGTTGTGAACAAAAGCTTAGAGCAAAATATAATCCAATACTTGATCTCTACATCATCTAAGTGATCTCTTCTAGCAAACATGATCTCTTAGTTAAACTCTTATGAAGAGTTTGTAGCTTGTTCGATAGATCTCGGGTGGATCATCTTGGATCTTGAGGATGCCGGAGATCGAGGACATCCCAACCATCAAAGGAGCTAAGGAGTCGCAGCGGAAAGAAGAACCGAAGGACCGTTTCCTTGAGGTATAACCCTTATCTTAGTAGATAAGATCTCTAGATAGGATTGCTAGTTATGGTTTAGCACAAGATCTAGGTTTAAAGTAGGTGTTGCATGGAAGAATTTTATTGTTTGCTACTTCCGCCTCCTCACAAATGTTGTGAGGGTGTGCAACATCTACTAACATGGCCAAAGCCACAGCTCCATTGTTATCACAATACAAAGGTATTGGATGCTTGATGGATAGAACCACTCCAAGTTCAGTTATGAACTTCTTCATCCAGACAGCCTCTTTGGCAGCATCGTTGGCAGCGATGTATTCAGCCTTCATCGTCGAGTCTGTCACGGTTTCTTGGTTGGAACTCTTCCAACAAACCGCTCCTCCATTGAGGTTGAAGACAAAACCCGAGACCGACTTAAAGTCGTCCTTATCACTCTGGAAGCTCGAGTCGGTAAAGGACTCCACTTGGAGTTCACCGTTACCATACACCAAGAACATATCTTTAGTCCTTCTCAAGTACTTAAGAATGTTCTTCACAGCTGTCCAGTGATTCTCCCCAGGATCTAATTAATACCTACTTACAACACCCAGTGCGTACGCTACATCCGGTCAGGTACATAACATCGCATACATGATAGACCCGACTGCCAAAGCATAAGGTATACCTTGCATGCGAGCCCTCTCCAAATCAGTCTCGGGGGACATCTATTTGGAGAGAGTGATTCCTGAGTTCATGGGTAAATTCCCACGCTTGGAATCCTCCATACTAAACCTCTTTAGTATGGTGTCAATGTACCTGGATTGGGACAATCCCAGTATACGTTTAGATATATCTCTATAGATCTTAATCCCTAGGATGTAGGAGGCATCACCCAGATCCTTCATGGAGAATCTTTGTGATAATAAGAGCTTGACCAAATGCAGCATAGGAACATCATTTCCTATCAAGAGTATGTCATCCACGTACAATACGAGGAAGACGACCTTACTCTCTGCCACCTTCTTGTATATACAAGGTTCATCTACGTTTTTAACGAAGTCAAACTCTTTGACTACCACATCAAACCAGATGTTCCAACTCCGTGATGTCTGCTTCAACCCGTATATTGATTTAAGTAGCTTGCACACCTTTCCGCTACTCCCACTATCTATGAAGCCCTCTGGCTGAGTCATGTACACACTCTCTTCTAAATCACCATTTAGAAAAGCGGTCTTGACGTCCATATGTCAGATTTCGTAGTCATGGTATGCAGCGATGGCAAGTAGGATCCGGATGGACTTAAGCATAGCCACTGGAGAAAATGTTTCAACATAATCCACACTTGGTCATTGACGAAAACCTTTAGCTACAAGTTTATCTTTGAAAGTCTCAACTTTTCCATCTACATCAAGTTTTTTCTTGATGATCCACTTGCTCCCGATGGGTTTTACCCCTTCAGGAGCATCTTCCAAAGTCCATACTTTGTTGGTGTATATGGATTCTATCTCGTGATGGCCTGCTCGAAGCTAGTTGGGTCATCATCTTCCATGATGCAATCCTCGCTCCCACTATCAATGAGAAAACTGTAGTATCTCTTAGGTGGATGAGGAACCCTACTAGATCATCGGAGAGGCTGAAGTTCGTTGGGAAATATCGAATCCTCTGGTTCTACTAAATCTTCAGTTATAGTCTGTGTAGCTGGAACTTCTTCTAGTTCTACCTCTTCACCACTAATTTCTTTTACAAAAAATTTCTTTTCTAAAAAGGTGGCATGTTGAGCAACAAACACCTTTTGTTCCTCACTGTGGTAGAAAAAATATCCATATGAATTCTTTGAATATCCCACAAACTTGCAAAGAACTGATCGTGTCTCGAGTTTGTCCGGATTTTGCTTTTTGACATAGGCCGGACAACCCCATATCTTAACTCATTTAAGATATGGTCTCTTTCCACTCCATATCTCATATGGCATTGTAGGCACAAATTTAAATGGAACTTGATTCAATAGGTATGCTGCTGTCTCAAGCACATAACCCCAAAAGGAAATAGGTAACTCAGCGGTGCTCATCATAGAGCGCACCATATCTAATAGGGTGCGATTCATCCGCTCCGATACACCGTTGTGCTGTGGTGTATACGAAGGAGTGTCACGACCCGCAGGGTACGGAACGTGACTGGCACTTAAGTTTACGAAACGTCTAAAGGCGTCCGTAAAATAAGTAAGCCAAAGCCCAGAAAACAAAACCAATTAAGCAAAAGAGTGAAGAAAACCCAAATATTTGAAAGCAAGTTTATCAAATAAGTCATGTAAAACCCCTTTTAAAAACAATACTAATTTTTCCGAAAATTTCGGCAGAGTCTCCTTTGTAATTACTGACCCCAAAAATGGGTACAACAAAATATATACATGAATCCAACAAAATAGGGCATCCCCAAGCGGGAGCTAGCTCTTCGCCATAAGGCGGTCACAAATCCCACGCAATGTAAAATGACAACAAGCATAATAATCATAAGGAAGCATAAAAAAGTAGCATGTCGGCTCAAGTGAGCTCGACCCCAAAATACAGCATAAAATCCACAAACCTCACAGTCTCATCTCTAGGTCAATATACAATAATCTGGTAGAAACAGTAGATGGAGTACACTAGATGCAAAGAATATACAAGGTGGTACAAAAATATTAACATAACCCACCTATGAGCAAATCTCGAGTCCAGGCAAAAGAGGCAAAAGAAGCAAGCGCACCCGCCGCTACTGAACTGACGGAGCGGACCTGCAACAGGCTATGGCACAACTGGGGTGAGTTGCCAACTCGTGAGTAATAAATAACATTTACACAGGCTATCGAATGCATGCACACAAGCATCCTAGCATCTATATACAGGTAAGGCAGGACATAATGGCGAGTATGTATGCAATATGGATATACTAGCAGGTGTGTATACAACATCAGTGTACGAATATGTATGCAACATGAATATCTGAGGTCTCAATAGGTTTATATATAAAAATATTTAATCAGATGTTGTTTTTGAAACTCTTTTAGAATGCCAGCAAATTTCAATGAATCGACGAAAACCGGTGTCCAGCAACGACACCCCAAAAGCTGTCTCAAATCTCATAAATGTATCGCTGGCCTCAGCCGTCCGGCTGACCCATCTCAAATATCAATATCTCATCATCTAGCGGCCACGGTCGGTATCCTCTGGATATCCGCCGTCCCAAACAGTCACCGGTAGGTAATCCGTCCCCTGCCAGGCTCAACGTCATCACCACATTCCTCTTGCCCCGGGGTACCTTACCGGGCCCACCATATACCCGTGCCGGTTCCTCCACTCCTCGACACGGATTTCCAAAGCCACAGCAAACTCATGGTGGACGACACTTACATCACTAGAAAACCGCAATTTACATGTTTTAAAAATATCATAAGTTTGGAAATTTTGCGGCTTTCCCCCGAAATCCAGCAATATCATAAAATCTCAAGAAATCCTCATAAGTGCATATATCAGTGATAATGAATGCATATGATATCAATAATCAAGTTGCGATGTGTGATTAATGGATTAAGCATGAACAATTAATATGATGAAGTACATGCACATGAATAGCAATTCTACGGTTTCATTTTTAAAGAATTAAAGGCAAAAGCAGCAGTTTAAATATCAATTAGTAAAAGGTTTAAATTTAAATGTTATCTAGTGTGGTGGCATGGCAATTACCAGGGTGTGTGTGTAAACATGAATAGTGCTCATGCTGCATATAAAAACCTGGTAATGGTGCATGTGTCCTACAATTGAGTTTGCGTATATGGGTATAACATATTGATCTAATTGCAGCAATTATCATGCCAGTATTATTATTCTAATGTCACAAGTGGTTATCCAGTTTACTATTTTATTTTCAGTTTACTAAATCTATCGGGCGACTTGCGCCATCCAAACGATCGTCCCCCGTAGATGTTAAATCTACTCACCGGGATCCCTGGCTAGTTGTGTCCGATCACCGCCTTTCCCTTTCGCGCCGCGTCTGACGTTTCCGCGACCGAACCTGGAATTTACATCATTACCAATTATAAGGTTACATATCAAGAACGACGCAAACCCCAACGAAACTACTAAAGTTCGCTAGCTAGGTACAACGTGCACAAAGTGCGCGGAACACACGCGAAAATCGCAAAAACTGCCAAAAACGCCGATTTGGGTCACCCGGCAAAACTAAAACCCGACTACCCAAAAACCGCACTCACGCATCCTAAAAGTCGTAGGACAAGCCATTACAATCATCAAGATATCAAAAATAGTCCATCACATAATTTATATAAAAATCTAGTAAGCATATACATTCCAAAAATCGGTGCAAAAATCGCCGATTTGCGACAAAACGACTACAATAAAGCATACTCACCCAAGCACACTACAAGCAATCCACACCCACTAATTACAACACATTAACCATGCTCCAAAACCTATATTCCACAACCAAACCCTTTCTTGATTTTTATAAATAGCAATTGCAAATCAAAAACCATACTTGAAAAACTTAATTAACACTAATTTCAACCCCAATTAGCAAGTTCACCTCTTAGATTAAGGTTAGCAAAACACTAGATAGCAAATTAGGTTTAAATCAATTAAATAATGGTTTCTAAAACTTAATCAACTCACTAATCATGTTTCAAATACCATTTCCATACAAAAACCTTCTCTTGAAAATTTAAAACAACAATTTACAACTAAAATCAACTTCTAAAATTACCTAAATTAGCATAATTAAAGACTACATAACAAGGTAACCATATAGATTAGTTCACTAACAACTAGATTAACTAATAAACAACTTAATTAATTATCATGGCTTCAAAACCCTAATTTAAACAAACTACTCTTTTAAACTAGATTAGAAATAAGCTAACTTTTAACACTAACCATACAATTAAAGGAATTTTTTAGCAAAAGAAAGCAACTTGATGAGAATTATACCTCTTGATCTATGGATCAAGCAAGAAAATTTGCTCCAATTGATGGCCTCAACACCAAGGTCCAAGCAAGAATGGCTAAGGATAATGATAGCATAAGGATTTTTGTTTGGATTTTTGAATTAAATCATGGATTTTGATGTATTTCTTGAAGAAATTGAAGAAAAATGAAAAGAAAAGAGAGGAAGAAGAGGGTGTGCAGGAATTTCGGCCAGAATGAGGTATGGGGGAGGGTGTGGGCAAGTGGGGAAAGTCATGGTCAAGTCCACAAAAGTCAATGTATCATACATTATCCATTTTAATTAAAATAATACCATAAACTATCAAATTAACTCAAGAAAGAAACCAAGAAGAGAGAGGCCAGAAATTTCTGGTCTCACACAAGGTGGGGCTGTCCTAGGGCTGAGGAAAAAGAGAGAGGGGTTTTACAAAAGAAATTTTATGCAAAAAGGCCCCCTACAACTCAAAAATTGCAAGTTTTAGCTCAAAATTCAATAAATTCGTTTCAAATCATAAAAATTTGTTAAAAATCAAAATAAATTACTAAAAATTCATGTTATCACTAGATTATAATTATCATAATTTTAGAGATTAAAATTAGCCCGGAAAAATTTGTATTTATCGCTTATTTAATGTATTTTCTTACCGGCTTAAAATAATATTAAAAAATTAAAAAATAGGGAAAAATTTTTAAATGACCAAAATTTCGTAAATAACTCATTAGCTACTAAAAACAAGAAATAACCTATCCTTTTTAGGTATAATTAGCCCTAAACTGCAAAATATCGAGAAAGACGGTTTTCGGAAAAATACCGAATTTTCACCGAATTTCAGGAAAACACCAAAACGACTTTTCAAGACGCTACAATCTTCCCCCCTTAAAGAAATTCGGTCCCCGAATTTAAAAATATAGCTACGCGTACCTTCAAAGAGATGGGGATATTTCTTCCTCATCTCGCCCTCGGTCTCCCAGGTAACCTCCTCGCTGCTTGGGCTACGCCAAAGGACCTTGACGGTTGGTATAACCTTCGACCTCAAATTCTTCACCTGCCGATCCAGGATGGCCACCGGCTGCTCTGCAAAGGAAAGGTCGCGCTCTAGCTGGACTGTCGGGTGCTGAATCGCATGCGAAGGGTCGTGAAGGTACTTGCGGAGCATCGAAACATGAAAAACGGGGTGAACATCGGGAAAGCTGGGTGGAAGAGCCAAACGATATGCAACAGCGCCAACACGCTTGAGGATCTCGAAGGGACCTACGAATCTAGGACTAAGCTTCCCCTTTCGCCCAAAACGCATCACGCCCTTCATCGGAGAGACCCTCAGAAAAACATGGTCGCCAACTGCGAACTCTAAACTGCGACGCTCCTGTCTGCATACGATTTCTGCCTGCTCTGAGCCGCTCTCATCCGGTCTCGGATCAACTGTATCTTCGCTGTCGTCTCCTCAACAAGCTGCGGCCCCAAAATGCTGCTCTCGCTGAGCTCTGTCCAACAAACGGGCGATCTGCATCTCCTCCCATACAATGCCTCGAAAGGTGCCATCTGAATAGTATCCTGGAAGCTGTTGTTGTAGGAGAACTCCACTAGAGGTAAATGATGGTCCCAGCTACCACCAAAGTCTAAAACGCACGCTCTGAGCATGTCCTCGAGGGTCTGAATGGTCCGCTCTGACTGTCCGTCTGTCTGCGGATGAAACGCTGTGCTGAAGCTCAAACGAGTGCCCAAAGCCTCCTGAAGTCTCTGCCAAAGTCGGCTGGTGAACTGAGTGCCTCGATCTGACACGATACAAGTCGGTACGCCATGTAGTCGCACGATCTCGTCAATATAGAGCTGAGCATACTGAGCGAAGCTGAAAGTCGTCTTCACTGGAAGGAAGTGAGCCGCTTTCGTCAATCTATCCACGATCACCCAGATGGAGTCGTACCCTCGACTGGTCCTGGGTAGACCCACAACGAAATCCATCGAAATCTGCTCCCATTTCCACTCTGGAATGGGTAACGGCTGTAGCTCTCCCGCGGGCCTCTGGTGCTCGGCCTTGACTTGCTGACAAGTCAGGCACCTCGAAACGAACTCCGCGATGTCCCTCTTCATCCCGTCCCACCAGTAGGTCTCTCTCATATCATGGTACATCTTGGTGGAACCGGGGTGGACACTATACACTGATCGGTGTGCCTCCTCGAGAATGTCGCGCCGTAATCCATCAGCATCTGGTACGCACAGTCTAGATCCATATCGTAAAATCCCCTGATCGTCAACCATGAACTCGGAAAATCTGCCATGTCCCATCTGTGCCATGATCTCTGAGCAACGGTCGTCACTACGCTGTGCCTCATATATACGGTCAAGCAACTGTGGGCGTGCACGAACATGCGCGAGCTGTCCCCCTGTCTGAGTGAACTCGAACTCAACTCGGCTGTCGCATAACATCTGCCAATCTGCTGACGACTGCCTCTGCACTGCGCGCAAAAGGATAGACTACCCCCGGGCCTCCTACTCAACGCATCTGCCACCACATTCGCCTTGCCTGGGTGATATAAGATCTCGCAGTCGTAGTCTTTCACCAACTCCATCCAACGACGCTGTCTGAGGTTCAGGTCTCGCTGCTGAAATATGTACTTTAAGCTCTTGTGATCGGTGAATATCTGACACGACTCGCCGTATAGGTAATGTCGCCAAATCTTCAGTGCAAAGACCACTGCAGCCATCTCCAAATCATGAGTGGAGTAGTTCTGTTCATGCTTCTTCAACTGCCGAGAAGCATAAGCGATCACCCGGCCATGCTGCATCAATACGCATCCTAATCCCACTCGCGAAGCATCACAGTAGACAACAAATCCGCCTGATCCCGAAGGTAAAGATAATACCGGCGCCGTAGTCAAACAAGTCCGTAGCTGCTGAAAACTGCGCTCGCACTCCTCTGTCCAAACGAAAGGAACTCCCTTCCGGGTCAAACTGGTCAACGGTGCAGCTATACGGGAGAAGTCCTGAACAAAACGCCTGTAGTAGCCCGCCAAGCCTAGAAAACTACGGATCTCAGTAACCGATGTAGGTCGGGGCCACTGCTGAACGGCCTCAATCTTCTTCGGGTCCACACGAATGCCGTCTCTCGTAACCACGTGACCCAAGAATCCGACGCTGTCCAGCCAGAAAGCACACTTGGAGAACTTCGCGAACAGCTGGTGCTCCCTCAGAGTCTGTAACGTAATCCGCAAGTGCTGCTCGTGCTCCTCTCTGCTCCGGGAGTACACCAAGATATCGTCGATAAACACGATGATGAACAAGTCAAGATACGGCCTGAATGTACGGTTCATCAAATCCATGAATGCTGCTGGGGCGTTGGTGAGTCCGAACGACATCACCAAAAACTCGTAGTGGCCATAGCGTGTACGGAAAGCTGTCCTCGGTATATCCTCCTGTCGAACTCGTAGCTGATGGTATCCTGATCGCAAGTCGATCCTCGAAAAATACCCCGCACCCTGAAGCTGGTCGAACAAATCATCAATGCGCGGCAACGGATATCTGTTCCGAACGGTAACTTTGTTCAGCTGGCGGTAGTCGATACATAAGCGCAAACTTCCATCCTTCTTCTTGACAAACAGGACCGGAGCACCCCACGGAGAAACACTCGGTCGAATAAGCCCCTTGTCCAACAAATCCTGCAACTGATCCTTCAGCTCTCGAAGCTCTGCCGGGGCCATCCGATAAGGCGGTAGAGAAATAGGCCCCGAACCGGGAATCAAATCAATGCAGAACTCAACATTGCGCTCAGGCGGTAGCCCAGGTAGCTCATCAGGGAAAACATCAGGGAACTCACAAACTACCGGGACCCGGTCCAACGGAACCTCTGCAGCTCGAGTAACACAAACAAACGCTAAGAATCCCTGACATCCCTTCCGCAAGAGCTGACCAGCGCGAAGAGACGAAATTAAGCTGGGAAGGGCGACACTGCGGTCTCCCTGAATAACAAGGACTGGCTCTCCCGGAAAGTTAAATCTGACTGCCTTCTCACGGCAGTCCACCGAAGCATAACAAGTGGCTAGCCAATCCATGCCCAGAAGCACATCAAAGTCCAACATATCGAGGAGTATCAAATCAACTGATGAATCCCTCTCCCCGATACGAACGGAACACAAACGAAATACAAACCGAGCGACAAACGACTCGCCTACCGTAGTAACAACAACAAGCGGCTGATCCAACGACGACGACTCACGGCCCAACATCGGTGCAAAGTGTGTAGAGACGTACGAATGTGTGGAACCTGGGTCGAATAATACCCATGCGTCGAAAGAACAAACTGGCAAGGTACCTGTCACGACGACATTGGATGCCTGCGCATCCTGCGGTGTCAAAGCAAAAACTCGGGCCTGTCCTCCACCGATAGCGGGCTGACCTCGACCTCGGCCTCTGCCTCCTCGTCCTCTCTGAACAGGACCGCCACGTCCTCGGCCTCTCGATGCACCTAACTGGCGTGGAGCATCGCCTGGGGTAGAAAGTAGGGCTCTCTGAGGAGGGTGTGGTGATGGTGGTAGGGTCACATGCGGAACTGTCGCTGCTCCCTGTCGTCTCACCGGACAGTCTCTGATACGATGATGCAGGCTACCACACCAAAAACATCCTAACCATGGCTGCTGACCATATGGGTGAAGGCGATATAACTGGCCCTTAAAGAATCCACCACAGCCTCTGCGAACCCTCCTAGGTGCTAACATATCAGTGCGAATCCGACTCGGTCTCGAAACGACTGCAGGGGGAGTAATATCCGATCTCTGTGCTCGATTGACCTCTACTAACGATTCCACCATCTGTCGTAACTCCTGCATGCCTCCCATCATCTGTCGCAGCTCCTCCATACCGGACTCAAGCCTATCCATGCGACCTGGGGAATGCGGATCAGTCTGTCTCTGCGGCGTAGGCATACCACCCTGCTCAGTCCTAGTCTCGGACGAGCCAGCTCGAATCTCGTCTCTGACGGCAGCCCTCTGTGCCCTCGTAGCCTTCGGCGGCATAGTGGCTGGTACAGGAAAAGGATAATAAGGACAGTGCAATAGGATCATAGGATACACGGAGTTGAAGAAGGAATTTTTCAAGCAAGTATATCCTAAAGTCACTTAGGCGGAGTACCGTATCGTAAGTATGCCGCGGACATACGCACGCTACGTTACGCTGCTTAAGTCACTTACTCCATCTACCAAGGGTCATCCTACACTCACAAAGGTAAAACCTATCGCTCTGATACCAACTTTGTCACGACCCGCAGGGTACGGAACGTGACTGGCACTTAAGTTTACGAAACGTCTAAAGGCGTCCGTAAAATAAGTAAGCCAAAGCCCAGAAAACAAAACCAATTAAGCAAAAGAGTGAAGAAAACCCAAATATTTGAAAGCAAGTTTATCAAATAAGTCATGTAAAACCCCTTTTAAAAACAATACTAATTTTTCCGAAAATTTCGGCAGAGTCTCCTTTGTAATTACTGACCCCAAAAATGGGTACAACAAAATATATACATGAATCCAACAAAATAGGGCATCCCCAAGCGGGAGCTAGCTCTTCGCCATAAGGCGGTCACAAATCCCACGCAATGTAAAATGACAACAAGCATAATAATCATAAGGAAGCATAAAAAAGTAGCATGTCGGCTCAAGTGAGCTCGACCCCAAAATACAGCATAAAATCCACAAACCTCACAGTCTCATCTCTAGGTCAATATACAATAATCTGGTAGAAACAGTAGATGGAGTACACTAGATGCAAAGAATATACAAGGTGGTACAAAAATATTAACATAACCCACCTATGAGCAAATCTCGAGTCCAGGCAAAAGAGGCAAAAGAAGCAAGCGCACCCGCCGCTACTGAACTGACGGAGCGGACCTGCAACAGGCTATGGCACAACTGGGGTGAGTTGCCAACTCGTGAGTAATAAATAACATTTACACAGGCTATCGAATGCATGCACACAAGCATCCTAGCATCTATATACAGGTAAGGCAGGACATAATGGCAAGTATGTATGCAATATGGATATACTAGCAGGTGTGTATACAACATCAGTGTACGAATATGTATGCAACATGAATATCTGAGGTCTCAATAGGTTTATATATAAAAATATTTAATCAGATGTTGTTTTTGAAACTCTTTTAGAATGCCAGCAAATGTCAATGAATCGACGAAAACCGGTGTCCAGCAACGACACCCCAAAAGCTGTCTCAAATCTCATAAATGTATCGCTGGCCTCAGCCGTCCGGCTGACCCATCTCAAATATCAATATCTCATCATCTAGCGGCCACGGTCGGTATCCTCTGGATATCCGCCGTCCCAAACAGTCACCGGTAGGTAATCCGTCCCCTGCCAGGCTCAACGTCATCACCACATTCCTCTTGCCCCGGGGTACCTTACCGGGCCCACCATGTACCCGTGCCGGTTCCTCCACTCCTCGACACGGATTTCCAAAGCCACAGCAAACTCATGGTGGACGACACTTACATCACTAGAAAACCGCAATTTACATGTTTTAAAAATATCATAAGTTTGGAAATTTTGCGGCTTTCCCCCGAAATCCAGCAATATCATAAAATCTCAAGAAATCCTCATAAGTGCATATATCAGTGATAATGAATGCATATGATATCAATAATCAAGTTGCGATGTGTGATTAATGGATTAAGCATGAACAATTAATATGATGAAGTACATGCACATGAATAGCAATTCTACGGTTTCATTTTTAAGGAATTAAAGGCAAAAGCAGCAGTTTAAATATCAATTAGTAAAAGGTTTAAATTTAAATGTTATCTAGTGTGGTGGCATGGCAATTACCAGGGTGTGTGTGTAAACATGAATAGTGCTCATGCTGCATATAAAAACCTGGTAATGGTGCATGTGTCCTACAATTGAGTTTGCGTATATGGGTATAACATATTGATCTAATTGCAGCAATTATCATGCCAGTATTATTATTCTAATGTCACAAGTGGTTATCCAGTTTACTATTTTATTTTCAGTTTACTAAATCTATCGGGCGACTTGCGCCATCCAAACGATCGTCCCCCGTAGATGTTAAATCTACTCACCGGGATCCCTGGCTAGTTGTGTCCGATCACCGCCTTTCCCTTTCGCGCCGCGTCTGACGTTTCCGCGACCGAACCTGGAATTTACATCATTACCAATTATAAGGTTACATATCAAGAACGACGCAAACCCCAACGAAACTACTAAAGTTCGCTAGCTAGGTACAACGTGCACAAAGTGCGCGGAACACACGCGAAAATCGCAAAAACTGCCAAAAACGCCGATTTGGGTCACCCGGCAAAACTAAAACCCGACTACCCAAAAACCGCACTCACGCATCCTAAAAGTCGTAGGACAAGCCATTACAATCATCAAGATATCAAAAATAGTCCATCACATAATTTATATAAAAATCTAGTAAGCATATACATTCCAAAAATCGGTGCAAAAATCGCCGATTTGCGACAAAACGACTACAATAAAGCATACTCACCCAAGCACACTACAAGCAATCCACACCCACTAATTACAACACATTAACCATGCTCCAAAACCTATATTCCACAACCAAACCCTTTCTTGATTTTTATAAATAGCAATTGCAAATCAAAAACCATACTTGAAAAACTTAATTAACACTAATTTCAACCCCAATTAGCAAGTTCACCTCTTAGATTAAGGTTAGCAAAACACTAGATAGCAAATTAGGTTTAAATCAATTAAATAATGGTTTCTAAAACTTAATCAACTCACTAATCATGTTTCAAATACCATTTCCATACAAAAACCTTCTCTTGAAAATTTAAAACAACAATTTACAACTAAAATCAACTTCTAAAATTACCTAAATTAGCATAATTAAAGACTACATAACAAGGTAACCATATAGATTAGTTCACTAACAACTAGATTAACTAATAAACAACTTAATTAATTATCATGGCTTCAAAACCCTAATTTAAACAAACTACTCTTTTAAACTAGATTAGAAATAAGCTAACTTTTAACACTAACCATACAATTAAAGGAATTTTTTAGCAAAAGAAAGCAACTTGATGAGAATTATACCTCTTGATCTATGGATCAAGCAAGAAAATTTGCTCCAATTGATGGCCTCAACACCAAGGTCCAAGCAAGAATGGCTAAGGATAATGATAGCATAAGGATTTTTGTTTGGATTTTTGAATTAAATCATGGATTTTGATGTATTTCTTGAAGAAATTGAAGAAAAATGAAAAGAAAAGAGAGGAAGAAGAGGGTGTGCAGGAATTTCGGCCAGAATGAGGTATGGGGGAGGGTGTGGGCAAGTGGGGAAAGTCATGGTCAAGTCCACAAAAGTCAATGTATCATACATTATCCATTTTAATTAAAATAATACCATAAACTATCAAATTAACTCAAGAAAGAAACCAAGAAGAGAGAGGCCAGAAATTTCTGGTCTCACACAAGGTGGGGCTGTCCTAGGGCTGAGGAAAAAGAGAGAGGGGTTTTACAAAAGAAATTTTATGCAAAAAGGCCCCCTACAACTCAAAAATTGCAAGTTTTAGCTCAAAATTCAATAAATTCGTTTCAAATCATAAAAATTTGTTAAAAATCAAAATAAATTACTAAAAATTCATGTTATCACTAGATTATAATTATCATAATTTTAGAGATTAAAATTAGCCCGGAAAAATTTGTATTTATCGCTTATTTAATGTATTTTCTTACCGGCTTAAAATAATATTAAAAAATTAAAAAATAGGGAAAAATTTTTAAATGACCAAAATTTCGTAAATAACTCATTAGCTACTAAAAACAAGAAATAACCTATCCTTTTTAGGTATAATTAGCCCTAAACTGCAAAATATCGAGAAAGACGGTTTTCGGAAAAATACCGAATTTTCACCGAATTTCAGGAAAACACCAAAACGACTTTTCAAGACGCTACAAGGAGTAAGCTGAGAGAGAATCTCATTCTCTTTTAAATAGTCACGGAATTCTGTGCTCAAGTATTCTCCTCCCCAATCGGATCGTAGGATTTTAATACTTTTACCCGTCTGATTCTCAACATCATGTTTATATTCTTTGAATTTCTCAAAAGCTTCAGACTTGTGTTTCAACAGGAACACATGTCCGAATCTTGAGAGATCGTCAGTGAATGTAATGAAGTACGAGAAACCATTCCTGGCATGTGTAGACATGGGACCACATATATCACTATGTATCAGTCCCAAGAGTAACGTAGATCTTTCTCCGTGTCCAGTAAGCGGAGTTTTGGTCATCTTGCCTTTGAGACATGACTGGCAAGTTTCATAAGATGAAAATTCGAACGGATTCAAATATCCATTCTTATGTAACTTAGCTAGTCGTGTCGCATGGATATGACCTAGTCTACAATGCCACAAGAAGGATTCGTTCATTTCTGAACTCTTCCGCTTGTGTATGTTCTGTACGTTAAGAACTGTGGTTTGATTTAGAATGTATATGTCATTACTTAACGAGCCTGATCCAATCAACTTTTGATTCAGAAAAATGTTCATAACATTATCCTGCAATACAAAATTATATCCTTCTTTACTTAATAAAGAAACTGATATAATATTGCATATCAGGTTCGGTATGTAATAACATTCGTTCAGAATCAATGTATTACCATTTGGTAATACAAGGTGATATTCGCCAACTGTTTTGGCTGCAACATTTGCACCATTCCCTATTTTTACAGAATGATCACCCATTCCTAACCTTTCTTTAGCCCATGTAACATATTACATATGTGAGATCCCGATTCGGTATCTAATACCCAGGACGTAGAGTGTACTGAAAAACGGTTCTCTATAACTAACACACCCGAAGATGCATCAGCATGCTCATTCCTCGTTTGGGTGGCATAGGAATCCGGATATTCCCCTATTTCCTGCTCAGACTTATAACAATTATAAGATAGAGCGGAACCAACGTTCCCAGCTCAGTATAACAAGCGGGTTCGGTTAATACATCCATATTATTATCTTGATTAAGGCCTGACATGGTCGCTACCTGGAGAGAGAGAGAGAGAGAATAAAACACTTAGCGTATGCTCTTGCAAGATTAGATTGGTTATTATCTTATCTAATCAGGATGGCCCCACTGTTTTTATCAAATCTTCCTTTAAACCCTAAAAGGTAAGACTAGCCGGGATTAATTACACCCTACAAGTTTTCTAATCTTTCGGCCAGACCAGTGTCGGTACTTTGAGGGAGGTTCCCCGTGCTTTCACACGGGCCTAATTAAAATAAACCTCGTTTTCCCAGGGGCGTAACCCTGTTAACATCTTTCTAGACACCTACTTGATCTACTAATTGTAATGTGCAAAACTCTCCCAGGAGTAACTCTTACTCGCAGTAGGTATCAGTATCCAACTATCTCATTGAAGGTATGCAATATTATCGGGAATTTCAACACTTGAAATTCCCGATAATATTTTGCCCCAAGCGATCTATAACCTTGACAAGGTCAACAAACCATAAATCGCAAGTCAAGTTCAACCCATACATTTCATGATTGAATTAAACCCACCCGCACGACCCTTGACAAAGTCAACAAGGCCGCACGACTACCCTAATCCAATCGCATCTCATGCTTTAGCAAATAATCACTAATTAGCAACCGTACACTATGCCTTGACAAGGTCAACAAACGCAGCATGAATACTAAATAGTTCTTATCTGAAATGACGGAGGGCTACGACAGGTTTTTAAGAAAACCTTTTGCGTAATGAACTTGATATCGTTGTAGAATTGAGTGATTTTGAAAAGGAGTGGTTTAAGCTCCGCTTTTAAAATCGAGTTTTTCAAAATAAACCGAGTGGGTGTAGCATCTTCTAGCTTTTGCTAAAGAGGTCATTCCCGGTGAAGGGATCTCGGCACTTTCCTCATCTAATGAGGTGATGGATAATCATCAAGGAATACCGCTATGCAAAATAAAGAATAGAGCTACCTTTTTGAAAATTTGATTCTACAACATCTTTGGGTTTCTTCCTTTTCATTAATCTCATTAATGAAGTTCCATCATTTATGCTTTCTAAGCATCACAGAAGAAACGAAAATACAACATACGCTTATGCCATCCTGTAACATTTCAAAAAATAAAATATTATTTTTGGGAATTTTTATTATTTAATATTATTTTATTGAATATTTTGGTATTTTGGTATTATTAAATACAAATAAATGGGAAAAATTTTAGAAAAATTATGGAAAATTCTAAAATAGGGTAATTTATATAATTATGTCATTTTTAAGTTTTTATGATTAGTTATATGCTAATTTAGTGCTAATCGCGATTAAAAATCGCTAATCGGTTTTTTAGCAATTTTGTGCAAAACATGCACATATCACTTTTTTCACACTTGTGCATTTTCTATCATGTTGTTTGGGGTTACTATTCTAGTGAGAAGGTTTTGTAGAAAAGGAAAAGAAAATGGAAAAGGGAATAAAATAATGAAGCATGGTGTGTGAGAGAGAGAGGTATGGCCTTCTTTGACCTTGGACTTAGCCATCTCTTCATTTTTCCTCTCATCTTCTCTCTCCCTCTTCCTCCATATCCTGCTGAAGCTGCTGCCCCTCTTCATCCTCCCCTCTTCAAGCCCCAAATCATCTCATAAACTTCACTAAAACCCCACTCTCATTTCACAAAAAATGTGCACAAGCTTGCAAGCTATAGGATGGACCAAGAAAGTTTTCATTTTGGCACTGTTGAGGATTCATGTGGGTCTTATGAGGTAATTCCTCTACAATTAGAGTGGTATTTCTTGTGCTTAAGCTTCGATTCAAGTTTCATATCGATATTGTGTGTTTTTGTGGATTTGAGGATAACCTAGTTAGGGTTTGAGGAAAAATTGAGTTGTGAAGTGAAACTAAGACTTGTTGTGACCTTAGAATCTTGGTGTGATGTTATATTGGACCCTAACCTGAAGCTTTAACCCAGAATACGGATTTATGAGACGATGTCGGGAAAAACTGCAATTCTGGGATTGTATTTGGGAATCTGCTATCACCCGAGACATCCTAAAATAAAATTGATTGGACAGTGAGATGTGCAGGCACCTAGGAACCACCACACAGGACCCCAACCCCTAACTCCATGACCCGGCCACAGATTTATTCTGTTTGGCCCCAATTTGCGGCCTGGACCCCACCAAACTTGCTCGTTTTGGTTTTGGTGTTCCCTTATCTGTAGATTAGGCCCCTGGTATGTATAGATTTGTCTAGTTTGACCTAGGGTGAAATCTGGAGCCTATTTCCTAAGTTGCTGTTTTGGATTCATGTTTCCGTATTCCGTATTTTTAATTCTGAAATTGTGTATGGTGTTTTACCTCGACTAATTGGCGTTTATACGACGATATCGAGGATTGATTGATGGTTTTGAAAGCGTGCCCATAGGTTCTAACCTATAGGCCCCTTATCGTATCGTTTTGGGTTTCGCGTGCCGTTTTAGTTTTGATTTGGTTTTGATACGCATTTGCGATACGTTAATGTGTAGGTACCCCATGAGGACTTCGGAACTACAAGAAAGCGCGTGGCGACGTCGACAAATGAAGACGCAAGGTGAGTAGATTATATCTACAGGGGGAAGTCGGGTGGATGGCGTATAGCACCCCCGCAGTCCGTAGATAGTATACTATATAAGTATATTTTATATGTTAGTTTATAGTGTGTCGTGGTTCTTGTGTTAGGTGTTTTATGGACAGTATAGGGTTAGAAGTAAGCTAGAATATTTCCTAGTTGCGAACCCTAGGATAGATTTACACCCATACGCACGCACTTGCATATTCCTTATATCTACACTGTGTTGATGATGATATTGGATGACATTGGAGATGAGTCATTGATATTGGGCTTTGTGCCGCGAGATCGGTGATTTGATATGATTCGTATTTGGGATACGACATGTGATTTCTTGCGGGCTTGGATGTGTGTTTACCCCCGCAGTCATACTTTATAGATGGTATCAGTTGTACTAGACTTAGATCAGTACCCCAGGTTATGTGATATGATGTTAATGATACCTGATAATTGATGAGCTGATCGTGATACTGACCCGTACCCAGCTGTTGGGATGCCGTACGACGATTTACCGTACGAGCTTTATATTGATGATAGATCTGCACTCATGACTTGAGGATGTCATATGATTTACTGTATCGTACGCGATACTACTGAGGCGGGATCACCGACTACTATATATATACATATCGACTCAGATTTAGGTGGTTTCCATACCCCTCCCGGTTTACTTGATACTTAGGTCTGTAGTTTGCATAGTAGATGTTAGACTAGACCCGAGTCATACCTATTTCAAAACTAACGAATCGGGAATATCTTAAGGTTAAGTAAAGGGATTCTACGGCTATTTTCAAAAGACGTATCTATTCTTAAAAACACCGTAACCCTTATTTTACTAAAACTCCGATTCGTCTTATTTCAAATGGCATAACTGCATGACATATACACATGGATGTAGATTCTTTACTATTGCGTTGATTATTCGATTTCCGCATATTCATGCTATTCACATCGCTTTACATGTGTTTATTGCTATATTACCATCATGCTGTTAGGACACCGGTACCATTATCGATGATGCATATGTTCCACGTACACTGCTTGCCGGCTCACACACTTCATCATCGATAATTGTCATGTCACTACACAGTAGTATTATTGCATCAGGATATGACCTTGTATGTGCATACCATTATTCTATGATTGCATGATATGCTGTTATACTTGCATTTCATCTATATGTCACATACATCATGCTTTCTGATTATGCGCATTGGGATATTTGTTTTCATGATATTTCTGGATTTGGGGAACCGTGGGTATTTCAAGAGATTATGTAAAGGTTTTAAAACCCGGTTACCCTTGATATGATATTTCAGCTTCCACCATGAGTTTTATCGGTTCTGATTTATATACCCCTACGAGGAGGCGTCGAGGCCGTATGAGGGTACATGGTGGGGCCCGGAGTACCCCGGGGTAAGAAAGGGATGTCGATGTGCTATGAGCCGATGAGCCCGGCTGGGGAACCATACTGTCCGGCGATATTACCTTTTACTCGACGGTTATCTTGGGGATACCGACCGGAGCTTGTACGTATGCATACGTAGCAATTCGAGGGTCGAAGCTGGGCACTCGGGTTTCGATATAGCATATGATACGTACCTATCAGGGCTAGTCTTGGTGACAGTGCCTGATAGATAAGGATTTTCGTGCCGATGCTAGGCACAGGTTTCGTGATGTTTTCCATGATTTTGTTTATATCCTCATATTTACACACATGAAGTTTATTGTCATTGGGTGACGGGTGGACGGGTTCCACGTTTATTGTCATTGGGTGACGGGTGGACGGGTTCCACATTTATACAGACTTGATCACATACAGACTGGATTTACATTTCATTATACTTCATTTGTATATATAACAGGGTATGAGGGCGCTGTTATATATACCCTTACACCAATATTAGTAGAATGGGACGCTAATATATGTGTATTGATATCCATTTGATACTTCTTCATATTTACTTCATGCAGACATACCTTATACTGATGACATGTTATTACCTGAGTACTTAGCACTACATACATGTTTAGATGTTACATTGCCACCTTATCATGCTTCAGACGTACTCTTGTGGTTTATATTATACTGATCGTATTGACCTAGGATTATGTCTTGCATTCGGTTTCTGCTTGTAGATATTTCTATTCACGAGTTGGCAACTCACCCCCGTTGTACCACAGTTCTTGCAGGTTTTGCCGTACAGGTTCCATTGCGGCATTTCTGGCACACTGCTTTCTTGCGGGTGAATTGCATTTGGTAGGTGGGTTCTTTTGCATCAAGAACCACCATTGTACTTGTATTATTCATTGTATCTAGAATTTCATCAACCAAAACTTGTATATTGTTTCAGACTTAGACACTAGTGATGTATCATTCGACCTTAGAGTCACGCTTAGAAATATTACGGTTTTCATGCTTATTGGGTTTCTGTTGAGTTTTGATCCTCGCCATTCGGCGTTATATATTATATTGCTTGCGTGGTTGTGACCGTCAATTGACGAAGAGCTAGCTCCCGCTTGGGGATGCCTTTTATCATTGCATATATATATTGTTCTTGTTGTACCCCGTTCGGGGCCAGTATTTACAAAAGAAACTCTGCCGAAATTTTTAGAAAAGACCGTACATTTTTAAAATGCATATTCGGCTTAGTTATTTAAAAACCTTGACTTCAAACATGTTTTTCTTCACTTCTTCAAACCAGTTTTCTTTATTTACTCTTAAAATGGTTTTAGATTGCTGGGCTTTTGGCTTACTTGGATCAGATGGAGTCCTATAGACTTCATATGGTTCAAGGGTCAGTCACGTGCTCTTTCGGGTCGTGACACATCCGCATTCGCCACGGGGTCCCGTCATGCACCGTTAGGTTAGATAACTAACGGCAGAGCGGGGGCTGGACTAGCACGGATGCAAAACATAAGCAACGTTTATTATATATCATATATATAATAATAAAGTATTCGTCTCACGCATATAAAGTTATCACATCACAGAACATAGCGGCAGAAGACAACATATGAAATATTGGATATACTAGAAGGTCCGTGTTTTAAATTAAGCCAGTAAAAATCACGGGTTCCACGGTCGCGATGAATAGCCAAACCCACATCCCTAGACCCCTACGAAAGCGGCAAGCAACCCTACCAATTCTAGAGTTAGGAGACCCGGACTTGACTCCTCAAGATGGTCTCCCACTGGACTCTAGAATCTGGTTACTTGTGCTTCCTACCTTGGGTCTATTCTAATGCGGAAAAGTAAATAATATACATTAATGGTGACATCATCTTCAACCCGGAAGTGCCCCAATAAAAGAATATTACATACAAGTTTTTACGTGAATGAAAATGAAAAACTCTCATCTCACGCAAAAAAACCCGGCTATTCAAACACGACGATCCAATATAATATATCCCAACAACACATAACATCACATGTCATCAACGTAATTAAATATGCGTATCCCAATTATCATTGACATATAGCAACGAAACCGGTGATACACCATATATTACACTTACGGTCGCAGAAAAGAAAATGTCAAACTACAACATTTGGAATCGACGCATCCCTTAGACATCATAAACCCGGAATATCTCATATTTCGGATTTCATGCCTAACATTGTAAATCTTACATTTGGGTCTCATCTATGAAAACATCTTTTCAAAAGAAATCGGGTAATTCAACAAGATTCCTGATTCCTTCCGAGACCGAAATGTTAAATTTACAAGCAACTAATCAATTTTCACAAAACTAATTAGTGTAGATTCCAAATATTGTATCACATTTCTCAGATAACTAAACGATGTTAAACATTTCGATCGAATCAATAAACACCTAAAATTTCCCAGAGAGCTCAACACTTGAGCACAGTTTAAAAATACCAAGAACATGCCACAGCACCTATGGACCAACCGTAGAAGGGCCAACCCATGCCTCACTCATAGCGCCGCGGAATCGCCGCAAACCCTAGGGTTTGGCCATGGTTCCGCGGTCAAAGAGTCGAGTTTGGGTATCGTTCTTCTAGAGGGTCCATAGAATTACCTGCACGGTTTTCTGAAGATTTTTAAACTCAAAAATTCCAACTTTTGGAAAATTTCCAGAGAAGGGTGAAAATGGGTTTTTGATATTCGTTCAAACTTTTTAACGTCGTCTAAGTTACTTGAAACGATGTTAAAATTACGAGTACGAAACACTCCGGATTGCTTTTACAGAAAGATAACATCACATGCAGTCTTAGTAAAAACAAACAATACCTGAAACACCAAACCCCAGATCCTGGAACACCAGACAAAAACGAAGCCATAACATCATACCAAAACCGGCCAGGCCGGTTTTTTTATGCTTTTCGTCAGATGAAATCTGGCGGATTGGGTTCGTTTTTGTCGGGTGTTCATATTACATCTCATGTAACATTCTGCACTTGTTTAAAAAAATTTTGAGGCTCTGAAAAATTCGATAGAAACTAGGGTTTTGTTTCGACTATTTCGGAGTTGTTTCGGTTTCGTAATATACTAACATCGTCTAATTCTCTAGCTTGGCTCTGATACCGCTGTAGGGTTCTTTAGCACGACTACTAGGTTTCGAAAGGCATCAACCATGCCATTTTATAAAAATTTAGTGTGCTAAGTAACCCAAACCAAGGATCTAATTAGAGGAATTTGGGTAAGCATGCATGTAATCAAACATTATACTAAGTGAATGAGGAATGCAACCTTTGTTGACCGGTCCTTCACTTCAAAAGCTCCGTGTAGTGGTCCCTTTTCTCTAAGTAGTGTTCTCCTGGACTCTCGCTAGACTCCACGAGGCAAAAGGAACAAGCTTGCTTGAAGTCTTCAAGGCCGAAGATGATCTACGTCGAGAAATCTCCAACTCAAGCTACCTCTTCACTAATAAGGAATTAGTGAAATAAAAAACATAAACTAAATGGCCAATCTAGTGTAAGTTGATGAAGTAGGAATTTTGCTCACTTTAGAATTATTTTTCTCACTAAATTTCTTCACCAATTGAAAACCTAGAGAGCTCTCTTTTTTAGATGAAGAAGAAGATCGAGTATTGAATGGAAATGGCAACCATGGGTGAGATAATATCTCATATTAACTCATGTAGAGACTTAACCATAGCTTAAGATAATGGTTGGGTTAATAAATATCTAGAGTAAAACAAAATTAGTGGACTAAGTCAATGGTTACCACAAGCTTCTCCAAGCTTCCAACCATGACACATTTCCACCTAATTTTGTATTTACCTTAAATAATTAAAACCCTTAATTATCTTTAGCATGGTGTGAGTCTAATACACCCATGTAGTTTGTATCATCAAGCATGACACAATAACAATAATATCACACACACACACACACACACACACACACACACATTATATATAAGTGGAAAAAAGAAATGCTTAAGTGAGCTAATATTAACTAATGTAAAATTAATATATCAAATATATAATCATACATTAAATTATTAAATCGACACTTGATTTAATAATCTGGCTATATCACATATAACCGACTAATATCATTTGTATCAACTTATCGAATCAACACTTGATCCGATAACCCGGCTATATCACATATAACCGACCGATATCACATATCACGAGATTAGAATTAGGTATTACATACGCGTATTAATCTCGGTCCCGCACATATCACATATGTGCTCCTACTTCGTTTCACCTGAGCCAGGAAACCTCTGTGTAGGACTCTAAAGACTCGTCAATACGCCGACAGTCGGTGATGATCATATCAGTCACCCACAAGCCGTCAGCGGTACTAGCTGGACGTAACGGCTATCCGGGTATTGAGCGATCAGAAGATCAACATGCAAGCCTGCTCACACTCCTGTGAATCCAATAAGTAACACTACCGTACAGTCCGGTCTCTTTGTCTGATATGTCGCATATCTAATCTAGGGGTGGTAAACATCAGACCCCAGTAACTTGATAAGTCATGCCGATGTGAGGCTCATAACGGGTCGAGAACTACTGATAACACTTACCAGAAAATCTCCGTGTCAGCCTTGGCCAGGGACTTCCTATTATAGCCAATCGAGTACAACACAACATCAACCCCCAATACCGGGAGAGACGAAACCCCTCCTATCGCTCATTGCCTCTATGTGACTCGGGACTGTACCCAAAAACCACCTTTTTGCACGTTCTCTTGAACGTGGTAAGGTGGAAATCAAAGCACAATGGGAATCACACAAGACTCTATGACGATCTTGGGTCTACAAACTAACCTGTACCAGTGTCACCAGCGAACTGCTATCTGACGTCAGGTATAATACCATCTAGGAGTTCTCGGCAAGTCCTGTTCAGTGTGCCCAGTCTCCACTGAGCACCCGTAAACCATCTTTGATGTCAAACACCAATGAATGTGGGATCATCCATCGCCCATCATATGGATCAAGAAGCGTATACGCTAGTCTACTCTGGAATATCGATGCACCGTCTCGATACAGTCTCGACTATGAACAATTAAAGGATGAACTTATGGACTACCCTGGCCCCACTAGTATGATCTCCATCATAGTCCTGGTAGTCAAGTACACATCCTAAGGGCATTATCAACATGTGAGAGCAAGACAGTATCACAATACTAGTCTACATGTTAAGACAAAAAGCAACTAAATTGTCACGCCCCGCTTCCCAGTATACGGGCAGAGGACGCGACGGGCCCGCTACATGTTTACTCAGAAGTAAACACGCTAAGAGTATCTAAGCAATATAAGTAAAATACACAAGAGACAAGATGTAAATGAACAACAACTTTATTTATTAACATTCTTTTTACAATACAATGAAAAGTAAATACATGGAATGAAAGCAATGCCTAAACAGTGGCATAACAGAAATGAAAATGGAATAAGTACAAGTGGCTACAGCTCTAGGTCTTCGGTGTACTTCTCAAGGGCCTGCTCCAAATGCTCCTGACTGGTCTCGTACTCCTCAGCGTCGGGTCCTCCTAACAACATTCCAAAGAAGAAGAGAAATAGGAATGTCGTCGGTGAACAATCGCTCGGTAAGTCCCAAAGATGAAGGAGAAGTAGAATAGACAGAGAGAGAGTATAGTTTTATAATATTTTATTATAATGTTAGCGCAGTTGTTTGTAGCTTGGTACAGAAAATTCCAGTGTATACGAGAGGAGTCCCACTAGACCAGAGACTACGGTATATGGAGTACAAGGCTCCGTCGATAATACCACGGAACAACGGCATGGATGTAATTACGTCTTAAGTGACCACCTAGTTCCACCTTTAACATGTTCCGTACCAGTCTACCCCATTATAATCCCGTAGTGTTTATTGTATTGATTGCATTGTATTGTATTGGTTGTACGGATGATATTGTATTGTCTTGTATTGTAAATTGTATAGATAGATTGTATAAATGGATGACTTGCCGAAACCATGATATCAGTAAATGGATGTAACTGGAGAATCATGTAGATGGATGTATATCCATGGTTCAGTTCAGTCAAGTTGTATAGATTGATAGATTGATAGATTGAACAGATTGAATATATGGATTCATATTGAATTGTTATATACACTTGAATCTCATTCAAGTCATATTTATTATATTGAGACTCAGTCTGAGTCAGACAATAAGAAAAGAAATTGAATCCTGAATTAGGTTTTGGGTGTTATCGGTAACCGCTGCACATGGACGGCAGGATTTGTGTCTTTTTCAAAGATAATTACCGTGTTGATAACACCGTTTATTAAGTTGTCTACCTTAAATAGGCAAGCACCCATATCTCCAGCTCCCTGAGGCTCAAGAGACCGGTCCCGTTTAAACCTATGTTTACTAGGGTCCTTATTGTAATTTAGTATAACTTGAGGGGGTTTTATATAAAAATAATTTTGTATAATTTTCAAAATACACCTCAAGTATTTTATTATCATATATAGGGTTTTCATGGATGTATATTTTATTAATGTGACATTTCTAGTGAATAAAACCTAATTTCATAATATATAGTATTTATTTGTAATATTGGAATTGTATGGTATTTTTTTGTAAATGAGATGTTTTTCTTGAATTTTAGAAATGTGGAATATTATAAATATTAAAAATAGATATTTTGATATTAATTACATATATTTTTATTTATTACAAATATAAGTTTTATTTATAATAGAAATCACTTTTTTCTATAGAAAATTGTATTTTAAATCTTTCGAGATCGTATGCTCCTTGCGGAGGTCTGCATCTCACTCTACTAAGCCCAAGGATGTGCGATATTCCGCACCATCCCGAACGGGTTCCCTGAAATGGGTTGTAGAGACGCAATTGCAAAGATTTGTTAAAATACACCTTCTAGAAAAAGGTTTTTATAAGTCGGAGGTAGTTATGTGTAAAATCGTATTTTTCCCAAATCTATGTTCCTAGATATCATTGTGCTATGTTACATATGAGTATTGTGAGGGGGTAGTTCATTACCTCGTGAGTTTTCTAAAACTAGCATGCTTAAAAGGTATAAACATGTCAATATGAAATATAAAGGTATTTTAATGTAAAATTGAAATAAAATTGGCTATGGTTATCATTTTAATGTCAAACTTATTCTATTGTCTTAGTTAATGAGTATTAAACAAGATATCAAAAGCTGTAGGTTTGTTATTAAGAAAATTTTGTATTTTTGAAAGAAAAGAGAATCGGAAACCGGATAACTCCGTTTCCGACACGTTTTAAGAATTAAGAATTTGAGAGTGGCAAAAGAGATAGAGAAGGGGCACTTACCGGATTAAGGCCAAGAGTGGAGGAAGAGGAAGATTGGGGAAACACCAGTACGTCGTTTCGTCGGAAACTCCTCGGATCGTCGTCGGAAGTTCGTCGGAGTTTCGCCCTTTGCTAACTCCACTTGCACACAAAAAGTATTGGGAATTTTCTTGAGAGTTTGGGCAGGGATTTGTGAGTGAAGGGGGTGATTTGAGGGTGGTATTTATAGGAAAAATCTAGGGTTTAGGGTAGTGAAAGGGTGTGATAAAAATTGTATTTAATTTTGCATTAAAAAAATCAAAATGGGGTATTTTAATTCTCGGTTTAATTACAGAGAATTTAAATAGTGCAGGGGGTGGGATAGGCCAAAGGGTGCAGGGGATCCAAGAAAAGTTTGGATCGGGCTGAGTTGACCCGGCGGCGGCGGCCGATTCAACCGAGTCGTCGGCCCGAGTCGGCCGAGTCGGGGCTCGTCTCTTCGCCACATGTCCCTGACGCTTGGTCTACTGCAGTAAACTCATTTGTTTTATGTGTGACTCTTGGTTTTACGTGTTGGGCACGTGTAGACCTTTGGGCTTCTAAAAGATTAAAAGAATTTAATTAAAAAAAGTGTGGCTGATAGGATTTGAACTCCGGTGCTTTGGTTCAGCAGTGCAAGGTCTTACCAATGAGCTACAAGCTCCTTCTTGCTGTTCAAAAGAAAATCAAACATATAACTTGTGCTCAAGCTCAAGTACCCCTTTCTGTATTTTTGAAAAAAGTACAGAAAGTTTAGGGTTGTTACACAAATAGCATACTATCATGTCGAGTAAGAAAGTCCTCTTTATATATGTCCAAGCATCCACTATAATATACAATCATGTACAATAATGGCCTCTAGGGCATACATACAACTAACAGAAGCTTCGAAGGGTTGACTTCCTACCATGAAGATGTTAAGTTCAATTGTCATCTTCCCAAAGGATAGGTTCATGGAACCGTTACGACAATTGATTACTGCATTCGAGGTTGCTAGAAAAAGTCGACCAAGAATCACCAGGATTTGGTTCCGTGGGTACGCCACAGGCTGTGTATCTAAAACTATAAAGTCCACAGGGAATATAAATTCCCCTACTTTGATCAACACGTCCTCGAGCCCACCCCTAAAGTGGGTGATAGATCGATCGGCCATCTAGAGAGTGCAGTACGTAGGTTTCAACTCTCCTATGCTTAATTGCTCATAAACAGAATACGGGAGCAAGTTAACACTAGCACCTAGATCTAGTAGAGCGCGATTGATATTTTTACGCCTAATAGTTATAGATATTGTAGGACAACCGGGGTCCTTATGTTTCTTAAGCAAATTTTGAGTAAGAGCATTACTCGCATTGCTCGCTAAGAAAACCTTTTTAGGTACTTGAGTTTTTATTTTCTTAGTACACAAGTCCTTAAGAATTTTTACATAGGATGAAACTTGTTGGATAGCATCTAAGAGAGGAATATTAATGTTAACTTGCTTAAACATTTCCACAATCTTCTCCATCTATGGACTTGGTTTGTTGGGCCTCAACCGGTTTGGAAAAGAAGCTTTATTAACAGGGGTTGGGTCCAACACTTCTGGAGAAGTTTGTAGGGATGTAATGGATTCCAAAATTAGATTTGGGGTGGTCGGAGATGGTAATTTATTCAAGGAAGTGGACTGAGAGTTCGGGCCTAGTGGAGAACGGAGAATAGGCTCGGAAGAAGATGTTTGATTAGATGAAGTAGAAGTAGTAGCCGGGGTGTCATCGAAATCATCGACTTGTTCTCCAACATGGTTGTTCAGCACTCTTCCTAATCTCAACGTAGTTATGGCACTCACGTTATGATTTTGTTGGTTAAGAACAATGTTAGCGTTTTGTGAGTGGTCGGGGTTTAGTAGAGGTTGGGATGGAAGTTTCCCTTTCTCTCTTTCACCCATCGCGGCATTTAACTGTGCAATTTGTGTTTCAATAGATTCGATGCTTTCACCATGAGAAGCAGTGTGTTGCACTAACGTTTGGATAGAAGACGTTAAATTAGCCGATATTTGCGCGTATTGTTTAATAAACGCTTCTAAGTTTCTTTCGAGTGTAGAGATTTTATCGGTACTGGCCAGAGGAATAGTATTCTGTGGTTGGAAAGAGTTATTATAAGGGGTAAAGTTGTTGGTCGGGTTTTGGAATGATTGCGGTTGAAAGGACTGCTGAATTTGTTGTGGTGGTTGTTGTTGCTGTGGGGGAAGCCATTGATAGTTATTTTGACTTAGGAACTGATTTTGATTTTGGTTTGGGGTTTGTTTTTGGTTCCAAGCAAAATTAGGATGATTCCTCCATCCCTGTTATATGTGGACGAATAAGGATCGTTTTTAGGCCGTTGCTGAAAAGCAGCATTAGTTTGTTCTTGACCTTGAGACGGAAGATTCAAAGGACATTCTTCGGTTAAATGTGACGAATCATAACAGAAACCACACACGGTTTTAGGGAGCGTGGCTTGGTTTAGGTAGGCTGAAGAGAATTTGCTTTAATAGCTTCGAGCTTCTTTTGCATCGCGGCCATTTCGGCTTTCATTGCAATAGAAGCGTCGAGCTGATGGATACCTGCCCTAGATGAAGACAAAGATGATGTTGTTGGTCTTGTGCTCTCTTAATGTAATGTTTGTTCGGTGAGATCTTCCAGAAATTGTTACGCTTTCTCGTCGGATTTTGACATGAAATGATATTGACAAATGGTTTCTAGCATTTGTTCTGTCGCTGGATTAACACCCTCATACATAATTTGGCAAAGTTGCCATTTTTCGACTCCGTGATGAGGACATTGGACAAGAAGATCTTTAAACCTTTCAAAGCATTTCCAAAAGGGTTCGTTGGGAAGTTAGGTAAATTGGTTAATCTCTCCCTTCTACCGTCACTTGGTAACTCAGCCTTTTTTGTCCGAATATGGGCAGCCTTATGATTAAGATAAAATTTCTTAAGAAATATTTTAACAAATTCATCCCAATTGGTTATAGAATGTGAGGAGGTGCTATAAAACCACTTCTCTGCGAGACCGCACAAAGTAAAAGGGAGAAGACGTAATTGCATAGCATCCCATGAAACTTGGGTGGTGCTCATCATTGCACATACGTTTTCGAATTTGGTTATAAAAATGTATGCATCTTCAGATTCAAGACCTTGAAATTTGGGCAACAAGTTAATGAAGTGGGGTTTAATTTTGAAAATATCCCCATTGGCTGGTGGAAGAGACAGACACGTAGGAAGGGGTCCGTGTGTGGGGTAGTATCGGTCTTGGAGAGCGATGCATGGTGGATTTTGAATTTGCGCATCTACGGGTGGTGGCAATGTGGTGTTGTTAAAACCCGGTGGAGGTCCGTCCATTTCGGGGGATGTGGTAGGTGGAGGAGAAAAATAAGGTGAAGCGGTATCGACTTTGGAGTCGACAGCAAAAACGTGGACTAGACGGGCACTAGAATCCCATGTCCAGCCGATCATGTACTAAGAGGGTTTAGTGCACGCGACAGCGTGTGATATGTGTGAGAACGATTTTAAAAAAGGTTTGCTTTGAAAAGAGGTGACGGACATAAGGTTTGACTCAACCAATCACAAAATGCGCAATCAATCCCTAAAGCTAGGGTCACCTAGATCAAATTACTAGACCGCTCCTAGACTTCCAAAGGACAAGACGTAGGATCAATTCTCTATCACCTCCTTATCAATCTTGCAGCCAGGTAAGTGCCAGGTAAGTGGGAGGTATCCGCTATACGAATTACCAAAACAGCGGGCCTAATTAAGTAACCACTTTTCTTAGTCACACCTGCCTTAGACACCACAAGAGAAATGCGGATAAGCAATACATTACCCACGACCTTCCTTTATCCTAATTGAGTGCAAATGTCCTTAGAGGATTGGTCTAGATAATTTTTTATTAATGTAGGGTGATAGTATACTTGTTTGTGATTTGTGGGGCCTATGAAGGGTGATGAAATCCCCACCTAATATGAATTTGGATTTCTTGCCCTTTAACGTCTGTTTTAGATATGCAAAACAAACCGAGATTAAAACACGTAAAAATATTTTTTTAGCGGCATTGTTTGCAAAGAATCCTGCAGGTAAAAACAGTTTATTGGAGATTTAGAGGAGAGAGGAAGACGGTAGGTGAATACCAGAAAAATCTGGGGGCCTAACTCCTCACTTTGGCCGCGCTTCCGCCGCCAAATGCTCACTTTGGCCACGCTTCCACCGCCGTCTGGTGGATTTGTGTCTTTAAATTTTTTTCTCAGCACTCCAATGCTCCTCTGGCCCAAGTTGAAAGTCTCTGAATCTCTGTTGGTTCGCTTCAATTACTCCAGATTTCCTTGCAAAAGTTGCACAATCGTTAAAAACACAAAATACGGTTTTGGTTCTCTTTTTATTTTTATGTTTCTGGTTTTTATAAGAAATCAACCTTAATAACAAGAAAAATATTACAACCGTTTCCCCGGCAGCGGCGCCATTTGATTGGTTCGGAAAAAAGTGTGTCTATGTGTGTTGTAAATTACCACAATCAATAATGGTATCGCAATAACTACCCGATAGTGAGTACGGGTCATCCACAGAGAAATGGTGAAATTCTTTTCTTACTTTAGACGAGTTGATAGAAGAAAGGTGGAGTTTTAATCGTTTATTACTAAGAAGGTTTGAAAATTTATAAGAAAAGAGCCTTTAGGGTTTATAGGACTTAGTATTTAATGGATGGAGCTTTAAAAATAATTCTTTTTATCTTTTAATTATTTAATACTAAAGAGAGAGCGATGAATGTGGATTAGAGTTTTTGGAGGGAATTAAGGTTTCCCTCTACTGCCCTTTGTCCTTCTATTGATCCCTATTTGTCAAAATCCCTTAACAAAACAATCATTAATGAATCTCAAATCGTGGTCGTGACTATCATGAATTGATAGCGCGCCCGATAAGAGGGTTAACATTCATTTTGCAAATGTTTATAAAAATTAAAGCATAAAAAGAAGTTAAGGGATTTTTTCATCCATTATTTTACCCTATCCTACAAACCCTAGAAAGCAAGAATTTACTCTCTCATGGATATTAGCAAAGTAGAAGAAAGGTGGAAGAAAACGGAACCCATAATTAAAATTAAAAATTCAGAAAGTAAAATGCGGAAAGTAATGCGGAAAGTAAATGCAAAAAATTAAAGAAAGAACTACCTTTTATTGATTAACTATTGCATTACAAAGTTGCTCGCTGAAAAACCAATTTACAAAACCCTAGTTTCTCTAGACAACTTGGTTGGTAGATCAATCGATACTTCGATATATTTTTGATGTTTTTTCTCGTTGATAGATGCTCTCGGTCCTTTTATAGGCTCTGAAAGTTGAAACTCTAATCGTCATAAATAAGTTTATGTTGTAAGTCGATGTTACGCACCCCACGGGTTTACGGGGAGGAGGAATATGTAAAAAACGATTTTTTTCAAAGCTTCGTAACACCGACTCGAACTTCAGGATCAATACTAAAGCCTAACTAGCAAACTACTATGAGGTAAACTACATCGATAGAATGTTATACCTCATGATTTCATGTCCTTCGGGTCTTCTTGTCGCTGTCCTTCTCCTCGTCATAGGCTCCTTGGATCGTTTGGATTGGGCCTCCTCGTCGGTCCTCTCAAGTAAAAGACGATCCACCCGAGAGTCTGTAGATCGAGCTCCCACCTCAAATCTGAAGTAACTAGGACACCTATTTCTCTACACTAGATGACCTAGATGATGTAGAGAATATAAATGGAATGATTTTTCTCTCATAGCCTTAGTTTTCTCAACACATGAGACATGAAAGGCTAGAGGTAGAAGAAGAACAACTTGAGGAAAAAGCTGGTGAAGTTTTTGCATAGAAAAGAGAATGAACTCTCTAGTGTAGAACTGAACCATACTCAAATTTTCCATAGAATAAACATAATGAATAATCAAGTATGGTTCATATCTCATCTTAGTGATTCATGGCTTGAAAACCCTCCATGTGTCACCAAGAGCCATTCTCCAAATTATGCAAAAATCCGCCTCATTTCCTCCACCTCTTAATGCATTATCATTTAACCTAAAATGTTAATACATAATATGAGGTGACTTCTTCTAGAAGCATCTCTGAACAAATTACGAAAATGCCCATCATCCGTATATACATACCCGTATCCATATTCCGAAAAATACGAATACAAAAGAGACGAAAATAATCCATCAGCATAATACTAGGATTCGGCTTAAACTAAAGCCCACTAGTATTATCTGTCCAAATCATCATCCGTGCACAAGTACTCGTACATGATCGAACCCTGTCGTAAGACCATAAAACCTCTACATCTTTTGCCCGATGCAGGGAAACCCTCTGTGTGGGACTCTAACGACTCGACACTATACTGGCGGTAGGTTTAACCACAAGCCGCAAGCGGTACTAGCTGCACGTAACGGCTACCCAGGTATCTATCGATAAGAAGGCCGATGAGAATAACTCATCTGAACTCCTACTGAGCCTATCTATGACAATCTCTGTACAGTCCGGTCTGTTCGTCTAAGAGTATCGCATATCGGGCATAGGGGGCGGTAATCGTCAGACCCCTAATAGCGCAATAAGTCATGTCGAAGAGTGGCCCAAAACACCTTGAGAAACTACTGGAGTACCTATCAGTAAATCTCGCTTACCTTGGCTAAGGACGTTGTGTAATGGCCTTCCTAATACAGTGCGATATCAACCCCAAATACCGGGAGAGATGAATCCAATCTAACCGTCACTGCCTCCAAGTGCTTCGGGATTGCACCCAACTACTACCTGTTTGCATGACTCCTTTGAGCCGTGGTAGGGTAGTAATCAAAGAACAGTAGGAACACACTCGAGACGAAGTAGCGGTGTCAAGTCGACGAACTAAGCTGTACTCATGTCACTTGGAAACTGTTACCCGACGATAGGTATAATACCCACCAGCAGTCCCCAACGAGTCCTTTCCAGTGTACTCAGAACCTAATGAGCACCTACATACTATCTCCAGTACGACGTACTAATGGCTGTGGGACAGACCATTTTCCCTGCTGGGATAAGAAGCGTATACACTAGTTTACTTTGGAGTATCAATGCCCCGTCTCGATAATCCTATGACTAAGGGCCTGTATAAGGATGTGCTTATAGACTACCCAGCCTCCACTAGTGTGATAGCTATTACAACGCTGGTAGTGAAGCAAAAATCCTAAGGGCTCTACCAATATGTATAAGCGATATGCAAAAACACATGCATATATTGAGGTAGAAACAAACCAGGTAGCATACTACCATTTCGAGCAAGACTGTTACTATATCCATGTATATCCCAAGCTTCCATTAATTAATATACAAACCAGTATGATACAATAATAGCCTCTAGGGAATATATCACTAACAATCTCCCACTTGCCCTAAGGCCATATATTGGTGTATCGCAAACCTATGATCTCAAATAGCCTCTCGAACAGTGTCTGAGTGATGGCCTTTGTGAGTGGACCTGCGGTGTTGTTCTCCGAATCTACTCTCCTTACCTCGATCTCCCGGCGATCAACAATCTCCCTGATCAGGTGGTACCGCCTCAAGATATGTCTGGATCTCTGATGCGACTTGGGTTCCTTCGCTAAAGCTATAGCGCCGTTGTTGTCACAATACAGAAGTATTAGACCAACAATGGTCGGAACCTCCTGAAGTTCTGTTAAGAACTTCCTCATCCAGACTGCTTCTTTTGCGGCGTCACAAGCAGTGATATACTCCGCTTCCATCGTCGAGTTAGCAACGGTGTCCTGCTTGGAGCTCTTCCAACAAACCGCCCCTCCAGTGAGGGTAAAAACATAACCCGATATGGATTTTGAGTCATCCTTATCACTCTGGAAGCTGGAGTCAGCAAAGTCCTCGATCTGGAGGTCTTTTCCTCCATACACCAAGAACATCTCCTTAGTCCTTCTCAGGTACTTGAGAATGTTCTTTACTGCTATTCAGTGCTTCTCCCCTAGGTTTGACTGATACCGGCTTACTACGCTTAGTGCGTAAGCAACATCTGGTCTGGTACACAACATCACATACATTATAGAGCCTACCGCAAAAGCGTAGGGCATAATCGACATGTGAACCCTTTCCAAATCAGTCTTGGGAGACATCTCTTTGGAGAAGGTGATTCCGTGACAAGCCGGTAGACTACCACGCTCTGAATCTTCCATACTAAATCTTTTCAGTATGGTGTCGATGTACCTGGACTGCAAAAGTCCCAACATCCACTTTGATCTATCACGATAGATTTGGATCCCCAGAATGTAAAAGGTATCACCCATGTCAATCATGGAGAACCCGTGTGATAAGAATCCTTTGACTGATTGTAGCATAGGAATGTCATTTCCTATCAAGATAATGTCATCCACGTACAAGACGAAGAATACCATGTTTCTTGCTACAATCTTACTATATATGCATGGTTCATCTGGATTTTTGATAAATTCGAATTCTTTGACCGTCTCATCAAAACAGATGTTCCAACTCCGCGATTCCTGCTTTAGTCCATAAATGGACTTAAGCAGCTAGCACACTTTCCCGTTGCTCCCACTCTGAATGAAACCCTCTGGCTGATCCATATAGACGCACTTTTCCAAATATCCATTTAGAAAAGTCGTCTTTACATCCATCTGCCAGATCTCATATTCTAGGAAGGCAGCAATGGCAAGAAGGACGTGAATGGATTTCAGCATAGCCACTGGAGAAAATGTTTCATCATAGTCCAAACCAGGTCTTTGACGAAAACCTTTTGCAACAAGTCTAGCCTTATAGGTTTCAACCTGTCCATCTACACCAATCTTCTTTCTGAAGATCCATTTGCAGCCTACGGGTTTTACCCCTTCTGGAGCAAAGTTCAAAGTCCATACTTTGTTGGTGTGTATGGACTCCATTTCGGTCCATATTGCATCCAGCCATTTTACTGAGTCGCTGCTCTAAATGGCTTGCTGGAAGCTAGTTGGCTCATCATTGTTAATGATGCAATCCTCTCTATCCCCGTCTATGAGAAAACCGTAGTATCTCTCAGGGGGGATGAGACTACCTACAAGTCCTACGGAGTGGCGCGGGGATGTCCAGTTCTTCTAAAACCTCTGGTTCTATCATACTTTCAGTAATAGCTTGTGGTTCTGGAATTTCTTCCAGTTATATTGCGCTCCCACTAATTCCTTTTTCAAAAAATGATTTTTCAAAAAAATGGGAATGACGAGAAACAAAGACCTTTTGTTCATCTGTGTAATAGAAAAGATACCCTCTGGAGTTCTTTGGGTATCCCACAAACTTACACGATACTGAGCATGCCTCGAGCTTGTCCGTATGCTGCTTTTTGACAAAAGTTGGACATCCCCATATCTTCAGATATTGAAGATAGGGTTTCTTCCCACTCTACATCTGATATGGTGTGGTAGGCACAGTCTTGATAGGAACCTTTTTCAAAGATATGCAGCTGATTCTAGTGCATAGCCTCAGAAGGATCGCGGTAACTCGGCATTACTCATCATGGAACATACCAATAAGGTTCGGTTCCGCCTTTTCAATACACCGTTGTGTTGTGGTGTGTATGGAGGAGTAAGATGAGAGAGAATACCATTCTCTTTTAAGTAATCTAGGAACTCGGCACTCAAGTATTCACCACCTTGATCAGATCTTAGTGTCTTGATACTTTTGCCGGTTTGTTTTCCCACTTCATTATTATATTCTCGGAATTTCTCAAAGGCCTCGGATTTAGGCTTCATCCAGAAGACATGTCCATATCTAGAGAAATCATCCGTAAAAGTAATGAAATAGAAATAACCACTTCGTGCATATGTAGACATTGGACCACACACGTCGCTATGTATAAGTCCTAAGAGCTCGCTCGCTCTTACTCCGTGTCTAGTGAACGGAGTCTTTGTCATCTTTCCTATGAGATAAGATTGACAAGTTGTATAAGACTGGTATTCGAATGGATCCAAATATCCCTCTCTACGTAACTTCGACAACCGTGTTTCATTGATGTGACCCAGTTTACAATGCCATAAGAAAGCCTTATTTAATTCTGGAGACTTTCTTTTAAGTGTGTTCTGGACGTTGAAAACCTGAGCTTAATTTAACATGTATATATCGTCCTCTAGTGTACCTAATCCAATCAAACTCTGATTAAGGTGGATGTGGACCACATCGCTTACAAATACAAAATCATATCCTTCTTTAGAAAGAAAAGATACAGATATGATATTACAAGCTAGACTAGGTACACACAAACAGATAAATAAAAATCAATATCTGCCCGTTTGTCAATCCTAGGTGATATTCCCCTACAGATACAGCGTCCACGCTCATTCCGTTAGCAACCCTGAGAGTCATATCACCTGTCCTGATAACTCTACGGTTTCTCAAAGCCTGTAAAGAATTACAGATATGAGATCCTGATCCGGTATTTAGTACCCAGGAAGTAGAGTTAATTGACAAACTGTTTTCAATCACAAACACACCCGAAGTCGAAGCCATAACATGCTTCGGATCTTAGATTCTGGCTTTCCAAGCCCTGCATTTCTTCTGCTAATGCTCTTTTCCCGTAACAATAGGAACATCCCTCCTTCCCTACTGTTAGCCCCGAAACTTTTCCCTGCCCTTTCCTTCTACCTTACTAACACCTCCTATCGGTTTTGTGGAGGTTTTCTTCTTCTCACCCTTGGCTTTCGCCTTGGATCCAAAAGCGGAAGATTCCCCAATAAGCGGAGCGGGTGTCTCCCTGGTTTCCTTCAGGGTGCCCTCAACTAGAAGTATAACTTTCTTCCCATGGGCGTAAGTAGAAGGTAAGGACTGTTGAATCAAGTCAGCATATGACTCGTTCTCCAACATGGTCCCCAGGTCCGTGAGCTTTTCAATATAGCTAGTCATTATAAGGACGTGTTCTCCTACAGATGACCTGACAGCCAACCTCACTTGAAGCATTTCGTTCGAGGTCTCATATATTGCGATACGAGATTGCTCTCCATATAAAACTTTTTTATAGAGGAAGATAGAAACTAAGTCCATCTTCTCGTGCTGCCTTTGGTTTACACCATCCATTGAGGCCAACACGAGGCACTTGGTATTCGCATAGTCTTTTTCCCTTGTATTACGGATATCAACATCCGTGACGGTGGAAACTGGACCTGGGACGGTGGGGCGATAGGAGTAAGGAGGTGGCCCAGCTTGTCATAGGTAATGGATATCTGGACAAACCTTTGCCAATCAATATAGTCTGGTTTAGTCAATTAATTATCTAGCTGTAACCTAAGTTTGATCACATGGTCGCTGTAATTAGGAGAGAGAGGGGGGGAGAAACACTCAGCATGATGCTCTTGCAAGTTTAGATTGGTTTTTAGTTTATCTAAATAGGATGGCTCCCACTGTCTCTCGAATCCTTCCTCAAACCATAAAAGAAGAATTAGTCAGGATTAATTTCACCCTACAATACTTGCTTAACCTTTCAGCCAGGCTGGTGTTGGTACTTCGAGGGAGGTTTTCCAACTTTTTCGCGAAGTTCCTTAATTACATAACCTCTTTTCCCTGGAGGCGTAGCCCCGCTAACACCGTTCTAGACACCTACTTGGTTTATAGCATTGATTGTTTTAGTGAAAAATTCTCCCGAGGAGTAGTGGATACTCACAGTAAGATCGGGATCTATATATCATTGTGTGATAATCTTGAAGGAATCCTACCAATATTATCACACTCCAAATGGTATGCAGCACTAGCAAGTTTCAGTTTCCTTAGAAACTCCCGATGTGATTTCTACCCCATGCTCTTATGACCTTGACGAAGGCCAACATATCATAAGTCACATGTCAAGTTCTGCCCGTCATTGTCTAGGTTAATTTGAACCCATCCGTACATACCCTTGACGAAGTCCAAAATAGTAGTACGACTATCCCAAACCAACGCATCTATCTATGCTACAAATGAATATCCAGCAGCTACCAATCACTATGCCTTGGCAAAGGTCAAAATACATAGCTAGAATAATACTGAATATTAAACTGAAATGACGGAGGGCTACGACTGGTTTTGGTGAAACTGTGAACGTAGTGAACTTGATATAATCTAAGGAACCTGATAGCTTTTAAAGGAGTGGTTTAAGCTCCGCATTTAAAAGTTTCTGTTTTGAAAAAATAGAGTGGTTTTGAAATTTGTTCCAACGATTCAGCTTTGGTTTGTTTGCTTTACATTAATCTAATGCAGTCTCATCATTTACACATATCATTACATAGAGAAACGAAAATAACACATCCTCTTATGCCATCCGCATTCGCTACTGGGCCCCGTCTAACACCGTTAGGTTACTTAACTAACGCCAGATCGGGGGCTGGACAAGCGCGGATGCAAAACATAAGCAATGACTACTATATGTTGGCTACAATGCCTTCAAGTCAATTATTGGATCGCAGGCACGTGATTGTAATGATTGAGGGAGGACCTATACTGGTAGAACAGTCTTACTCGAGATGATAGTATGTTATCTGGTTTGTCTTCATCGTCGTATACATGCTTTAGGTGACATTACAGATCACTATTACATGTTGATAGATCCCATAGGATTCATGCTTGACTACCAATAGTATGATGGCGATCATATACGTGGGAGTTAGGTGGTCTATAAGCACATCCTTAAAGTGTCCCTAGTCGTGGGAGTTTCGAGACTGGGCATCGATACTCCAAGGGTAGACTAGTGTATACTGATCGAGACCCCGACGAGGGGCGGTAGCCGGTCTCATAAGCCATTGGTGTTAGTTGGTTCACCTAAGATATATACAGGTGCTCATTGGGTTATGAGTATACCGGACGGACTCGCCGGGAACATGCTAGTTGGTATTATACCTATTGTCAGATAGCAGTTCCCAGGTGACATGTGTATAGGTTAGTCTATCGACCTGAGATCGTCATTTGTCTCGTGTGAGTTCCCACTGTGCTTTGATTACTACCCTACCACGGCTCAAAGGAGGCATGCAAACAGGTTTTAGTTGGGTACAGTCCCGAGCCACACGGAGGAGTGAGCGGATCGTCAGGGTATTCGTCTCTCCCGGTATTAGGGTTGATGTCGCGTTGTGCACGGGTGGCCATCACCAGAAATCCTCGGCCGAGATAGACGAGAAACTACCGATCTAGGATCGGTAGTTTCTCAAGTGGTAATGGGTTTCATACCGACACTAAATGTCGCGTTATTAGGGGTCTGACTTTATCCATCCCGCTAGACTCGATATGCGATACTCATAGACGAACGGACCGGACTATACGGATATTGTCACTATCGGACTCAGTAGGGTTTCAGGATGAATTTGCTCATCGACCTCCCCTTCGCTCAATACCTGGGCAGCCGTTACGTACAGCTAATTCCACTGACGTGCTTATGGTTAAACCCACTGCCAGCGTATTGATGAGTCTTTAGAGTCCCACACAGAGGGTTTCCCTGATTCGAGAGAAACGTTGTAGAGGCCGTATGGTTTTATGGCAGGGTTCGATCATATATGTGCACTTGCGTCTGGATCATGATCGGACGGATAATACTAGTGGGCTTTGGTTTAAGCCGGATCCTAGTATTATATTATTGGATTATTTTCGTCTCGTTGTATTCTTAATCAGTTGGAATACGGATGCAGGTATGTATATACGGATGAGGGGTAATCTTGTAATTCGTTACAAGTTTACTTTACAAGTTGCATTTTCTTTTTGGGCTTTAAACATTTAGTTTAATGTTTATTGTGTGGAAAATGTGAGGTTAAGTTTTGGCTTGGCATTGATTGTAGCATGTGCTCTTGGTGACTCATGGTATGAGTCATGTAGTGACATGCTATGTTTTGTTTGGTGTTGAGATATTTTGTGGGTGTGGCAGATATTATTGTGAGGGGTTTTTCTTGAGTTGCCAACACAAAAAAAATAACTCATATATCACAACACAAGAAAAGGCCAGAGACAATTTTTTCTTCACTTATTTTTCTCATGAGCTTCACACTTTCCTCCATGGCAACTTCTTTACCTCTACCTTACATGTCTTATGTGTTGAGAAACCTAAGGTATATTGAGATAAACTTATCCTACACGCTCTCTACTTCATCTTGGTTATCTAGGTTAGCAAACTAGATACCCGAGTTGCTTCGGTTTTGAGGCGGGAGCCCATATTACTAATCCTCGACGTGGATCGTTTTCGATGGGGGAGACCGGAGATCGAACTTGATCGAGGAATCCATGAGGAACTTGGGACAGAGGTTGAAGACCGAAGGACTCGGATTGTTTGGTATAACCTCGCTAAACTCCTTTTCATATAACTAGTATAGGGTTAATGGTACGATCCGGGAATCGTGTTCCGTTAGCGCTGGTTTCTAAAAGTTTTTGTTCCGCGTTTGGCCACAGATTGATGGCTGGGGAGCTGGTGTAACCTTACATGGTATCAGAGCCAACTCATTAACCATATACTAGTTGGTTTAGACGATGTTAAAGTATCAAAACCGAAACAACTCCGAAATATCACTCGATGTATTCCATTCTCTGTCAATTTTTTTCGAGTCTTCTAAAAATATTTAAGCAAATGCAGAAGACTACCTGTATGACCACTAGAACACACACCAAACACGAGCCCCAAAATCCACTACTGGGCCGGCGAGATTGCCAGAAATTTCGGCCTGGCCGGTTTTGTAGAGGACTAGGAACTTCGTATTTTAGGTGTGGTCTAGTCTCTGGAATATTGGTTCAGTTGTATTGCTAGTTTAGCCTAGTTTTGATATGATTTTATCTAGTTGTTTGGGGCTATTCGGGGTTATTTCGAAGTCGATATTTCTAACACTATTTAAAGTTTACAATACATACATTTCTATCTGCGACCGTGAATGTCATTAGAGCGGTACAACTTGTCTGATTGCTATAGTTCTTTTAGACGGGTTTGTGAACGTGATATTCACGTTGATGTTCTGTGTTGTGCTATGTTTGTTGCGGAATCGTCGTAGTGGATAGCTTGGGTGCAATATTAGTACAGTTTAGTTTTATTTGTACATTTGATATCGCGGGGCGAGCGTCCGACATGTGGAATGTCTTCACTGCCTGCTTTTATATTATTTGTTTAGGGCACAACTGGGTTGAGGTCGATGTCACCAATGTATATATTTTCATTTCTGTACTGGGATTACCCCACGATGGAGTGCATGGATAGCCGGGTTCTAAAGGGCAACGGGCCTGCATCTCATGGCATTGAGACAGAGGAGGCCTCACTCTAGAATTGGCGGGCTATTCGCCGCACTCATAGGGGGTACAGATTGACCCAAGGAGGGGTGCTCAAGTTACCGGATTCCGTGAAGTGCCGGGTGGCCCATTCACTTTGATGAAGGGGGCTGCCTAGCTTCTTGTTTTGGAAGGTGACTTGCCGCGCTCGTAGGGGTCTAGGTTTTCATTGCACAAGCTATCCATACGACCAGGGGAACGTTGGGTTTCACTTGCGGCTCAAAGGAAACCCGGGGCTCCCAGATTATCTGTATTGTTCAGTGATGCTTATTGCTTATCTGTGATGTTGCATTGATCACGCCTGGAGCGATTATTATATATTGTTATATATATACTAGTAGATGTTGTATATGTTTTACACCCGCGCTAGTCCAGCCCCCGCTCTGTCGTTAGTTAAGTAACCTAACGGGTGATGACGGGGCCCAGTGGCGAATGCGGATGGCATATACGTACATCATATTTTTGTTCTTTTCTGGTGTGATTAATTAATGGGACTGCGTTGATTCTGATCAATGCAAAGAAAACAAACCTATTCGATATTGTTGGAACAATTTTTTAAAAAAAACTGTTATTACAAGGACGTTTTCTTTTGTTTTGCGCAGCGGTATTCGGTTATGAATATCCAACACCTCATTCGACAAGGCAAGAGCCGAGATCCCTTCACCGGGAGTGACCTCTTGGGCAGAAGTTTATGTCAGGGTAATAACTTCATTATAGTCGATTAATTTTTGGATCCTTGATTCCGGATGTTCATACCATATGTGCCTGAAGAAGGAGTTATTAGACACCTATAAGGAGTACGATGACAACAGTGTTCTTATGGGAAACAATGTGGCGTGCAAGGTCATTAGCATAGGGAACATCAAAGTCCGCATGTTTGATGGTGTGGTGTGAACACTTGTGAATGTGAGATATGTTCCAGAACTAAAGAAGAACCTTATTTCTCTAGGAGTATTGGATGCGGCAGGATGCAAGTTCGTAGGTCAAGATGGAGTACTAAAGGTTGTCAAGGACGCCTTAGTAGTCATGAAGGGACAACGACTGAAGAATTTGTATCGTTTAGATGACAACACAATGACTGGTGGTGCAGCCATAGCTACAGAGAAACAGGTGGAGAATACCGCAAAGCTGTGGCATATGTGTCTTGGACACATGAGTGAGAGGGGGATTTGTGAGTTGCAGAGAAGGGAGTTGCTAAAAGGTATTACCACGTGCAAGCTGGACTTCAGCAAATATTGCACGATGAGGAAGCAACATAAGGTCGGCTTCAAGCAAACCGTGCACAAGACCGAAGGACTTGTCGATTATATTCACTCAGACGTATGTGGGCCATCACCGGCAACATCAAAAGGAGGTACAATATACTTTGTCACTTTCATTGATGACCTCTCACAGAAGGTATGGGTCTACTTCCTCAAATACAAGTCAGATGTGTTTGCCAGTTTTAAGGAGTGGAAAGCGCCTATGGAGAAGTAAAAGGCGAGATCGGTGAAGTATTTGCAGATAGATAATGGAAATGAATACACCTCGAAGGGATTTCAAGACTATTGTAAAGAACATGGCATACAGAGGCAATGGACAGTTTCAGGACTTCCATAGTAGAATGGGGTAGCAGAGCGCATGAACATGACACTACTAGAAAGAGACAGAAGTATGCGGTTGCACTCAGGTCTTTCTGAGGACTTCTGGATAGAGGTGGTGAATCATGCATGCTATTTGGTTAACAGGTCTCCATCTATAACCATAAATCTTCATATCTCAGAAGAAGTAAGGAGAGGAGAGCTAGTCGGTTATGCTTCATTACGAGTGTTTGGGTACCCTGCTTACTCACTCGTGAATCAGAAGGATAGGACCAAGCTAGATTCAAAGTAAAAAATGTGTGTTTTCTTGGGATTCAAACTTGGAGTTAAAGGTAACAGGTTATGGGATACAAAAGACAAAAGGGCGTTCACTAGCCGAGATGTGGTCTTCGATGAGGAAACCATGTTGAAAGACGTGGCTAAAGACAATAAGACGGCAGATGGAGCATCAGGTGATAATGATCTGGTGGAAGTAGAGTTTTCTGGCACTCATAAGGATGCGGACACTGAAGCACAATTTTAGCTATTGATGCAGAGGTGGACGGGTGGAATACGGAGAAATACGATGAGGACCAACCCCAACAGGACCCACAGAAAATGGCTTTAAGAAGATCAGCACGTGCACATAAGGCACCCTTTAGGTACGGTTTCGAAGATATGGTCGCATTTACCCTAGTCACTGAAAGCGGAGATCCTAACTCTTATCAGGAGGCCATTAGGCAAGAGGATAGGGATCGATAGATTGTTGTGATGACAGAGAAGATAGAGTCACTTCGGAAAAATAACACGAGGAAGCTGATTGAGCTACCGAAAGGGAAAAGGGCTATTGGCTGCAAGTGGGTATACAGAAAAAGGATGATGAGCAATACAAGGTATGGTTAGTTGCAAAGGGTTTTGCTCTGAAGGAGGGGGTTGACTCCAATGAGATTTTCTCCCCCGTAGTCAAGCATATATCTATTCAAGTTTTGTTGGTAAAGATAGCACTTCATAATTTAGAGTTAAAGCAAATGGACGTGAAAACGGCCTTTCTGTATATTGAGTTGGATGAGATGATCTTCATGAGGCAACATGAAGGATTTATAGAGTCCAACAAGGAGGATCACATATATGAACTCAAGCGGTCTCTATATGGATTGAAGCAGTCTCCCAGACAGTGGTACAAGCGTTTCGATTATTTTATGAAGAAGACCAACTACGCTCGATATGAGTATGGCAGTTGTGTGTACTCGAAGCGGGTAAGGATGGCTCGTCAATATATCTACTCCTATATGTCGATGAAATATTGATTGCTGCTAAGAGTATGGCGGAAATAAAGGCTCTCAAAACTTTATTGAGTATAAAATTTGACATGAAGGATTTAGGTGAAGCAAAGAAAATTCTTGGGATGTAGATTTTTCAGGACAGAAAGGCTGGAAAGTTTTGGATATCCTAAAGAAAGTATATTGAGAAGGTGTTTGAGAGATTCAACATGAAGGACTCGAGACAGGTGATTATCCCTATCGCCGGTCATTTCAAGCTATCCTCCAACGAGTGTCTGAAATCAGCGGAGGAGGAAAAAATATCTCGAGTACTATATGCTAGTACGGTGGGATCGCTTATGTACGCTATGGTATGCACACATCTAGACATATCCTATGTGGTAAGTCTGGTTAGCCGGTATATGTAAAATCCAGGAAAGCTCCATTGAGAAATTGTAAAGTGGATATTTCGGTATCTAAAAGGATCTAAAGATCGCGGTTTATTCTTTCATAAATCAGAAGATAAATCTGTAGGGTGTTTTTCGTCACCCTATTGAGATGGGAATACGCGCGCTTGTCAGGCGCATTACAGATTCTCCTTGCCTAGGGTAGGCTGGAGTTTATTGATTGTGGGGATCCGGATCTCCGGCAGCCGCGGACTAAGCTGCTGTTAATTACCCCTCGCCTTTAGAGCGAGAGAACCTCCGATTGACGGGTCAAATAGGTCATGCGAACTCAATGTGCAGTGATGTGTTCTGAAGGGGTTTTGGATATATCGGAGGCCTCACAGAGTTTTTACGGGGGTCCCTCTACCCGGAGAGCGGGGTGGGGATCAAGGGGGCTAGCAGTCCCCTTACGGGGTGCGAGGCAGCGCCCCTTAGAAATTTTTTCTAACATGGACAGTGTCGTGGAGTGTGTGTGCCCCTTAGAAATTTTTTCTAACATGGACAGTGTCGTGGAGTGTGTGTGCCCCTTAGAAATTTTTTCTAACATGGACAGTGTCGTGGAGTGTGTGTGTGTGTGTGTACACACACACACACACACACACACATATACATATATACAAAAGGGGGGAAAGCATCCAAAGGACGCGTAGTGGCCAGCGCCTCACGTACGTGGCACGCAGGCGCTGGGCACTGGCGCCTCACATGCTTGGCACATGGGCGCTAGCGTGCTGGGCGCTGGGCGCCAGTGCCCCCACGTGCTTGGCACGCGGGCGCTGGACGCCAGCGCCCCACGTGCATCGCACGCGGGCGCCAGCGCCCCACGTGCTTGGCACGCGGGCACCCCACGTGCATGGCACGGGGGAACTGGGCACCAGTGCCCCCACGTGCTTGGTACGTGGGCGCTGGGTGCCAGCACCCTATGTGCTTGGCATGCGGGCGCTGGGCGTCAGTCACTGCACTGGGAGCTGTGCTCCCGATTTGGTTTCTATGAAAAAAGATTAAATTATGGAGTTAAACTCCAACAGATCTTTAACGGAGTAAAACTCCTAGAAATCTTTGGAAATGATCAAAGGGGTCCTTTTGTTTCTCTCTCCTTTTGTCCTGGATCTTCCCAAGATAGGATTTTTGAAGATGGGTCTCCTTCTTCTTCCTCTCGGTTGACCGGATCTTGGAGAAAAGGGGTGAGATTTAAAAATCTTCCCTTTTTGAGATACGATGGAAGATCTGAGCTCCCCTTTATGGGTTTTATGGTGAAAAACTATTTAGTTTTGGAAAAGGAAGAGTAAAACTCTTGATTTAATTGAGAAGGAGAAGAAAGTTTAGAACCTTGAGGAAGGAGAAGGAGACACAAAAACCCTAGATTTTTGAGATAATGAAAAGTGTATCCTTTATTCATCATCATGTTGCCTTATATAGGCTTACACATTTACATATAGCCCCTTGGGTTTTACAAAATGGCATTTTGCCCATCCCATGCCTCAAGTGCTCATTTCTTTTGCACATAAGCCATGGGCCTTACAAAAATTTGGATTTATGCCCATTTTGTTTACATTCATGCATAAAAAAATTATATCAAAATTATTTATTACATGATTTTTAATTTGGCATGGAGGGGGGCCGGCCGCTTCATGTTCGGACTCGACTTGGGCATGGGGCCACTTGATCTAGGTTTGGGCCCACTTGGCTTGGGGTTAACCTTGACTTTGACTTGGTCAACCGAGGTGCAATTTTTGACCCCAACAAAGTGCCCCCATCAATGAATGCACACCGCATGCATGAGTTGTGTGCATGAAATTGATGGATCTTGAAGTTGGACTTCGAGGTGGAATATCATTCCAGGGGCGGAGTATCATCCCGGGAGCATAATTCCGGGGAATGGAGCATAATTCCGATGGTTGGAGCATAATTCCGAAGAGCGGAGCTTGATTCCAAGGGGTCGAAGCATAATCCCGACGGGCGGTAGACATTCTGACCGAAGCATAATTTCGATACAGAGGTTGATTCCCAGGCGAAGCATAATTCTGACAGGGAAAGCAAATACTCCGAGGCGAAGTATGATTTCGACACGGGGTACATTCTGAGACGAAGCATGATTTCGACGCAGAGCTTGTTGGTCAACTTGATTCCGAGGCGGAGCTTAATTCCGAGCTGAAGCATAATTCCGACAGGGAAGACAGATACACCGAGGCGAAGCTTGATTTCGACGCGGGGTACACTCTGAGATGAAGCATGATTCCGACGCAGAGCTTGTTGGTCGACTTGATTCCGAGGCAGAGCTTAATTTCGACGGGGAGGTCGCTGGTTGATTCCGAGCTGAAGCATAATTCCGACAGGGAAGGAAAATACACCGAGGCGAAGCTTGATTTTGGCGCGGGGTACACTCTGAGACGAAGCATGATTCCGACGCAGAGCTTGTTGGTCGACTTGATTCCGAGGCGGAGCTTAATTCTGACGGGGAGGTCGCTGGTTGATTCCGAGCCGAAGTATAATTCCGACAGGGAAGGCAGATACACCGAGTCGAAACTTGATTTCGACTCGAGGTACACTCTGAGATGAAGCATGATTCCGACGCAGAGCTTGTTGGTCGAATTGATTCCGAGGCAGAGCTTAATTCAAACGGGGAAGTCGCCGGTTGATTCTGAGCCGAAGCATAATTCCGACAGGGAAGGCAGATACACTGAGGCGAAGCTTGATTTCGACACGGGGGACACTCTGAGACAAAGCATGATTCCGACGCAGAGCTTGTTGGTTGACTTGATTCGGGTTGACATAAGTATCGCTACGCTGGAATATGGTACCATGAGCGAATCATCATTTGCCATGAGTGGATTTGGGGATTTTGGTTTTTGTTTGGCATCAGCATTACTACACTGGAATATGGTACCAGGAGCGAATCATCATTTGCATTTTCTTATTAGGAAGAGATGGCTTAGGAGACAGGTTTTAGGTCCCTATCACCTAAGACTTTTCAATTTTATGAGCCATAAGGGTCTCACAAAGCATTTTTTCCCTACGGGTCGTAAGGATCCCGTAAGTGTATTTTCTCCTTAATAGTCATGGGGACTCCTAAGTGTGTTTTTCCTTTGTGAGTCGTAAGGATCTCAAACGAGAATTTTCTCCTCACAAAGTCGAGAGGACTTTACAAGTGTATTTCATCTCTTTTTCACGATTTTGCGCACTTTCGGGTTTTCACAAACTCGCCGGCAGTCCTGCTAATTTTACTCACGGGGCCCTTTCGGGTTTTCATCCGTGCCCATTTTGCTGGTGGACATAACCTTTTTTTTCGCTGGTGGGACTTTGAATGTGGTATCGCCGGTAGGACTTGGGAGAGATTGGGATCGTTTTACGCCCATGGATTGTATACGGTTTTGCAGGATGTATGATCCAGACCGTAGGGCCAGAAGAATTTCGGGACTTTGTTAGTGTCTGCATCGATGTACTGGAATATGGTACCAGGAGCGACTCGTCATCCGCCATTGGGGTATGGGGTTTAGAATTTGGTTGACGTCTGCATCGCTGCACTGGAATATGGTACCAGGAGCGACTCATCATTCGCCATTGGGATATTCGGGGATTGGTTCTTAAATCGGCATCTGCATTGTTGCACTGGAATAATGTCAGGAGCAACTCATCATTTGCCTTTGCCTATTGGGAAGCGAAGGCTTAGGAGACAGGTTTAGGTCCCTATCACCTAAGGTTTTTCAATTTTATGAGCCGTAAGGGTCTCACAAAGCATTTGATCCCTACGGGTCGTAAGGATCCCGTAGGTGTATTTTCTCCTTAGGAGTCGTGAGGACTCCCAAGTGTGTTTTTCCTTTGTGAGTCGTAATAATCCCATGAAGGTTTGTTCTCCTCATGCATCGTGAGGACACATGAGTGGGTCTTCCCAATGGAGCATAATTCCAAGGGCGGAGACCGACCGCTGGACTGGTGATTGCGGTGGGGTATGGGTATAATGATTATTTGAGCCCTTGGATTGTATACGGTAGTCAACTTGGGGACCAACCGTAGGGCTGGAAGAATTTTGGGAAACTGTCGGCGTCTGCATCGCTGTACTGGAATATGGTACAATGGGCGACTCATCATTCGCCGTTTGAGAATTTGGATTTTGGTTGGCGTCTGCATCGCTGCACTGAGATATGGTACCAGGAGCGATTCATTCACCGTTTGAGAATTTGGATTTTGGTTGGCGTCTGCATCGCTGCACTGGAATATGGTACCAGGAGCGAATCATCATTCGCTTTTTTTTACCGCGATTGCTCTATCATTTCAGCTTTTTTATCACGAAGGTCACGATTGCCCTATCATTTCGGCTATTTATTCACGGTTGCTCTATCATTTCGGCTTTATTTTCATTTTTATTTTTACTCGCTGATTTTTATTGCGAGTTGCCCCATCATTTCGGCTTTTTATTTTTTATTTTTTTTTATTATTATTATTATTATTTTTTTGTTTTATTTACACATTTTTACATCCCTAGTTTAACAACTTAGAGGTCGATTATTCCCAGTTTAATGACATGGTGGTCAGCTGTTTTGTGTGAAGTTGGCGGTCGTAGCTTGACTGTTTGTTAACACGCCTTTAGACAGTTCTATCTCTCCTGCCTTGTATTGCCTTTCGACCCAATCTTTGAAGACGAAGCAGTCCTCAATGGCATGACCTATCACTCTATGATAGGGGCAGTATTTGGGGTCGTCGGTCATATTCGCTTCCTGCGGTCTTTTTGATTCTGGCAATTGTAAATCTTTTCTTAGGGCGTCTTTGAATATTTTACGGATTTTGTCCCTTCTGAAGGAATAGAACTTATCCAGCTTCTCTTTCAGTGGAGATTCTCCTCCCTCTCCGAACACTGGCTTCCGAGGCTGGTTGGCATTCGGCCCGGTCAACCCTTGCTTATTTCGGCTAGCCGAAGTATTGAAAGATTTAGAATCATCGGAATTTCCGCCTTTGCGATTATCGTCCTTTCGGTTTCTCCAGGACCTATTGTTATTTTGGGAATACGAGGAGGACTCCTTCTTTGAGCGCTCCAGCATTTGAACTGTCCTGGTCAGCACTTGGTGTAAGTGCACGGCGGCGCTCCGGCCTCCATCCCGAGGCCAAATGCGGAAGCAATGGTTAACTTTAATTTTTCAAACCGGCACCACCGCGCACTATAAACCCGGATCGGGCCATTAAACTAGTCCTAGCAATCTAGAGAGGGTGTAGAGAAATATACCGAGTGATCCGAGTCCTCCGGTCTTCTCGTCGTCGTCCCGATCTCCCGCGGAAACTCCGGTCGTCGCCTCCTCGCCGGAAGGGCACCACATCGCCTGCTTCTTTTACGGGCTCCCACCTCTATACCGAGGCAACTCGGGCACGAAGTTGGCGAGCCGACATGCCCAAGATTTGCTGTAGAATGTGTGTAGAACTCATGTCTCATTTTGGGGTAGTGGAGGTTGCCATTTGGTGGAGGAATGATATGTGACCTTTTTGGAGATGAAACTTGGGATTTTGTGAACACAAGAGAACCAAAATCCCACACCACAAAAATGGGCAGCCCCTCTCATCTTTGGCCGGCCATGCATCTTGGGAGAGGAGAGAATGAGAGTGTGGTGAGTGTGTGAATCAAAAGAATGAGTGAGCCAACCAATAATCCAAGGGAGAGAGAGAAAAGGCTATCATGCAAAGAAATGATCACTAGGAAAGTCCAACACTCAAACAACAATCATCACTTCCAAAAGTCAAGCCATGATGAGGTTATGAAGTCAAATGAAGGCTACACTCATCATGAAGCAACAATGTGCAAATAACACCCTCCACAAATGCTTATTTGCACAAATGCAAATAAGCCCTCCTCCACCAATTTTCGGCCAATGAAAGATATAAAGAAATATGGCCGAAACGGAAAGCAAACTGGCAACTCCAGAAAACTGGTCCCGTAATAAATTACAGAAAAACCCCGCTACTGTGTATACACACCCGCATTTGTATTCCGACCGAAATACAAATGCAATGAGACAAAATCTACACTGTGCAATACTAGGATCCGGCTTAAACCAAAGCCCGCTAGTATTATCCGTCCGATCCTGATCCGTGCAATACCGCACGTATCTGATCGAACCCTGCTATATCTCCATACGGCCTCTACAGCGTTTCGCCCGAAAACTTGAGCAACTGAATGTGGGGGACTCTAAAGACTCATCAATACTATGGCTGTGGATTTAACCACTAGCACATCAGAGGTATTAGCCATACGTGACGGGCTACCAGCTATTGACCAAAAGGGACGTCGATGAGCGAACTCATCCTGACACCCTACTGAGCCTGTCAGTGACAATATCCGTACAGTCCGGTCCGTTCGTCTATGAGCATCGCATGGTGGGCCTAGGGGGTTGGTAAAAGTCAGACCGCCAAAAGCGGTACAAGTCGTGTCAGAGATCAGCCCAGAACACCCTGAGATACTACTGGAATACCTACCAGTAAATCTCCTGCCTCGGCCGAGGGCTTTGTGTAATGGCTCTCCTAGACACAGCGCGACCTCACCCCCAATACCGGGAGAGACGAACCCCTGAAGATCCGCTCACTGCCTCCATGTGGCTCGAGACTGTACCCAACTAAAACCTGTTTGCACGTCTCCTTTGAGCGTGGTAGGGTAGTAATCAAAGTACAGTGGGAACTCACACGAGACAAATGACGATCCCCAGGTCGATGAACTAACCTGTACACATGTCACCAGGGAACTGCTATCTGACGTCAGGTATAAGACCAACTAGCATGTTCCCGGCGAGTCCTGTCCGGTGTACTCATAACCCAATGAGCACCTGTATACATCTTAGGTGATCCAACTGACACCAATGGCTTGTGAGACCGGCCACCGCCCCTCGTCGGGGTCTCGACTGTATACACTAGTCTACTCTGGAGTATCGATGCCCTGTCTCGAAACTCCCACGACTAGGGACCTTTTAAAGATGTGCTTATAGACCCCAGCTCCCACTTATATGATCGCCCTCATACTTCTGGTGGTCAAGCAAGAATCCTAGGGGCTCTATCAACGTGTAATAGCGACATGTCAGGTCACCTAAAGCAGTACACGATGATAAAGATAAACCAGATAGCATACTATCATCTCGAGTAAGACTGTCCTACCGGGATAGGTCCTCCCTCAATCATTGCAATCACGTGCCTGTGATCCAATAATTGACTCTGAGGGCACTATCTCCAACACTTGGAATGTTTTGAAACCCGCAGTGCATAGAAACGGGGCCATCCAATTGTTGAGATTTCCGACAAGGAGACTGACAGATTGGTCCTGCTCTATCGGCGGTTCATATTTGACGGAGAGATTGCGCCATCGGGTTATAAAATCCGTGCTTCTTTCTTTGTTCTTTGGCTTGGTCCTTACGATATCGGCAATGGTGATCTTATCGCTGACGCTCATAAATCTCTGCCGAAACATAGACTCCATTTAGACGAAAGTTGTGATGGAGCCATCCAGTATGCTCGCGTACCAGTCGAAAGCAACATCAGTCAAGCTATTAACGTACTAGCGGAGGAGAAGCGCATCATTGCCCCCAATATTCCCGCATGAGGCTTTAAAGTGGGCGATGTGCTGATTCGCATTTTCCGGCCCATCGAATCTTCCGAATTTAGGGATGACATAGCCGCTAGGAAATTCTACCAGATCATACTAAGCAGGATATGGTCTCACACTACTGCTAATATCTTTTTGCGCTTCGGCTTCGGCAGCTAATGTTTTGACTTTGTTGGCAACCAAATCCATGATTTGATCTTCAGTTAGCAGGCTACTGTCATTGGTAGCCAAGATATTTCCCGAGATAGGATGCGACTGACTTTCATACGGTCCGCCCACCTTTGGATTTGAGGGAATAGGCGTCGGCTGTCTCGGGACACCGTTTCCCGGTTCATGAGCAGAGCCCTGCGCTTGATTGGTTATTATTTTATCTAATCAGGATGGCTCCCACTGGTTTTTATCAAATCCTCCTTCAAACCCTAAAAGGAAAGACTAGCCGGGATTAATTACACGCTACAAGTTCGCCAATCTTTCAGCCAGGCCAGTGTCGGTGCTTTGAGAGAGGTCCCCCGTGCTTTCGCACGAACCTAATTAATGTAAACCTCGTTTTCCCAGAAGCATAACCCCGTTGACACCTTTCTAAACACCTACTTGATCGGCTAATTGTAATGTGTAAAACTCTCCCAGGAGTAACTCTTACTCGCAATGGGTATCGGGATCCAACTACCTCATAGAAGGTATGCAATCTCATTGCAAATTTCAACACTTGAAATTCCCGATAATATTTTGCCCCTAGTGTTCTATGACCTTGACGAATGCCAAACAACCCATAGTCCACTAGTCAAGTTCAACCCGTACATTTCTTGATTGAATTAAACCCACCCGCACGACCCTTGACGAATGCCAAACAACGCCGTACGAATACCCTAATCCAATCTGCATCATATGCATAAGCAGATAAATACTAGTTAGCTACCGTACACTACGTCTTGACGAATGCCAAACTACCGCAGCACGAATACTAACTAATACTTATCTGAAATGACGGAGGGCTACGACAGGTTTTTCTGAAAACCTATTGCGTAATGAACTTGATATCGTTGTGGAATCAAATAATTTTAAAATGGGGTGTTTTTGAGGCTTTTCTAGTTTTGCTAAAGGGGTCACTCCCGGTGAAGGGATCGTCGGCCCTTTCCTCATCGAATAAGGTGCAGGATATATCAAATATACCGCTGTGCAAAGCAAAAACTATAGAAGCAATCAAAAGACAAACCGAGGGTTGTAGCATCTGCCAGTTATTGCTAAAGGGGTCACTCCCGGTGAAGGGATTTCGGCCCTTTCCTCGTCGAATGAGGTGCAGGATGTTCTACAAGGAACACCGCGATGCAAAGCAAGAACTGTAGCTACCTGTTTTTGAAAATTCGATTCCACAACATCTTTTAGGTTTCTTTTATTTTCATTAATCACATTAATGAAGTCCCTTCATTTAAGCACCTAAACATCACAGATAAATACGACGTACACTTATGCCATCCGCATTCGCCTCGATGTCCCCTCGTGCACCGTTAGGTTAGGTAACTAACGGCAGAGCGGGACAGGGCTAGCGCGGGTGTAAAACATAAGCAACGTCTATATAATATATCATATATAATATATACAATATCTATCTGAACATATCACATGATCACATCACAGATAACGCAGCAGAAGAAACATATGAAACATTGGATATACTAGGACGTCTGTGTTTTTAATACGAGCCAGTATAAAACACGGATTCCACGGTCGCGATGAATAGCCAAACCCACACCCCAAGACCCCTATGAGAGCGGCAAGCAACCCTACCAATTCTAGAGTTAGGAGACCCGGACTCGACTTGTAGCGTCTTGAAAAGTCGTTTTGGTGTTTTCCTGAAAATCGGTGAAAATTCGGTATTTTTCCGAAAACCGTCTTTCTTGTTATTTTGCAGTTTAGGACTAATTATACCTAAAATGGATAGGTAATTGCTTGTTTTTAGTAGCTAATGAGTTACTTATGAAATTCTGGTCGTTTAAAATTTTTTCCCTATTTTTCAATTTTTTTAATATTATTTTAAGCCGGTAAGAAAATACATTAAATTAGCGATAAATACAAATTTTTCCGGGCTAATTTTAATCCTTAAAATTATGTTAATTAAAATCTAGTTGTAACATAAATTTTTAGTATTTTATTTTTATTTTTAACTAATTTTTATTATAGGAAACGAAATTTATTGAATTTAAGCTTAAACTTGCAATTTTTGACTTGTAGGGGGTCTTTTTGCATAGAATTTTTTTGTAAAGTCTCTCACACTCACTCTCACTCCCCATGGTCGGCCTCACATAGTTGTAGGACCCCAAGAATTTTCTTCCCCTCTTTTTGACTTTAAATTATGTGAGAATGGGCTAAATAAAGGGTTATTTATATATTTATTTGAGATAAGGGTATTATGGTAATATAAGAGAGTTGACTTGGACTTTTTTTCCCCACTTCTCCACACTTCTCCCCACTCCCTCACTGCTGAATTCCAGCAGAAAAAACAGCCCCAAAAATCTCCACTCTTCTTCCATCAAAGTTCATCCAAAATTTGCTCCAAAAATCCACAATTTATTCAAAATTCAAACCAAATCCTTCATCCATTCTTCTTAATCTTTCTTGCATGGGTCTTGGATGCTAGGAGACCATGTTTGGAGTCAAAATTCTTCTTGCTAGATCTAAAATTTGAGGTATAAATTCTACTCTTTTATGTTGTTATGGTTAGAATTCTTTAATCTAGTTGTTTAGTGTTAATTTTAGTGTTAATCCTAATATAGTTTCTTTTAGTTAATGGTTGATATTAAACTAGGGTTTTAGAAACCATGTATTAGTTAATTAAATTTATTTTGCTATCTAGTGTTTTGCTAACCTTAATCTAAGTGGTTAACTTGCTTATTAGGCTAAAATCTAGTGTTAAATTAAGGTTTTTCATATATAGTTTGGTTTATGTTTGCTAATTACAAAAATCAAGAGAAGGTTTTGTTTATGGAAATTAGGTTTTTAAGCATAGTTAATGGTTTAAAATTAGTGTATTGGCTAGCTATTTGGTTAGTTTGGATGTTGGTGTTGGGTGGTGTTGACTTTGTCACTAAATTGTCGATGTTTGCATCAAATTGCAATTTCTAGCTTACTAGGTTTTTATTAAAATATTGTGGCGAATTAATTGCGATATCTAGATTATTTTGTTGGCATATCCTATGATATTTAGGATGTGTGAGTGCGGAATTTTTTTGAGTAATCGGGTTGTAGTTTTGCCGGGCGACCAAATCGGCGTTTTTTGCAGTTTTTGCGATTTTCGCGTGTGTTTCGCGCACCTTGTGCACTTTGTACCTAGCTTGTGAACGTTAGTATTTTCGTTTGGGTTTTGCGTCGTTCTTGACATGTAACCTTATGTTTGGTATTGATGTTAATTCCAGGTCCGATCGCGGAGACGTCAGGCGCGGCTCGAAAGGGGAAGCGGTGATTGGACGCAGCTAGCTAGGGATTTCTGTGAGTAGATGTAACATCTACGGGGGACTATCGTTGGATGGCGCAAGCCGCCCGATAGTTTTAGTAATTTAAAAAGATTCTTAGTGATGTTAGTAATTAGGGGTGTAATACTTATATGATTATTTGCTGCATCCATGCCTTATATTGACATACATATGCGAACCCATGTTATAGGACACCTGCACCATTGCCAGGGTTTTTATATGCAGCACGAGCACTATTCATGCTTACACACACGCCCTGGTAATTGCCATGCCACCACACTAGATAACCTATAATTTGAAACATTTTACTAATTGATGCTTAAACCTGTGCTATTGCCTTTAATTCCTTAAAATGAAATCGTAGGATTGCTATTCATGTGCATGTACCTCATCATATTAATTGTTCATGCCTAGTCTATTAATCATGCATTGTAGCTTAATTATTGATACCATATGCATTCATCACCATTGACATATGCACTTATGAGGATTTCTTGAGATTTTATGATATTTCTGGATTTCGGGGGAAAGCCGCAAAATTTCTAAACTTATTATATTTTTAAAATATGTAAATTGCGGTTTTCTAGTGATGTAAGTGTCGTCCACCATGAGTTTGCTGTGGTTTTGGAAATCCGTGTCGAGGAGTGGAGGAACCGGCACGGGTACATGGTGGGCCCGGTAAGGTACCCCGGGGCAAGAGGAATGTGGTGTTGACGTTGAGCCTGGCAGGGGACGGATTACCTACCGGTGACTGTTTGGGACGGCGGATATCCAGAGGATACCGACCGTGGCCGCTAGATGATGAGATATTGATATTTGAGATGGGTCAGCCGGACGGCTGAGGCCAGAGATACATTTATGAGATTTGAGACAGCTTTTGGGTGTCGTTGCTGGACACCGGTTCTCGTCGATTCATTGAGTATTATGCTGGCATTCTAAAAGAGTTTCAAAAACAAAAAGAGATAAATGTTTCTTATATATACCTATTGAGACCTCAGATATTCATGTTGCATACATATTCGTACACTGATGTTGTATACACACCTGCTAGTGCACCCATTCATACCTGTATTTTAGATGCTAGGATGCTTGTGTGCATACATACGATAGCCTTTGTAGGTGTTATTTATTACTCATGAGTTGGCGACTCACCCCCGTTGTGCCACAGTCTTTTGCAGGTCCGCTCCGTCAGTTCAGTAGCGGCGGGCGCACTTGTTCTTTTGCCTCTTTTGCCTGGGCTCGAGATTTGCTCATAGGTGGGTTATGTTATCATTTTTGTACCACCTTGTATATTCTTTGTATCAAGTGTACTCCATCTACTGTTTCTACCCTTATTATTGTATATTGACCTAGAGATAAGACTGTGAGGTTGTGGACTTTTATGCTGTATTTTGGGGTCGAGCTCACTTGAGTCGACATGATGTTTTTCTTATGCTTCATTATGATTATTTCGCATGTTGTTGCTTTACATTGCGTGGGATTTGTGACCGCCTTGTGGCGAAGAGCTAGCTCCCGCTTGGGGATGCCTTATTTGTTGGATTTATATATATTCTTGTTGTACCCATTTTGGGGGCCAGTATTTACAAAGGAGACTCTGCCGAAATTTTCGGAAACATTGATATTGTTTTTAAAAAGGGTTTTATATGACTTATTTGATAACTCGCTTTCAATTGATTGGGTTTTCTTCACTCTTTTGCTTATTTGGTTTTGGTTTCTGGGCTTTGGCTTACTTATTTTACGGACGTCTTGAGACGTTTCGTAAACTTAAGTGCCAGTCACGTTCCGTACCCTGCGGGTCGTGACAAAGTTGGTATCAGAGCGATTGGTTTTACCTTTTTGAGTGTAGGATGACCCTTGGTAGATGGAGTAAGTGACTTAAGCAGGGTAACGTAGCGTGCGTATGTCCGCGGCATACTTGCGATACGGTACTCCGCCTAAGTGACTTTAGGATATACTTGCTTGAAATTCCTTATTCAATTCCGTGTATCCTATGATTCTACTGCACCATTCTTGTTGTCCTGTTCCTGTACCAGTCACTATGCCACAGAGGGCTATTAGAGCGCAGAGGGCTGCCGCCCGAGATGAGATTCGAGCTGGCTCGTCCGAGACTAGGACTGAGCAGGGTGGTATGCCTACGCCGCAGGGACAGACCGATCCACCTTCCCCAGGCCGTATGGATAGGCTCGAGACTGGTATGGAGGAGTTGCGACAGATGATGGGAGGCATGCAGGAGCTACGTCAGATGGTAGGATCCCTAGTTGCAGCCAGTCGTACACCGAGGCCGGATGACGTACCTACTACATCACAGACGACCATGATACCTGCTCCTACTACTACCACCGTGGCCATTCCGGTTTCGCTACAGGATTTCATGAGGCTGAGACCTCCAGTATTCACCGGCACCGAGGCAGCGGAGGACCCACAGACGTTCCTTGACAGTTTAGCCAGGATCTGCCGTTCGCTGAGATGTTCGGATGATCGATGGGTGGAGCTTGCGAGTTTCCGACTAGAGGGTCTCGCACAGACATGGTGGGAGTCAGTCTTGAGAGGTCGAGCTGCAGGTCTACCGCCTATGACGTGGGCCGAGTTTACAGCGGTCTTTCTAGCTCGTTACCTCCCAGAGAGCGTTCGTGACGCCAGAGCTCGCAGCTTCGAGGCCTTAGTCAAGACACCTGGGATGACGGTGTCTGAGTATGACATCCAGTTTACGCGGTTATCCCGATATGCTCCGTATTTGGTGAATACCGAAGAGAAGATGGTGAAGAGGTTCGTACAGGGACTTGATGCCCAGCTATATCTTGCCATTGGCGCCCAGCACTACGACACTTATTCAGCTGCTATGGATACGGCATTACGGATGGAGGCACGCATATCACAGACTTCGGCTGTTTCTGGGCCGAAGAGGATACGCACCGATGTACCGTCTCAGAGGCAGCGCGCCAGATTCTTCCCGAGAGATAGGCCTGGCAGAGGATTTGGACGGGGACAGTTATATGGTTCTTATCCCCAGGGACAGCAGCCGTCGCCAGGGTGTTTTGGGTGCGGGAGTCCGCATCATCTTGTCAGAGACTGTCCGGCGAGACGACAGGGAGCAGCGACAGTTCCGCATGTGACCCTACCACCATCACCACCCCCTCCTCAGAGAGCCCTACTTCCTACCACAGGTGATGCTCCACGCCAGTTAGGTGCACCCAGAGACCGTGGACGCGGCGGTCCTATTCAGAGAGGACGAGGAGGCAGAGGCCGAGGTCGAGGACAGCCCGCTATCGGTGGAGGACAGGCCCGAGTATTTTCTTTGACACCGCAGGATGCGCAGGCATCCAATGCCGTTGTGACAGGTACCTTGCCAGTTTGTTCTTTCGACGCGCGGGTATTATTTGACCCAGGTTCCACACATTCGTACGTCTCTACACACTTTGCACCGATGTTGGGCCGTGAGTCATCGTCGTTAGATCATCCGCTTGTTGTTGTTACTCCGGTAGGCGAGTCGTTTGTCGCTCGGTTTGTATTTCGTTTGTGTTCCGTTCGTATCGGGGAAAGGGATTCATCAGTTGATTTGATTCTCCTCGATATGTTGGACTTTGATGTGCTTCTGGGCATGGATTGGCTAGCCACTTGTTATACTTCGGTGGACTGCCGTGAGAAGGCAGTCAGATTTAGCTTTCCGGGAGAGCCAGTCCTTGTTATTCAGGGAGACCGCAGCGTCACCCTTCCCAGCTTGATTTCGTCTCTTCGCGCTGGTCAGCTCTTGCGGGAGGGATGTCAGGGATTCTTAGCGTATATTTGTGATACTCGAGCTACAGAGGTTCCGTTGGACCAGGTCCCGGTTGTTTGTGAGTTCCCTGATGTTTTCCCTGATGAGCTACCTGGGCTACCACCTGAGCGCGATGTTGACTTCTGCTTTGATTTGATTCCCGGCTCGGGGCCTATTTCTATACCGCCTTATCGGATGGCCCCGGCGGATCTTCGAGAGCTGAAGGATCAATTGCAGGATTTGTTAGATAAGGGGCTTATTCGACCTAGTGTTTCTCCGTGGGGTGCTCCGGTCCTGTTTGTCAAGAAGAAGGACGGAAGTTTGCGCTTATGTATCGACTACCGCCAGCTGAACAAAGTTACCGTTCGGAATAGATATCCGTTGCCGCGCATTGATGATTTGTTCGACCAGCTTCAGGGTGCGGGGTATTTTTCGAGGATCGACTTGCGATCAGGATACCATCAGCCGCGAGTTCGACAGGAGGATATACCGAGGACAGCTTTCCGCACGCGCTACGGCCACTACGAATTTTTGGTGATGTCGTTCGGACTCACCAATGCCCCAGCAGCATTCATGGATTTGATGAACCGTACATTCAGGCCGTATCTTGACTTGTTCATCATCGTGTTTATCGACGATATCTTGGTGTACTCCCGGAGCAGAGAGGAACACGAGCAGCACTTGCGGATTACGTTACAGACTCTGAGGGAGCACCAGCTGTTCGCAAAGTTCTCCAAGTATGCATTCTGGCTGGACAGCGTCGGATTCTTGGGTCACGTTATTACGAGAGACGGCATATGTGTGGACCCGAAGAAGATTGAGGCTGTTCAGCAGTGGCCCCGACCTACATCGGTTATTGAGATCCGTAGTTTTCTAGGCCTGGCGGGCTACTACAGGCGTTTTGTTCAGGATTTCTCCCGTATAGCTGCACCCTTGACCGGTTTGACCCGGAAGGGAGTTCCTTTCGTCTGGACGGAGGAGTGCGAGCGCAGTTTTCAGCAGCTGCGGACATGTTTGACTACGGCGCCGGTATTATCTTTGCCTTCGGGATCAGGCGGATTTGTTGTCTACTGTGATGCTTCGCGAGTGGGATTAGGATGTGTATTGATGCAGCATGGCCGGGTGATCGCTTATGCTTCTCGGCAGTTGAAGAAGCATGAACAGAACTACCCCACTCATGATTTGGAGATGGCTGCAGTGGTCTTTGCACTGAAGATTTGGCGACATTACCTGTACGGCGAGTCGTGTCAGATATTCACCGATCACAAGAGCTTAAAGTACATATTTCAGCAGCGAGACCTGAACCTCAGACAGCGTCGTTGGATGGAGTTGGTGAAAGACTACGACTGCGAGATCTTATATCACCCCGGCAAGGCAAATGTGGTGGCAGATGCGTTGAGTAGGAGGCCCGGGTGTAGTCTATCCTTTTTGCGCGCAGTGCAGAGGCAGTCGTCAGCAGATTGGCAGATGTTATGCGACAGCCGAGTTGAGTTCGAGTTCACTCAGACAGGGCAGATTTTCCGAGTTCGTGGTTGACGATCAGGGGATTTTACGATATGGATCTAGACTGTGCGTACCAGATGCTGATGGATTACGGCGCGACATTCTTGAGGAGGCACACCGATCAGTGTATAGTGTCCACCCCGGTTCCACCAAGATGTACCATGATATGAGAGAGACCTACTGGTGGGACGGGATGAAGAGGGACACTGCGGAGTTTGTATCGAGATGCCTGACTTGTCAGCAAGTCAAGGCCGAGCACCAGAGGCCCGCAGGAGAGCTACAGCCGTTACCCATTCCAGAGTGGAAATGGGAGCAGATTTCGATGGACTTCGTTGTGGGTCTACCCAGGACCAGTCGAGGGTACGACTCCATCTGGGTGATCGTAGATCGATTGACGAAAGCGGCTCACTTCCTGCCAGTGAAGACGACTTTCAGCTTCGCTCAGTATGCCCAGCTTTACATCGACGAGATCGTGCGGTTGCATGGCGTACCGACTTGTATCGTGTCAGATCGAGGCACCCAGTTCACCAGCCGACTTTGGCAGAGACTTCAGGAGGCTTTGGGCACTCGTTTGAGCTTCAGCACAGCGTTTCATCCGCAGACCGACGGACAGTCAGAGCGGACCATTCAGACTCTCGAGGACATGCTCAGAGCGTGCGTTTTAGACTTCGGCGGTAGCTGGGATCGTCATTTACCTCTAGTGGAGTTCTCCTACAACAACAGCTTCCAGGATACTATTCAGATGGCACCTTTCGAGGCATTGTATGGGAGGAGATGCAGATCGCCCGTCTGTTGGACAGAGCTCAGCGAGAGCAGCATTTTGGGGCCGCAGCTTGTTGAGGAGACGACAGCGAAGATACAGTTGATTCGAGACCGGATGAGGGCAGCTCAGAGCAAACAGAAATCCTATGCAGACAGGCACCGTCGCAGATTAGAGTTCGCAGTTGGCGACCATGTTTTTCTGAAAGTCTCTCCGATGAAGGGCGTGATGCGATTTGGGCGAAAAGGGAAGCTTAGTCCCAGATTTGTGGGTCCCTTCTAGATTCTCGAGCGTGTCGACGCAGTCGCGTATCATTTGGCTCTTCCACCCAGCTTTCCCGATGTTCACCCCGTCTTCCATGTTTCGATGCTCCGCAAGTACCTTCATGACCCTTCGCATGCGATTCAGCACCCGACAGTCCAGCTTGAGCGTGACCTTTCTTTTGCAGAGCAGCCGGTGGCCATCCTGGATCGGTAGGTGAAGAAGTTGAGATCGAAGATTATACCAACCGTCAAGGTCCTTTGGCGTAGCCCGAGCAGCGAGGAGGTTACCTGGGAGACCGAGGGCGAGATGAGGAAGAAATATCCCCATCTCTTTGAAGGTACGCGTAGTTATATTTTTTTAAATTCGGGGACCGAATTTCTTTAAGGGGGGAATATTGTAGCGTCTTGAAAAGTCGTTTTGGTGTTTTCCTGAAAATCGGTGAAAATTCGGTATTTTTCCGAAAACCGTCTTTCTTGTTATTTTGCAGTTTAGGACTAATTATACCTAAAATGGATAGGTAATTGCTTGTTTTTAGTAGCTAATGAGTTACTTATGAAATTCTTACCTAAAATGGATAGGTAATTGCTTGTTTTTAGTAGCTAATGAGTTACTTATGAAATTCTGGTCGTTTAAAATTTTTTCCCTATTTTTCAATTTTTTTAATATTATTTTAAGCCGGTAAGAAAATACATTAAATTAGCGATAAATACAAATTTTTCCGGGCTAATTTTAATCCTTAAAATTATGTTAATTAAAATCTAGTTGTAACATAAATTTTTAGTATTTTATTTTGATTTTTAACTAATTTTTATTATAGGAAACGAAATTTATTGAATTTAAGCTTAAACTTGCAATTTTTGACTTGTAGGGGGTCTTTTTGCATAGAATTTTTTTGTAAAGTCTCTCACACTCACTCTCACTCCCCATGGTCGGCCTCACATAGTTGTAGGACCCCAAGAATTTTCTTCCCCTCTTTTTGACTTTAAATTATGTGAGAATGGGCTAAATAAAGGGTTATTTATATATTTATTTGAGGTAAGGGTATTATGGTAATATAAGAGAGTTGACTTGGACTTTTTTTCCCCACTTCCCCACACTTCTCCCCACTCCCTCACTGCTGAATTCCAGTAGAAAAAACAGCCCCAAAAATCTCCACTCTTCTTCCATCAAAGTTCATCCAAAATTTGCTCCAAAAATCCACAATTTATTCAAAATTCAAACCAAATCCTTCATCCATTCTTCTTAATCTTTCTTGCATGGGTCTTGGATGCTAGGAGACCATGTTTGGAGTCAAAATTCTTCTTGCTAGATCTAAAATTTGAGGTATAAATTCTACTTTTTTATGTTGTTATGGTTAGAATTCTTTAATCTAGTTGTTTAGTGTTAATTTTAGTGTTAATCCTAATATAGTTTCTTTTAGTTAATGGTTGATATTAAACTAGGGTTTTAGAAACCATATATTAGTTAATTAAATTTATTTTGCTATCTAGTGTTTTGCTAACCTTAATCTAAGTGGTTAACTTGCTTATTAGGCTAAAATCTAGTGTTAAATTAAGGTTTTTCATATATAGTTTGGTTTATGTTTGCTAATTACAAAAATCAAGAGAAGGTTTTGTTTATGGAAATTAGGTTTTTAAGCATAGTTAATGGTTTAAAATTAGTGTATTGGCTAGCTATTTGGTTAGTTTGGATGTTGGTGTTGGGTGGTGTTGACTTTGTCACTAAATTGTCGATGTTTGCATCAAATTGCAATTTCTAGCTTACTAGGTTTTTATTAAAATATTGTGGCGAATTAATTGCGATATCTAGATTATTTTGTTGGCATATCCTATGATATTTAGGATGTGTGAGTGCGGATTTTTTTTGAGTAATCGGGTTGTAGTTTTGCCGGGCGACCAAATCGGCGTTTTTTGCAGTTTTTGCGATTTTCGCGTGTGTTTCGCGCACCTTGTGCACTTTGTACCTAGCTTGTGAACGTTAGTATTTTCGTTTGGGTTTTGCGTCGTTCTTGACATGTAACCTTATGTTTGGTATTGATGTAAATTCCAGGTCCGGTCGCGGAGACGTCAGGCGCGGCTCGAAAGGGGAAGCGGTGATTGGACGCAGCTAGCTAGGGATTTCTGTGAGTAGATGTAACATCTACGGGGGACTATCGTTGGATGGCGCAAGCCGCCCGATAGTTTTAGTAATTTAAAAAGATTCTTAGTGATGTTAGTAATTAGGGGTGTAATACTTATATGATTATTTGCTGCATCCATGCCTTATATTGACATACATATGCGAACCCATGTTATAGGACACCTGCACCATTGCCAGGGTTTTTATATGCAGCACGAGCACTATTCATGCTTACACACACGCCCTGGTAATTGCCATGCCACCACACTAGATAACCTATAATTTGAAACCTTTTACTAATTGATGCTTAAACCTGTGCTATTGCCTTTAATTCCTTAAAATGAAATCGTAGGATTGCTATTCATGTGCATGTACCTCATCATATTAATTGTTCATGCCTAGTCTATTAATCATGCATTGTAGCTTAATTATTGATACCATATGCATTCATCACCATTGACATATGCACTTATGAGGATTTCTTGAGATTTTATGATATTTCTGGATTTCGGGGGAAAGCCGCAAAATTTCTAAACTTATTATATTTTTAAAATATGTAAATTGCGGTTTTCTAGTGATGTAAGTGTCGTCCACCATGAGTTTGCTGTGGTTTTGGAAATCCGTGTCGAGGAGTGGAGGAACCGGCACGGGTACATGGTGGGCCCGGTAAGGTACCCCGGGCAAGAGGAATGTGGTGTTGACGTTGAGCCTGGCAGGGGACGGATTACCTACCGGTGACTGTTTGGGACGGCGGATATCCAGAGGATACCGACCGTGGCCGCTAGATGATGAGATATTGATATTTGAGATGGGTCAGCCGGACGGCTGAGGCCAGAGATACATTTATGAGATTTGAGACAGCTTTTGGGTGTCGTTGCTGGACACCGGTTCTCGTCGATTCATTGAGTATTATGCTGGCATTCTAAAAGAGTTTCAAAAACAAAAAGAGATAAATGTTTCTTATATATACCTATTGAGACCTCAGATATTCATGTTGCATACATATTCGTACACTGATGTTGTATACACACCTGCTAGTGCACCCATTCATACCTGTATTTTAGATGCTAGGATGCTTGTGTGCATACATACGATAGCCTTTGTAGGTGTTATTTATTACTCACGAGTTGGCGACTCACCCCCATTGTGCCACAGTCTTTTGCAGGTCCGCTCCGTCAGTTCAGTAGCGGCGGGCGCACTTGTTCTTTTGCCTCTTTTGCCTGGGCTCGAGATTTGCTCATAGGTGGGTTATGTTATCATTTTTGTACCACCTTGTATATTCTTTGTATCTAGTGTACTCCATCTACTGTTTCTACCCTTATTATTGTATATTGACCTAGAGATGAGACTGTGAGGTTGTGGACTTTTATGCTGTATTTTGGGGTCGAGCTCACTTGAGTCGACATGATGTTTTTCTTATGCTTCATTATGATTATTTCGCATGTTGTTGCTTTACATTGCGTGGGATTTGTGACCGCCTTGTGGCGAAGAGCTAGCTCCCGCTTGGGGATGCCTTATTTGTTGGATTTATATATATTCTTGTTGTACCCATTTTGGGGGCCAGTATTTACAAAGGAGACTCTGCCGAAATTTTCGGAAACATTGATATTGTTTTTAAAAAGGGTTTTATATGACTTATTTGATAACTCGCTTTCAATTGATTGGGTTTTCTTCACTCTTTTGCTTATTTGGTTTTGGTTTCTGGGCTTTGGCTTACTTATTTTACGGACGTCTTGAGACGTTTCGTAAACTTAAGTGCCAGTCACGTTCCGTACCCTGCGGGTCGTGACACGACTCCTCGAGTTGGTCTCCCACTGGACTCCAGAACCCGGTTACTTGTGCCTTCCTCCTTGGGTCTATCCTAGTGCGGAAAAGTAAATAATATACAAACGGTGACATCTTCCGCAACCTGGAAGTGCCCCAATAAAAGAATATTACATACAAGTTTTTACATGAATGAAAATGAAAAACACTCATCTCACATAAAAAAAAACCCGGCTATTCAAACACGACGATCCAATATAACATATCTAGCAACACATAACATCACATGTCGTCATCATAAGTAAACATGCATATCCCAATTTTCGTTGACATATAGCAACGAAACCGGCGATATCACATATTACACTTACGGTCACAGAAAAGAAAGTGTAAAACTATAACAGTTGGAATCCGCAACCTCTTTAGATATCGCATGCCTAACCATCTGAATTCCTTAGACATAAAATGCCTAACAATTATAAACCCCGCATTTTAGTCTCATTATCGAAAACTCTTTTCAATATCAAGTCGGGTAATTCAACAAGATTCCCGACATCCTGATCGAATGCTCGTCGCAAACTTTAGTAGATGGCCGCACCCCCAATGCCGTCGATGAAGTGCACTAAGGCGGAACACCGCTGCCGCGAGCACCCGAACGGATGCTTTCGGCGATGGGGTTCTCCTACAGTCACTTGGTCGGGGCTATGGGGTGTAGCTGTCTGTAACACCCGAGCCCAATAATACTATTTCTGGTACTAGTTGAGTGTTATACATTGCTCATTTCGATTATCCTGATGGTTTGGTGCTTATTGCTAAATTTTAACCGGTTAAGTCATTTTGGCACAAAACAAATTTTAACACCTAAAATGAAATTAAAAATATACATGTTGGCCTACTCGTCGCCACTAGTCACGTGGTAGCGTCCGCGTGTCGAGATTTCTTCCCGTTCGGCTAAACGGGCAAGTTTGGGCGGCTACGCGCGCGTGCAAGTGTCCGACTTGGGGGGCATGCATTTTAATCATTAAACACCCCTTTTCAAAATTTGGAACCCGCTTAAAATCCTATAATTTGAATTTGAAACATTTGAGCGCAACCCGGGCGCGATTTGGAAATGTTTCATTTAGCGCCAAAAATGCCCGTTTGATTAAATATATTTAAAACTATGAAATATATATTCTGTTACTGTTTAATCGTTTAACATCTTTTTTTAAATCTTTTAAAATATTTTTACCTACCGTACCCCTTCCCCAGCCAATCACGAGGGATTTAAATCCCTCGTGGGCCCCCCGATCCACTCTCTATCTCTCTCTATCTCTCTATCTCTCTCTAATCTCCTTCTCTCTCTCTCTCTAAAATCTTTCTCTATATCTAACAATCTCTCTCTCTCTCTTCCTATATATTTACGCAGCCGCCTCCTTCTTCTTCTCCATCACGAGAAAAACCCCACGAGAACCCCCCGAACCCTAACCCTAGCCATCTCCTGCCGTCGCCGTCGACCTCCCCGCGACCTCGCCGTCACCGTCCTCGCCTCCTCAGCCTAGCCGCACCCTCCCTACCTCCTCTCCTCCCTCCTTCAGAGCCCGCGACCCAACCCCGACGCCACCACCTGCACGCAGGTCTCGCCGTCGCCGCCGCCTCCCATCGCCGACGACGCCAGAGACTCCCTCTCTTCACCCTCGTCCCAACCTCATCGTCTTCTTCCTCCTCCCCTCACCGGACCACCACCAACCCGAGCCCAACCCCCCATCACCTAACCCTCTGGTTCGCCGGAAAAGGTACGCCGTCGACCCCCTCGTCGTCGCCAGAGCACCGACGGCCACCTCCTCTTCCTCCTGCAACCCAGACCAAGCCCTTGCCTATCCCCTACTCGCTGCATCTCGATCCAGCCACCTCCAAGCCCTCGCCGCATCTCCTGTTCGCCGCCGGCGCGCCCATCGCCGTCGGGCCCGTCGTAGTTGCCCCTGGTTCTTCCCTGTAAGCATCCCTTTAGCTTTCCATTCATGTATAACCCCCTCGCTGGTCTGTGTTTACGTGTATCGTGTTTGCTAACTTCGTCGCCTTTGACTTTTACCGGATTCCGACCGTGCCGTCGTTTGGACCCGACGCTCCAGCAAAGTACTCTGGTCCGGGTGGTCCCGCTGTTCGCTGTTAGGACTCGATCCGTGGCCCGTGCACCCGTCTCGTGTTTTCCGCCGACATTGCATCCGTGCTTTCCGGTTTGCGAAACCGTCGAGGCAAGTATCCGAATACTTGCTTTAACATGCTAGTACACAAGATCAAGTCTTGCTATACACTTAATTATCATATTATTTTATAACTTAGAATTGACGGTTACAATTATTCTTACATTGAATCGGTATAGTAGTTTCTTGTAATTAATCGGTGTGCTATCAATCCACACTTTAACTAACTAAACCAAGTAGATCGTCCTCGCTTCATTTGTTAAATCACCCATGAGACAATTATTATGCTTAGTTTAAATTCATGTAGCTTCATTACTTTATGTTGTTGATATCGTTTCACTTCGTGACTATTGCACCCCAAGGGTGCTTGAACCTGTTAATAAAGATAATACAAGCACCATCGTGATTAAGTGACTATTAGTGCTGTTTACTTTAAATTTCTTGCTGCTGTTACTTATTCGATTGTATACCTATTGAGAGCACCCACTCGATCACATTACATATTGACCTGACCTGCTACCTGATTTCATGCCTAATGCCAACAAGCCTGACTTGGGGTCCTCATGGACCATTCCTGCTGTCTATCCAGACAGACCTGCTTTTACCTGATTCTGTGTTGGCATTAGTCCTTGACTACTGAATACCTGACCTAACATACATAACTTGGGGGTATGGGGAAATCAAAGATGAACCTGACTTGTAACTCGACAGTTCACTACCTGTTCGAGTGTACACATTCCTGTTTTGTGCCTAGCGGCATGTCTCGGTTTCGGCCGAGAATATTGTGGCCGTGATCCCGGGTATGTACGGGGTATTACCGAGTGTACACTTTCCTGTTTTGTGCCTAGCGGCATGTCTCAGCTGCAGCCGAGAATATTGTGGCCGTGGTCCCGGGTATGTACGGGATACTATTGAGTTACATCGACGATTCATCAATTGATTTCAAAGACTATAGAGTAGAAACCTGATAGGACAGTTTAGTTACCCACTGCACATTACCCTGCACTGTTATTTCATAGTACTGCTTTATTCATGTTCATCCCTGCATTGCTTATTACCATGTTCTTATTATATTATTGGTTGACATGACGCGCTGACGTCTGGGTTTTGCATGGCCCAGATTCCTTACCACTGTCGACGATCGAGCAGGAGTACTTCAGCCAGCAGGCTGAACTGTGAGTTCCTTAGTGATTAGTTTATTTATTTCATTTCATTTCCAGATGTGAGCCCGCATTATGGGACGTACTATTTATTTATTGTATTGGATCATTTGCTTCCGCACTTATTGTTTATTGACTCTTGTTATTATGGATTTGGACATGTGATAGTTTAGTTTATTTATATTGTTCTTGATATCTCTACAACCGTAATGTGACTGTGGATGGATACTTCTTACCCACAGGTAGCATGGTTGGCTATGTCACGTGCCCAATCTTGCGTACTCTGGGAAGCGGGGCGTGACATGGTTCTTTTGGTATCAGAGCATAGGTTAGTTGGGTTGATTCTTTTGTAGTTGGGTATTGTACCCGATACACGAATCAGAATACCCGTGATTAGGAAACATGTCCTGCCACCTTGACCGTTTTACCATCCTTGAATCATTCTTCCGGATCATGTCGACATGCAAACTTACTTTGCATTGTCAATTCGAAAACCTAATTTCTTGTTATCTCTAAGACTTAGGCGACTTGGATGGAGTTAAGTAATTGCGGCTATGATACCGCGGCATAGCTACAATGCGGTACTCTATTTAAGTATCTTGGAGTTCTAGCCTTGATTTATATATTGAATCTATCATCATGCTAATGTTGTTTGTTTTGATTTCAGGACCATGGCAGATAAAAATTTCAAGACATATCAGAGGCGCGTGGATGAAGCCGCCATGTTAGGAGTGATACGTGGGATGTTGGAGAATCAGAAGAGGCAAACTGAGCTGATCCAGCAGCAAGCAGATTCATTTCAGGAGGGTTTGCAGGCTATTCAGCAGTCTGTAAACACCGCTGTAGCGAAGCCAGTTGACCGAGTAGGGACCGTGGCAGATTTCAGACGGTTGGGTCCTACTACTTTCACTGGTTTGGAGGAGCCGTTGCCAGCCGAGCAGTGGCTAGTGGACACGGAGAATTTACTGATTGCGGCACAGATCCCAGAAGATAAGAGAGTTGATGTGGTGCGCATTCAGCTGGTGGATTACGCCCGAGAGTGGTGGCTTGTGGAGGAGACCCGCTTGTCCAAGCCAATCAGTTGGGCGGATTTCTCTAAAAGTTTCTTGGAGAAGTTCTTCCCGCGGACTGCACGGGAGGAAATGGAAGAGAAATTTATTGGGCTGAGACAAAATGGAGCAGCTGTGGATGTACATGCAGCGGAATGGACGAGACTCAGCCGCTTCGCTGGACCCTTAGTCGCCAAGGAGGCAGACAGGGCACGAAGGTTCTTGCGCAGTTTGGATGTGGACATCCAGAAGCAGATTGTCTCCCTGGGTTTGACCACTTTCTCGCAGGTTCTTACGGCAGCCAGAGAGCAGCAGAGTTTATCAGGATCGAAAGGGAACCTTCAGCAGACAGCAGTTGCGGCCAGGAAGCCTGCATTTGTACCTAACCGAGATCATGGGCGCAGAGGTATTCCAGTGGACCGTCGAGGCGTAGCACCCATGAAGAAGCCTGTGGTCGTTGATCGAAGAAAGAGCATGAATTGTAACTACTGCAATTTACCGGGCCACGTGCAGAAGGATTGTCGAAGGAGACTAGGACTTTGCTTGGTTTGTGGAGCGGCCGATCACGCAGTTGGTGCCTGTCCGTCGAAGCTTCGCACGAGAGATGATATACAGAAGCCTCCGCAGAGACCGTTCCAAGGGCAGAAACAGCTGACTCAAGGACCAAATCAGGCTCGAGCGTTCACGTTGACAGCTGAGGAAGCTAAGGCATCAGGAGAAGTGGTTTCAGGTACTTTACTCGTTCATGGTTTTCCCGCATTGGCATTATTTGATTCCGGAGTATCCCACTGTTTTATGTCATCCAAATTTATAACTACACACTCGATTACCTGCACGACCCTGTCTAGTTTTTGGGACATACATACTGGGAATGGGAAAATCATAGCTAGTAAGGAATGCAGAGATTGTACAGTTGTTGTTTGCGGACGGGAGCTTTTTGCAGATTTCTTGGTGATAGATACGGGCAGCTATGAAGTTGTCATGGGAATGGATTTTCTTGGCACTTTCCACGCCCACATTGACTGTAGGGCAAGGAAGGTAATTTTCCAGATTCCCGGACACCCTGAGTTTACCTTCACTGGGGGAAGCCGTTCTGTCGGGCCAGTCGAGTTCAGGGCTAGGCCGACACGCAGTGTTCTTGCAGCAATGGTAGTGGATAGTAATGAAGAGCCGGCAATTGTTCACGACTTTATGGATGTATTTGCAGATATTTCAGGCTTACCGCCGAAGCGAGATGTGGAGTTTGCGATTGACCTTATTCCTGGTGCAGCGCCAGTATCAAAATCTTATTATCCGATGGCACCGGTGGAATTGGAAGAAGTTAAGAAACAAGTTGGTGAATTACTCGAGAAGGGATGGATTCGAAGCAGCAACTCACCTTGGGGAGCTCCAGTTCTTTTAGTAAAGAAGAAGGATGGCACGAGAAGGATGTGCATTGATTATCGAGAATTGAACCGGGTGACTATTAAGAACAAGTACCCGATCCCTCGCATTGGAGAACTTTTTGAGCAGCTTAGTAGCGCGAGAGTATTCTCGAAACTGGATTTACGATCCGGATATCATCAGGTCCGAGTGAAAGCTGAAGATATTTGCAAGACGGCGTTTCGAACTCGATATGGGCATTTCGAGTATCTAGTGATGCCCTTCGGAGTGACGAATGCGCCGGCAATATTCATGGATTTGATGAACCGGATCTTTTCACCATTCTTGGACCAGTTTATTGTGGTATTCATTGACGATATTCTGGTGTACTCGAAGAGTCTGGAGGAACATGCTGAGCATTTAAAGATCGCACTGCAGACGCTGAGACAGGAGAAATTGTTCGCGAAGATGAGTAAGTGCGAATTCTGGCTGGAAGAAGTAAAATTTCTGGGGCATGTCGTGTCGGGCGATGGAATCGCCGTCGATCCCGAAAAGATTGCAGCAGTTCGAGATTGGCCTATTCCAAAGAATGTTGCGGAGATAAGAAGTTTTCTTGGACTCGCCGGATACTACAGGAGATTTGTGGAGAACTTCGCTCGTTTAGCTGAGCCGTTAACCAAGCTCACGCGCAAGGAGGTACCGTTTGTTTGGACGGATGGATGTGCATTGGCCTTCGAGACGTTGAAACAGAAGTTGATAACCGCCCCTATCCTAACTGTACCAGATAATTCAGGAGGACGGTGATTCACAGCGACGCATCTGGAAAAGGATTGGGGTGTGTTTTGATGCACAATGGGAAGGTCATGGCTTACGCATCGAGACAACTGAAGACTCATGAGAAGAATTATCTGACTCATGACTTGGAGCTTGCAGCCGTGATCTTCGCCTTGAAGATTTGGAGACACTACCTTTTGGGCGAGAGAGTCGAAGTCTTTACAGATCACAAGAGTTTGAAGTATGTGTTCACTCAGAAGGAGTTGAACATGAGGCAACGCAGATGGTTGGAGCTGATGGCCGACTATGACCTTGATCTTAAGTACCATCCGGGAAAAGTTAACGTCGTGCCGGATGCGCTAAGTCGGTTACCAGCAATTCAGGTTTTGACCGCACAAAAGGAGATCATTGCGGATTTTCAGAGATTTGACTTGGAGGTTGTGCTACAACATGCTATGGGACAGTTGATGCAATTGCAAGTACAGTCGTCCTTAGTTGAGAAGATTAAAGCGTCGCAATTGCAGGATCCTAGACTGCAAAAGTTTCGGGAGCAGGTTGAAGCCGGGCTACGAACCGACTTACTGATCCACGAAGATGGTTCGTTGAGATATGGTAGCCGTGTGTGTGTGCCAAAAGGGGATGTGCGTGAAGAGCTTATGAAGGAGGCACACAGTTCAGCTTACTCTGTACATCCAGGAGGGACAAAGATGTACCGAGATATTCGACAGCACTTCTGGTGGGAAGGTATGAAACGAGAGATTGCTCGCTTCGTGGCTAAGTGCTTGGTGTGTCAGCAAGTCAAGGCGGAACACCAAAGGGTTGCTGGTTTGTTGCAACCACTTCCGATTCCTCAGTGGAAGTGGGAACATATAACCATGGATTTCGTGACGGCTTTACCGCGGAGTCCAAAGGGCAACAATGCAGTATGGGTGATTGTCGATCGGTTGACCAAGGCGGCTCACTTTATTCCTTTTCGGGTTGGTCAATCGACAGAGACTTTGGCAGAGCGGTACATGCAGGAGATTGTAAGATTGCATGGAGTACCGGTAAGCATCGTGTCCGATCGGGACACTCGGTTCTTGTCGCACTTCTGGAGGAGTTTACAAGAAAGTTTGGGGACTCGATTGAAGTTTAGCACAGCTTATCATCCTCAGACTGATGGACAATCGGAGAGAACGATCCAGACCCTTGAAGATATGTTGAGGGCTTGCATGTTGGACTTCAAAGGTTCTTGGGAGGATCATCTACACCTGGTGGAGTTTTCGTACAACAATAGCTTCCAAGCGACTATTCAGATGGCTCCGTTTGAAGCGTTGTATGGTCGTAAGTGCCGTTCACCGGTTTGTTGGGATGATGTGGGTGAACGAAGGTTACTAGGACCAGATTTGGTGGTACAGACAGTCGAGAAGGTGAATACAATCAGGAAGCATATGAAGGCAGCTCAAGACAGACAGAAAAGTTGGGCCGACACGTCAAGAAGACCTCTAGAGTTCGCCGTGGGTGATTTGGTATTCCTGAAGATATCACCGACTAGAGGGGTGATTCGCTTTGGGAGTCGGGGAAAGCTTAGCCCTCGATTCGTTGGACCCTTCGAGATATTGGAGCGTGTTGGTGAGGTAGCGTACCGTTTGGCGTTACCACAATCATTGGCAGGAGTGCACGATGTGTTTCATGTATCTCAGCTACGGAGGTATGTCCGAGATGAGACTCACGTCTTGGATCATTCGGAGTTGACTGTACGGGAGGACCTAACTTTTGAGGAGCGACCAGTTGAAATCAAGGATCGAAGAGAAAAGGTTCTTAAGAACAAGGTTATCCCTCTTGTGCTAGTTTCTTGGGGTAATCGATCACATGGAGAATCCACTTGGGAGCGAGAAGACGAGATTCGGCAGAAATTTCCTCACCTTTTTCTGTAGTTAGCTATCTTGTATTCTTGGAATTTCGAGGACGAAATTCTTTTTGTAGTTGGGTATGATGTAACACCCGAGCCCAATAATACTATTTTTGGTACTAGTTGAGTGTTATACATTGCTCATTTCGATTATCCTGATGGTTTGGTGCTTATTGCTAAATTTTAACCGGTTAAGTCATTTTGGCACATAACAAATTTTAACACCTAAAATGAAATTAAAAATATCCATGTTGGCCTACTCGTCGCCACTAGTCGCGTGGTAGTGTCCGCGTGTCGAGATTTCTTCCCGTTCGGCTAAACGGGCAAGTTTGGACGGCTACGCGCGCGTGCAAGTGTCCGACTTGGGGGCATGCATTTTAATCATTAAACACCCCTTTTCAAAATTTGGAACCCGCTTAAAATCCTATAATTTGAATTTGAAACATTTGGGCGCAACCCGGGCGCGATTTGGAAATGTTTCATTTAGCGCCAAAAATGCCCGTTTGATTAAATATATTTAAAACTATGAAATATATATTCTGTTACTGTTTAATCGTTTAACATCTTTTTTTAAATCTTTTAAAATATTTTTACCTACCGTACCCCTTCCCCAGCCAATCACGAGGGATTTAAATCCCTCGTGGGCCCCCCGATCCACTCTCTATCTCTCTCTATCTCTCTATCTCTCTCTAATCTCCTTCTCTCTCTCTCTCTAAAATCTTTCTCTATATCTAACAATCTCTCTCTCTCTCTCTTCCTATATATTTACGCAGCCGCCTCCTTCTTCTTCTCCATCACGAGAAAAACCCCACGAGAACCCCCCGAACCCTAACCCTAGCCACCTCCTGCCGTCGCCGTCGACCTCCCCGCGACCTCGCCGTCACCGTCCTCGCCTCCTCAGCCTAGCCGCACCCTCCCTACCTCCTCTCCTCCCTCCTTCAGAGCCCGCGACCCAACCCCGACGCCACCACCTGCACGCAGGTCTCGCCGTCGCCGCCGCCTCCCATCGCCGACGACGCCAGAGACTCCCTCTCTTCACCCTCGTCCCAACCTCGTCGTCTTCTTCCTCCTCCCCTCACCGGACCACCACCAACCCGAGCCCAACCCCCCATCACCTAACCTTCTGGTTCGCCGGAAAGGTACGCCGTTGACCCCCTCGTCGTCGCCAGAGCACCGACGGCCACCTCCTCTTCCTCCTGCAACCCAGACCAAGCCCTTGCCTATCCCCTACTCGCTGCATCTCGATCCAGCCACCTCCAAGCCCTCGCCGCATCTCCTGTTCGCCGCCGGCGCGCCCATCGCCGTCGGGCCCGTCGTAGTTGCCCCTGGTTCTTCCCTGTAAGCATCCCTTTAGCTTTCCATTCATGTATAACCCCCTCGCTGGTCTGTGTTTACGTGTATCGTGTTTGCTAACTTCGTCGCCTTTGACTTTTGCCGGATTCCGACCGTGCCGTCGTTTGGACCCGACGCTCCAGCAAAGTACTCTGGTCCGGGTGGTCCCGCTGTTCCCTGTTAGGACTCGATCCGTGGCCCGTGCACCCGTCTCGTGTTTTCCGCCGACATTGCATCCGTGCTTTCCGGTTTGCGAAACCGTCGAGGCAAGTATCCGAATACTTGCTTTAACATGCTAGTACACAAGATCAAGTCTTGCTATACACTTAATTATCATATTATTTTATAACTTAGAATTGACGGTTACAATTATTCTTACATTGAATCGGTATAGTAGTTTCTTGTAATTAATCGGTGTGCTATCAATCCACACTTTAACTAACTAAACCAAGTAAATCGTCCTCGCTTCATTTGTTAAATCACCCATGAGACAATTATTATGCTTAGTTTAAATTCATGTAGCTTCATTACTTTATGTTGTTGATATCGTTTCACTTCGTGACTATTGCACCCCAAGGGTGCTTGAACCTGTTAATAAAGATAATACAAGCACCATCGTGATTAAGTGACTATTAGTGCTGTTTACTTTAAATTTCTTGCTGCTGTTACTTATTCGATTGTATACCTGTTGAGAGCACCCACTCGATCACATTACATATTGACCTGACCTGCTACCTGATTTCATGCCTAATGCCAACAAGCCTGACTTGGGGTCCTCATGGACCATTCCTGCTGTCTATCCAGACAGACCTGCTTTTACCTGATTCTGTGTTAGCATTAGTCCTTGACTACTGAATACCTGACCTAACATACATAACTTGGGGGTATGGGGAAATCAAAGATGAACCTGACTTGTAACTCGACAGTTCACTACCTGTTCGAGTGTACACATTCCTGTTTTGTGCCTAGCGGCATGTCTCGGTTTCGGCCGAGAATATTGTGGCCGTGATCCTGGGTATGTACGGGGTATTACCGAGTGTACACTTTCCTGTTTTGTGCCTAGCGGCATGTCTCAGCTGCAGCCGAGAATATTGTGGCCGTGGTCCCGGGTATGTACGGGATACTATTGAGTTACATCGACGATTCATCAATTGATTTCAAAGACTATAGAGTAGAAACCTGATAGGACAGTTTAGTTACCCACTGCACATTACCCTGCACTGTTATTTCATAGTACTGCTTTATTCATGTTCATCCCTGCATTGCTTATTACCATGTTCTTATTATATTATTGGTTGACATGACGCGCTGACGTCTGGGTTTTGCATGGCCCAGATTCCTTACCACTGTCGACGACCGAGCAGGAGTACTTCAGCCAGCAGGCTGAACTGTGAGTTCCTTAGTGATTAGTTTATTTATTTCATTTCATTTCCAGATGTGAGCCCGCATTATGGGACGTACTATTTATTTATTGTATTGGATCATTTGCTTCCGCACTTATTGTTTATTGACTCTTGTTATTATGGATTTGGACATGTGATAGTTTAGTTTATTTATATTGTTCTTGATATCTCTACAACCGTAATGTGACTGTGGATGGATACTTCCTACCCACAGGTAGCATGGTTGGCTATGTCACGTGCCCAATCTTGCGTACTCTGGGAAGCGGGGCGTGACACTGTCTATTAAGTTTACCCGGCGAGTATCCGCGTACGCTATGTGATTGCGACGGACTTTTGATCGCATCAAAATTCCGTGGCAACCGATTAAGTGAGACTAAAGTGTTTTGTTTATAACATTCATTCAGTTATCTCATAACTACTTGTAGATTCCAAATATTGTATCACATTCCAGATAAATAGAAAATGTTAAACTTTCCGATCGAACAATCAAACACCCAATGTTTCCCGAAACAGCTCAACACTTGAAATAAGTTCAAAAACATCCACTTCATGCCTCAGTACCAACGGTCCAGCCGTAGAAGGGTCAAGCCAACGCCTCACATGTGGCACGCCGTACTGCCCCAAACCCGAAGGTTCAAAGGGCGGTTCAAGACGGTCACATAATCGAGTTAAGGTTTGTTATCTTCTAGAGGGTCCATCGCGTTACTTGCACTACTTAGAACGTTCTTAAACCACGAAAAAATCCAACACTTGGAAATTTTCCGGCAGGGGGAAAATTGGGTATTTATATCCAGTCGGACTTTTTAACATATTCTAAATTATCCGGAAAAACATAAACGAAGTTAAATTATCCGATCGAATTAACGAGTCCCCAATAAAACCCTAGAAAACTCAACACTTGAGTGGAATTAAAAAATTCCCATAAAAAATTGCCAAGAAAGGACCTGAGAATAAATATATGAAATTTCAGGGACTAAGTCCAAATTTTGGCCGCGGAACCGCCGCAAAACCCCTGGTTTCGCCGCGGTTCCGCGGTCAAATTATTGACTTAATGGACCGTACTTCACAGTAATTCTTAGTTTTTCCTGCTTGTTTTTCTGAGAATTTTTAATTCACAAAAATCCACTTTGTTGAAAAATGTACAGAGAAGGGTTTTGTCGGGGTTTACGGGTTGATCGGACTTCTAACTTCGTCTACACTTCGCCTAAAGCTCTAGCTAGGCTCTGATACCACTGTAGGGTTCCTAGGCACACTAATGAGGTCTCACAAGGCATCAACCATACCAAATTCAAAAAATTTCCGGTGCCGAGAAACCCTAATGCGATCGTTGACTAGAGTTTAAGGCGAAAACGATAACTAGTTAACAACTTAACTAATAGTGAACAGAAAATACAACCTTTTTAGATCCGGTCCTCCACTTCCTTAGCTCCATGATGACGTCCCTCCGCTGTACCCATCGGATCCCGGACTCTCACGGTGGTTTCATCGAAGAAATGATCGGGCTAGGTCGTCGACTTCGATGCCGAAGATGATCTACGTCGAGGCAACTCAAGATCAAGCTCCAACTTCACCAAGTCATGAAACTTGTGAAGAAAACACCCTATACTACTTGGCAAGTGGTAGAGGATGAAGAAATAGGAAGTGGGTTCACTTTGAATTTGGATTTCTCACTTGGAATCATCACTTGACATTTTTCAAGAAAGCTTTTTCTTTTTCTTCACTTGAAGAAGAAGATGAAGAAGAAGAAAAGAATAAATAAATTAAAACCCTAACCATTTACTTAACCAAGGTTTAAATCAAACATACACCCAAGTTTGCATGTATCATCAAACATGATACAATCTTGTGCACAAAAATATATCACATATACAATGTGCACAAACAAGTGAGAAAAACATCTTAAGTGAACCAATATTAGTTAATGTAAAGTAATATATCAAATATATAATTATACATTAAATTATTAGATCAACACTTGATTTAACGATCCGGTCACATCGCATATGACCGACTAATATCCAATAGTAACAACTTATCGAATCAACACTTGATCCGATAACCCGGCTATATCGCATATAACCGATCAATGTCACAAATCACGAGAATCGAATACAGTATCACATACTGGTATTATTCTCGGTCCCGCACATATCTCATATGCGCTTCTATTTCGTTTCGCTTGAGCCAGGAAACCTCTGTGTAGGACTCTAAAGACTCGTCAATACGCCGGCAGCAGGTGATGATCATATCAAGCACCCACAAGCCGCAAGCGGTCTGCTAAACGTAACGGCCACCTGGGTATTGAGCGATCAGAAGATCGAAGAGCAAGCCCTCTCACACTCCTGTGAATCCAACCAGTAACACTTACCGTATCGTCCGGTCTGATCGTCTGATATGTCGCATATCTCGCCTAGGGGTGGTAAACGTCAGACCCCAATAGCTCGATAAGTCGTGTCGATATGAGGTCTATAACAGTTCGAGAAACTACTGGTAACACTTACCAGTAAATCTCAGCAACCCTGGCCAGGGATTTCCGGTTATAGCCAATCGAACACAGTGCAACATCAACTCCCTATACCGGGAGAGACGAATCCCCTCCTATCGCTCATTGACTACATGTGATTCAGGACTGTACCCAAAAACCACCGTTTTGCACGCCCTCTTGGACGTGGTAAGGTGGAAATCAAAGCACAGTGGGAATCACACAAGACTCTATGACGATCTCGGATCAACAGACTACTCTGTACCAGCGTCACCAGAGAACTGCCATCTGACGTAAGGTATAATACCATCTGGGAGTTCTCGGCGAGTCCGTCCAGTGTACCCAGTCTCTACTGAGCACCCGTATATCATCTCTGATGTCAAACACCAATGGATATGGGATCATCCACCGCCCATCTGTATGGGTCGAGAAGGTATACGCTAGTCTACTCTGGTATATCGATGCCCCGTCTCGATACACCCACGACTAGGGACCTTGAAGGATGTACTTATGGACTACCATGTCCCCACTAGTATGATCCGCATCATAGTCCAGGTAGTCAAGTACGCATCCTAAGGGCTTTACCAACATGCAACAGAGAGACAATCAGTATACATGTTAAGGTAAAGAGTAACCAGATAGCATACTATCATGTCAAGCAAGAAAGTCCTCCCTATATATATCCCAGCATCCACTACAATATACATCCTATGTACAGTAATGGCCTCTAGGGCATACATATAACTAACAGAATATGGCAGCCATATTCACACCAGATTGGATTTGAGATGCGGTGGCCCCATCCTTGCTTTTGCTGCGAAGGTTGTCGCTGGGACGCGTGCCCACCATGTAGACGGTGTGGATAACACATTCAGCCATCCTTTCATCACTGGCAGCTGGTTTCACGGAGCGGTCCGGGCTTTGGAAATTCATAAATTTTAACATGGCCAGAGCCCTAGCCCTTTTATTGGCTCTGTATCTGAGCCACTTCTGCCTCAGCTTCTCTGCCTTGAGCACTTGGCAGGCTTCTGCTCTTCTGGAAGCCGCCATAGGCTGAGTGATGGGGAGGCTCGAGAAGACATCCGCCCGCATGTCCGTCGAAGGTATCGCCTGGGCTTGCCCACGGCGTCTAGCAACTTCTTTTGTTCTAACGGCTTTGCCCCCAGCTGGGGCCATGAAGAGCCGTTTGAACACCGACTCGCGTTTAGGTTAGGGCGCCCTCGAGATCACCATATTTGGCCTTTTGCCTTTCGAGGCCAGTTTGTAGGTTACCGGAGCTTGAAGAGCAGGGACGACGTTAGCTGGCACGAACAGAATAGAGCCAAATGGTAGCGATGGCTCCTCCCACTGTCGTCCGAGACTGGCCGGAAGGACCGTCCTGGAGTCCATCTTCATTGTGTAGGAGATGGGAGTTGTGCTGAGAGCTGAGCTTGTCCTTGGAGACATTTTGCTGCGTCCGAAGATTGCGATTGGAAAATGTTAACCTGCACAAATAAGCATGATTTCAATACAGGCAATCGATATGCATATAAATTGAGTTCGCATGAACGTTTAATCCGAAATATAGGAGGAGACATTGGTCCTACCGGGCATGCCAGAATATGTAGGGTGTTTTTTGTCACCCCATTGAGATGGGAATACACGCGCTTGTCAGGCGCATTACAGACTCCCCTTGTCTAGGGTAGGCTGGGGTTTATTGATTGTGGGGATCCGGATCTCCGGCAGCCGCGGACTAAGCTGTCGTTAATTATCCCTCGCCTTTGGAGCAAGAGAACCTCCGATTGACGGGTCAAACAGGTCATGCGAACTCAATGTGCAGTGTTGTGTTCTGAAAGGGTTTTGGATATATCGGGGGCCTCACAGAGTTTTTACGGGGGTCCCGCTACCCGGATAGCGAGGTGGGGGTCAAAGGAGCTAGCAGTCCCCTTGCGGGGTGCGGGACAGCGCCCCGTTAGAAATTTTTTCTAACATGGACAGTGTCGTGGAGTGTGTGTGTATATATACATATATACATATATACAAAAAGGGGGAAAAGCGTCCAAAGGACGCGTGGGGGCCAGCTCTTCACGTACGTGGTACGTAGGCGCCGGCGCCCCACGTGCTTGGCACGCGGGCGCTGGGCGCCAGCGCCCCACGTGCTTGGCACGCGGGCGCTGGGCATCAGCAGGAAAAGGAACTTGGTCCCTGCACTGGGAGCTGTGCTCCCGATTTGACTTCTCTGAAAAGAGATTAAATTATGGAGTTAAACTCCAACAGATCTTGAACGGAGTTAAACTCCTAGAAATCTTTGGAAATGATCAAAGGGGCTCCCTTTGTTTCTCTCCCCTTTTGTCCTGAATCTTTCCAAGATGGGATTTTTGAAGATGGGTCTCCTTCTTCTTCCTCTCGGTTGACCGGATCTTGGAGAAAAGGGGTGAGATTTAAAAATCTTCCCTTTTTGAGATCTGATGGAAGATCTGAGCTCCCCCTTGTGTGGGTTTGTGGTGAAAAACTATTTAGTTTTGGAAAAGGAAGAGTAAAACTCTTGATTTAATTGAGAAGGGGAAGAAGGTTTAGAACCTTGAGGAAGGAGAAGGAGGCACAAAAACCCTAGATTTTTGAGAGAATGAAAAGTGTATCCTTTATTCATCATCATGTTGCCTTATATAGGCTTACACATTTACATATAGCCTCTTGGGCTTTACAAAATGGCATTTTGTCCATCCCATGCCTCAAGTGCTCATTTCTTTTGCACATAAGCCATGGGCCTTACAAAAATTTAGCTTTATGCCCATTTTATTTACATTCATGCATAAAAAAATTACATCAAAATTATTTATTACATGATTTTTATTTTGGCATGGAGGGGGGCCGGCCGCTTCATGTTCGGATTCGACTTGAGCATGGTTCCGCTTGATCTGGGTTTGGGCCCACTTGGCTTGGGGTTGACCTTGACTTTGACTTGGTCAACCGGGGTGCAATTTTTGATCCCAACAAAATCGAGCCAGTTGCAAGAATACGTAGATGCGGATTATGCTGGTGATTTTGACAAAAAGAAGATCAACTACGGGCTATGTATATACAGTTGCAGAATCTCTAATAAATTGGAAGTTGACACTTCAGGACCCCATGGCGCTCTTAACGACGGATGCAGAATACATAACGACGGTGAAAGTATCTAAGGAAGCCTTGTGGTTAAAATGTCTAGTTGGCGAGTTCGGATTCGATAAGGGGTCGGTTCCATTATTTTGTGACAGTCAAAGCGCCATTCATCTAGCAAAGGTATACAATAGTTGAACTAAGCACATCGACGTGCGGTATCACAAGATAAGGGAGTGGGCCGAAAAGAAGATCGATTTGATCAAAATCGATACTAAGGTGAATCCGTCGAATGTGCTAACGAAGCTTATTTCTATGGAAAAGTTCAAGACAATCTTGGCTTCTATTCAATTACTCAAATATGAGGAAGGCCGATATTGGTAGGAGGGTCGCAACAGTTTCGCAGTTCTGGTGAAAAACTGTGACAATTATCAGTTTCGCGGTTATGGTGAAAAATTGTGACAGTTCGCGGTTTCAAGATTGGATCTGTGCCAGCAGGGGAAATAGGAAGAACGACTAAAGTAACCCTAAAGGATACACGACAAGGGCAACAAGTTTCCAAGGTGTTGATTGTTATGAAGGTGTCTTATATATTAAGACTACGAGACTAACATCCAGAGAAAGGCCAGACGTTTGGAGCAATGAGCTTCAGACGACTGGCAAGAAAGTCCAAAAATCGAGATAGCTCGCAGACGTCTGAGTAATGAGCTTCAGATGTCTGCCAACGCTCTGGCCAGACGCGCTGAAGGGCGCAGAAGTCTGACCCTATAAGGCCAGACGTCTGGCGACACTCTGCTTCTCAAGCAGATGGAACGCTGACGTCTGCCCCTCATAGGGTCAAACGTCTTTCAAAGGGATAAGCGTGAATTCCAGTTCGAGATTTATCTCAAAAAAATCAGTTTTTAGGTGGCAATTTTGTAAATTTTAGGATCTTATTATAACTCAGATTGTATGAGCTATAAATAAGATCTTAGGGTTAAAGTTTAAGGGTATTGTTTTAATCATAAAGTTTAAGAGAGTCGATACGGCGGCTCCATAAGGGATCAAGAAGATCATAAGGAGAACTTATAGAAAAAGGAGATCTCGTTGGAGATCATAAGGAGAGGGTTATTGTAATATTTTGTAATGTGTTTCTTTTTCTCAAGTTCTAATAAAATTCTCCCTTTCCTCCCCAATCTTTTGTGTTATTCGATTTTGCGTAGTTTCTAGTTTTGTTATTCGTTTTAAAGGGATCTTACATCCATAAGGATCGTTTGTCGTCGCTCTCCGCTGCACTGCGATCCCTAACATACTATGGCATTTTAGAAAACCTAAAGGTACATAGTGATCTGAAGATTGATTGGTTTTCTCAATTTTGTATTATAAGTTGAATGATGATTTTAAAATCCAAATTCTCGCATTGTATTATAAGTTGAATGATGATTTTAAAATCCAAATTCTCGCATTTTAAAATGCTAGTTTCGACTAACACTATTATGCAAATTCCCATTTTAAATAACTTGACACTAACACCGCCAAAGTGTTATGGACGCATTAATGCTGGCAAAATGTACTTCTATATGTATTGTTAATATGAAAAGGATGCCTTTTGCTGTATAATCTTTACTATTATAACCCAAACTTTTTGGGTGGTGTAATTATTATATCATTTTAAGAGAAATAATTAGAAGCGGAGGAAAATTCCAACAAGTAAAGATGATCAACTAGGTTATACATCTCATCTTAATAAAAAATAAAATAAAATATATTCTCTTATTAAATATGTCAACATCATCACACTCAGCATTTTTAAATGTTTTTTGAATCCAAAATTCAAACCTTCCCCTCTCTCTCTCTCTCTCTCTCTCATACACAAACACACGCATGCACCCCCATTTATTAGTAATAAAAAGATAAAAGAAAGAAAATCAATACACCCATCATGAATTTGTACAATTTATACATGGCCCCTCAATTGTTTTTCGTTTTTAAAATTCTTTCATATTTTTGTCCACATGACATCTTATATATACACGTGCAAAATTCTAGTTGGAATAAATGTCATGCTGTCCAAGTAACAGCTATGTAAAACCATTCCGTATGTGCTTGGCACTAGAATTGTGGCCTTTTGGAAAGATCTCCCTTGAAAGTGTAGCTTGTCTAATTTTTATGCATGTTACCGTGTTTCGAGTATGAAGTGCAATAGTTTCTGAGTAGCTTGAGAGGCTAGGCAATTCCCTTAAGCAATTTTCTATGCAACAGAGAAGGGACGTAGACTACTCAAGAGATGGTCTCCTTACTCTTTAGTCATGTTGTGTAGTAAGTTGTTTAGAGATAATTGCTTAGAAACTCTTTTCTCTTATATAAATGCTCTTCCTGGATTGATTTTTTAAGGCTCATTACTCCGAAGGTGTACTCTATAGTAACTCTATAGCAGTTTATGATCACTCTTATAACCTTGATTAATTGTTTTAGGAGATTGTTGCAAGCTGTGAATGTCTCTATGGCATAATGATCAAGTTTCTTGTTATTGTGCAAACGGTCTTGAAATGCCTATTATTATTCGAAAGTAAAAATAGAAATAATTTATTGTTGCAAGCTGATATGGGTGGATAAAAGACTAGGGGAAAATTTTCATGCCAATACCAGAAGAGCATGGTAAGTAGATGGACCTTTATTTTATCTTTCACTAAAACATAGAGCAGAAAAATCTGTAACTGTTGATATCTTCAGCCATTGTCAATCTTCAACCATGTAAAGCTTTGATGTTTATTATTTTACTTGTATCGGCAATTTACTATTATTCTGCAGTTGTTCAAACAACAAGAGGAAACGATGCTCATAACTATGGTGTCCAGACTGCATGCCCTATGCCCTATGAGGCCCAGAGGTTTTTTTACACATAGCCCCTTAGTTCGCACAGGGCATGCAGTTATGAGCCTGCAATGTCCATACAGGCCCCTTACAGCCGGCAAAGTTACAATGGTTGGTTTAACTTGAGGCCAGCAACTGTAACTTTTCAATTGTAACTTCAGGCCAGCAATAGCAATTTTTAAGATAAAAAAGCCACACCCAGATTAATACATTAAGCATGCCAAAAGTCCAAAATTACTTGGATATTTATAACACACTAACAAATCACTGTGTTAAACACACACTAAACTCCAGTCTCCCCTTTCTTTATCTCCCATCTTATATAATATGCTTCAAGCTGAATTGCAGCAAAAATATTACAATATCCAATTAACAAAACAAACTATAATCCTGCTGCACTTCCCAATCTCTCCCTCAGTATCTTCATGCCCATGTATCTGTACCCCCCAAAAAAAAATATTGATCATATAAGGTTATAATATCAATATTAACTTCAATTACCAATGAGCAATAGCTCAATTGGTATGGCATTTCCCTCTCGGGAGAGTGCGGGGTTCAATCTCCAGTAAGGGATAATGGCCACAATTTAACGCTTTAAGGGAAAATTTGTGGGTCCCCTGTGTGCATGCTTGTGTGTGGTGTGTGGGTGTGTTGTGTGTGATGTATGCATAGTTTAGGGTTTACAGGCCAATGCAAAAAATAAAAAAATAAAAAATGAAGCACCATTTACCTGCCCAGCATCATGACTGTTGCTTGAGGGTTCGTACCGGGGGAGTTCACAAACGTCGAACTATCGATAACGCGCAACGCCCCGACTCCAATAACCCGATAATCTCTATCCACCACTTTGTCTACATGGCACCCTCCATGATAATGCCATATCGTAATCACGGTATCCCTACAAAACTGCTCAAGATTAGCCGTATCATTGGTATGCTTAGGTATAAAGTTCACATTAGCCTTCACAGTCATATTAAGCAGAGCATCCCATGAGTAAGTGGAGTCGTCAGTTAAAACAGCGATTTTCTTTGTTCGCACGACTTTTTCGATGGTGCGGATGCCATAGACACATCGTTCTAGGTCGTAAGGGTGTTTGAAGTAGTTGAAGGTGACGTTTGGGGTGGTGTTGATGTCTGAGTCAACGAGGGTGAGGTGGCCTTTGGAGAGCGGGCCGTCGATTTTTTCGAGTATGAAGCCGCCTCGAAATGCTTCACGGGGGAGGTCGCCCTTGGTCCGTGCAAATTCCCTGGCGGCTGCGAGAGTTCGATCTTTCGGAGGGATGGTTGAAAGTTGTCCAATCTGGAAAGAAACATAAACTCGACTATCAAGTAAACTAAAACACAAAAAATAAAATACTATTATGTGTTTTAAAGAAGTGAAAGGTGATAAAACCTCGGCAGACATGATTCCATGGTGGCATTGGATGCTATCCGATGACTGGCTGAACCCGCTGCTAGCCTCGATGAAAGTACCAATCTTGGTGATTCCGACAGTTTGAATCAAAGATTGCTCAACATCGTTCTTGGTTGGTATGAAGATGGTGTTCATTGGGTTATCTGATAACCCTTTGCCCACATGCTTGTTATGGAGAACCATGGGGATGTTCAGCTTCTTTAGATCCTTCTTCGGTCCAATTCCACTCAGCATCAGCATTTGAGGACTTCCAAGAGTTCCGGATGATATTATGACTTCGCTTTTCCTTCCGGCGTTGATAAATGCTCGGTGTTCTTGACCATTCTCATCCTTGAACAAGACTCCAATTGCCTTCGGTTTCCTCCCTGTCCCACGTTATCAGGTGATTCAGGTCATTCTAATTTCCATTAACAGAAGGCCTAATTTCACTAAACTACCAAGAACTATACCTGTTTTCACTATACCATAAAAATTTCATGTTTACAAGAAGCTACCAAACTAGTTCATACTAACAGCACCTGTTATTTTTAGTGAATTATACCGATATTTAACTAAACTAGAACAATGGCATTAACAGAATTTGTAAAACATTGTTATGGTAATTTAGTGAATGGCAGGGATTGTTAATATGACAGTTTTTGGTAGTTACTAGTAACAGTTTTCGGTAAGTTTAGTCAAAACCAGGTATATTTTCAGTAGTTTTTCTTTCTTTCTTATTTTTGAGATTAAGCCTATATAACATACCGCAGCGTAAAAAGCTCAAGCTTTTACCCACAACTTTGGAGTCTTACAACAGGGACATTTAATTTACAAGATATAAGAATACCTCGTGCTTGATTGAAGATGACTTTTTGTACAGTGGCATGAAGCAAGATATTGAGGTTCTTGGGATTGCCGGAGGAGAGAAGATCAGCAGCGGTGCTTCGAAAGCCACGTTCGTCAAAGATTGTACCGCCAACTTTAGTACCATAAATGTGGTCATAGGTGTATCCATTGAACGGGGAGATCCCAGCTTCTAGAAGGCCGTCCTTCAATGCTACCTGCCACGGTGCAAGTCTGGGCCGGTGCACAATTCGCTCCTCGATCCATGGATATGATTTGTTCACCAACTCATCGTTCCACCCAGCGCTTTTCACATAACTGGTGTACACGACAGCAAAAGGTTAGTTTTGCCTATAATTCAATTCACACAAACTCAAACTTCAATATGTTAATTGGCATGCATAAATTACAATTTGGATTCATAATGTATTTTGTGTTTAATGACAGGAACAAAAGTGCATTTAGGAGAGAAGGGGACCATCTTAGCTTTGATGTGAGCGGATCAACGGATACATTTGTGAAGCCAGCTCTAGTACATGGGGGGCTATGCTTAATGATTGCTCAACTAATAATTGGAATGTAGTTGAAAAAAAACCTTAGTAATTGGGATGCATGATATCCATAATGTGGGTCTGCAAATTGGTAAGAAGTTTATTCTGATATGCATAATGTCATGATATGCTCATTGCTTACGCGCGAAGATATTGCTTCCATTAGAAGGTAATCATATAAACATCACTGCAAGTTAAATAACATGTACACATATACTTCTTTTGGGGTGTTTGCTTTATATACAGTGCTATTTGGATATGCAAAAATATCGCTTAATTAGGAAGATTTTACCAATCAGTAAAAGAGAATTATTTTTTTATTTACTATATCTTTGTTTTCATAAGCAGACTCCTTAGACTAAGGATCTTGATAGGTCAACCATCAATGATGATTACAAGTTACAAACATGACCAAGAAAATGTTTTTATTTTACCGATTTGCATTCATCTTATCTAGCGAGCAATCTTTCAAACGCATGTTCATATTATGCACAACTACCTAAGATTATCAATTGTCCCATTCGTTCCAATTATCAATTGAGGCAGAAACACGCATTCTGTCTGTCGGTTGACAATTTAATAAAACTGATCAATCATCTACCTCAATCAGATATGAATCTCTACTATTTTATCTGCAACTCCAGGAGATGGTTATAATTTCGTCTAACATTCCCTAATTGAGTGCCACATAGGAATGCCACAATTTTTTGCTTTGAGAAATTTTCGAAATAATAAATCCCAACAAAAATAGAAAAATGAAAATAAAAACTATATTCCTATTCTAATTGTTCCCTCCACTTACTCGAGTTACTCATCTCAATTTTTGAAACAAACCATGACCCCACTATTTGGGTTTCCATGGTGTCTTAAATTTCCTTTCAAATCTCATTTATTTAAACACCCCCACCCCCAACCATCCCCTTCAACTCAATGGACAAAGAAAGAAAAATTATGATCATTCATTTAAGGAGGAGACAATTCAAGTAGCTAATGCAGGATGCCTCATATGAACCATGCGGTACGACGGTATGTAGTGGATGTTTTATATTACATTTCAATGATTACTCTCATTCTTAAATGTTTCTAAATTCTGTTAACAAAGGATCACGACCAATGAAATGTGAATATATATATATATATATATATATATATATATATATATATATATATATATAGGAGTACAACAGTGCTCCATATCAAGTTCATAGCCATTAGATATGCTTTAAGATTTGTGCAAACAATGATATCATGATTGAAATAAATGAGTGCTTTTTCTCATAATTGATTGCACAAATTCCAAAGTGAATCTAATGGCTAAAAAGATGATAGGATTTGTTTCTAAATCCTATCGGTAGGGGAACATAGTTGTACTCTATATAGAGTAAATTATTTGAATCTTTAGTACAAGTTGTACAAACATCAATATTACAAAAAAATTGATATAATTGATTTTATAAGAAATATGAAATAGTAGATCATATGTAATTTACTAATATCAAATAGTTTGTTTTTTTTTGCGTGCATCACACATGCTTATAATCTAGTGCTCATAATTACCAATCCAATGCACTTAGTGGAACACTTTCTTCTGAAATTCTTGATGCATACTTGCAATCATTATTGGCAGAAAGAGCCGCTAGCTCACTGATATTTATGTAGTGTAGTGGTTTGTGATTGTCGATAAAATAAGGCGGTGATCAAATATGATGAAAGAAGATGGCATTTACTACAGAGTCACATGTTTGGTCGTGTCTTTGAGTTCTAAAGCTACTTCATGTGTGAGATCGTTGTATCGAGAGAAACTTCAAACAGTTCCTAACTATTCCCCGCCTCTTAAAATATCTTCATACTAAAGTGATGTTTAGCTGCATGGACCTTGTTTAAATGTGACGGCAACGTAGGGGCGCACTAAAGAGATCGATGTTTAGCTTCAATGTGTTGCCCCACTGGCCATAGTGTACAGAATTTTGGCAAAGATTGCTATGAATGTTAATCACAGGAAGAAAGCATGTATCCATCCACTCTAGTAAGCATCTAAATTCACCGAATCGGATGCTTAATAGAGAACTAAAAACCTTAGCATTTAAAATGTGCTGGACAGGTGGGAGCTGTCCTGATTTTTCCCGTGTCATATAAATTGACAAGGATAAAAATTAGAAACACATACTATATCATCGGTCAAAAATAAGGTTAGTTTCACAAAACTATCGATAACTATACTTGTTCTTCAATTAGCTACCAAAAAAGTTTGTAAATTACAAGAAACTGCCAAAAAGCCTCATGGTAACAAAATGTTGTTAGTGGACTGTGCCCGTGTTTAACTAACATAATGAAGTCAACGAAACTTGTAAAACGCTATTATGGTAGTTTTAGTGAAAAATGGGAAGTCTTAATATGAACGTTTTTGGTAGTTGTAATTTATAAAGTAGTTACTTGTAATTTATAAAGTTTTCATAGTTTAGTAAAAAAAATCAAGTATATTTTTGGAGGTTAAAGTGATTTAAGCCTTAAAAACATGTGCAAACATGAATTAGATGAAGAGGAAATGAAGTAATTAAAGAAAAGGGTCGGGTTTTTGAGACAACACTATTGAACTTTAAGAATACTATAAAACCTCACTGAACTACCAATGTTGTTTGAAAACTTTAGTTTGATTAACTTGTGCAAGCCATAATTGGACTGAATAACCTCAAAATGTCATGTAGCTTGATTGAATAGACTTAAAATGAATGGAATTTGGCATTTTTTGACAAAAAAATGCCAATCACATTTTTTACAAAAATGCCCTTCAATTGGGTATTATAGCATTTTTTGGCCATGTTTGGGAAGACAGTTTAGTTTAGTAAACTGTAGTTTCATAAAGTTTAGAAAGCTAAACTCCAAAATGCTAACTAAACCATGTTTGGGGACTATTTTGGAGTAGAGATAGCTACAGTTATTTCAACCCAAAACTTTTATCTCAACTCCAATTTGACCAAAGTTTACAAAACTCCATTTTTTTGGAGTTTTAGGCTTGCAAACCACAATCTGCATCCTCTAGCTCTACTTAAAAATAAACCTTAGTTATCCTAACTCTATATCTAAACAGGGCCTTAAAGTTCAATTGTGTTATCTCGAAAACCCCAAAGGGTGGATGGTGTTCAGTATAGTTTACTCTTAAAGAAAAGCACATACCTAGTGCTGGCCCTAGTGTAAAATCCAGCATTAATGGATGTCCCACCTCCCAAGACTCTAGCTCTCGCATTGATTACGCCATCGGTAGAAATAAATGGTTGAGAAGCTGAGCTAGGCGAGGTGTCAGCCAATGAAATGTGGAAGTTTTGCATATAAGAAACATTAAGATTGCCATAAGGTGAGCCCCCCCTCTCTAGCAGCAGCACACTGTAATTTTGAGAGAGGGTAGCAGCCAAGGGGCACCCAGCTGTGCCCCCTCCAACTATAATGTAGTCATAATGATCCTGTGACACTTCCTGTGAGAAGCAGCTCGCCTTCCTTAAATTTGGTTGCTTGATCTTGGTGAACTCCCTGCCTGTAAATTTAAGAAAAGAAAATTAACAATCATTTTTTAGTTACAGAATTTGTTGGTATGAAAATTGTATTTGCAGTATGTTGTCAGAAGTGAATAGGGTCATTTCAGAAATTTAAAGAAGCCCTATAGGCCAATTCAGAAATAATTAAATTTTACACTCTGTGACTTCAGATTTTGCAGAAAGAATGACAAATGATGCTGGATATATAATTTACATTTTGGATGGAAAGATTACAAATTGGGAATCTTATTTCATACCGAAATAACGAACTGCAACTTTACATGGGTTATTTCAGATATTTTCAAGTGCAATAAAAAGGATTCAGCAGTTGGAAAAGAAATCTATATATCAGAATGCTTGAGGCAGCAAAATAAAACCCTCAAGAATTCAGCTAGTAAATGCAGGGGCCAAAGTGAAAAAGAAGGGAAAGTGCGGTAAAAAGCAAAAAATTCCACCAGATTGTGTCAAAATAAGAAAGCAAGGATTTTGAACAAGCGTCTAAAAAGTAAACATTTTTTTAAAAAGAAACCCAAATGAAAGTAGAAGAGCATGTGAGCTTCTTCATTAGATTGGGGTCAATACCAGAACCATGTGATCAAAGGCAAGACACAAACTTTTAAGGATACAAAACAAATAGAAATTATGAGTAAAAAGAAACCTTGAGATGATCCAAATATGCTGAGAGTGAGCAACACATGTAGAAATCTCTCCCCCCTGGTGAAAGCCATGGCACAAGCACAAATTTAAACACTCTCTCTCTCTCTCTCTCTCCCTCCCTCCCCCCTTCTGCCTCCAACATCAAGAATATATATAGATAAGAGAGAGCAGTATTTAGATACTAATACAGCTTTTAGTGTAGTTTAAGAAAAGCAACCACTCAACTGACCTGACATTTAATGAAGAAATAAATGCAGTGCTGCAGCATGCACTAGGAAAACCCATATGAAAACGGAAAAAAAAGTGGCTGCTATCATCAAATAATAGCATGGTGCTCTTCCCCGTCTTGGCCAAACATCATACGTGTAAAGCACGTACGTATAATACACCAATACCAAAGACCTCATGTTTCATACAAATCTCGGACGTTCATCTCATTTTTAGATGAATCTGGACCGTTGAGGATAATAGCATGGATGCTATTATTCTCATAATAGCAACCACTCTGAATCCAAAACACATAGTATAACACAAGCTAGATTCCTAATAAGCACCAATCAAGACTAATTTTTCTAATCTTGTTCTAGATTTGGTATCATCATTTACCACCCACCTTCATTATAAACTAGGCTTCATTCTCGTACATTTGCTAATGCATTTTGCCACCTTCCAATGTTACCTACTACACTCATCTACTAGCATTCAATCCTGAGGAAAGGTTCTGTCAGGATGTAATTTATTATTTGGACCTTATATAGATTTCTCTCCATTGGATGAATGATTTAAAATAGCGCAAAATGACTGTCGTTAAAATGAATTGGCCCAATATGCATTCTATTTCACTCCCCATAGGTACAAACTCTGAGTTTTTCAGTAACAAGTGAGGCAAAATCACACACAAATCTCTTAAAACTACAGCACTGCACAGAAATTTGGACCATTCATGCATGAGAAAAAAATCCTCTACCTCTTTTGCTTCAGTTGATAAGTAAAACTAAGTTAGATATCCATCTACTTCCATTAATTTTTTTATCCATGACAGAAATTTTGACCTTGTGTCGTACAAGATTCCTGAGTAAACAATAAAATATGATATATAGAAGCCTACCACATTAAAAAAAAAACTGTATATTTAATCATTTGATGAGCTAAAAAGTATTACTCCTTCCGTCCCATTTTACCTGACGTTTTTGGAATAACGAGGAAATCATTAATGATAAAGATATCAATACCAAAAATAGCCTAGAAAATTAATTACTAGTATTAAAAAAGTGATAATGTTTTCCTTAAAAGTTGAGGGTAGAAATGGTATGATTTTTTTTCGTGGAGATTTGGCAGTAGATTAATTGATGATATTAAAAAAGTGATAATAATTTTCTTAATCGGTGTGCATTCCTCTAAAATGATAAGTAAAAAGGGACAGAGGGAGTATTTATTACTGCTGATGAGGCAGTGACTTCTAAGCAAATGAATTAATACTACAGCCTAAGTCAACCTAAGACCTAAGTTAAATGGAGTCTCTATCGTTCCGCTACAAGAGTCAAATATGAGACTTCATACACCTTAAAGTTTTCATAGGACAAAGAAAACTTGAAAACATGTAAATAAAGTGCGAAGTAAATAGGGATAGGGTCGACCGCAACCCCATGATTGCAGCGGCGTGACTCAACTTAACTCAGGGCCCCAACCCCCTTGTTCTACCCTACACGCTCATCAACTATGGGGTTGCGGTCCACCACAGCTCCATATAACTCACAACGTAACCATTCTTTCCTCTCAATTTGTTCTATAACTAGTTTTCAGCAGTTGGGTTCACTTCCCACATGTAATCAATACTTCATATCTGACTTCTTTACTAAATATATACCCTGCTCATATACTCAAGTTGAATTCTATCAAGTCATTATGTCAAGATTCAATTTATAATGCGGACCTTCAGGTGATTAAAATGAAGGTGAACCCATAGATTTCTCTTACAGTGGATGAATTTATTAAAATAGATCAAACTTATATAGCCAAGGACTCGACATGCATTTTGTTTCTCACTGTCCATAGGTCCAAGCACCTCATTAATAAGAATACTGGTGCAATCTCTGAATTCTTCAGAAAGAAGTGCAACTGAACTTCCTGGTTGCATTCTTGCCAACCAATGCCGATGTCGGGATTTCATTACACATAAGACCCTAGCCTACAGAAATCTTCAAAAATCGGACCATGCGTGAAAAGGATCCTCTCTCTTTCACTTCACTTGATATGTAAAACTTCATGGTTAGGTACTCTCCACTGCTTCCATTATTTTCTCACCTTTGACAATTAAGTATGGCCTGGACATGCATTGTACAAGATTGGCCAGGAAATAACAAAACATGGGAAATAAAAAGAAACCTGCACATGGGTAATAAATAGAAACCGACCACATTAAAAGCTACTATAGGTTTTTTTATCCACTGTAATTATTTGATGATTCAATCTAATGGTTATAGCCAGTACAAGGAAAAATATTCTATCATGGAAGGCTCGAAGTTTCAAAATTTTCTGCTTATTACTTTTTAAAAAATATAAAAACATAACACTAGTTATATTTAAGTCGAGTTTTGAATCTATATATATGGGCCAAATTCAAATACCCCGCAAGTTACATAAACTTGCATGGTTGCCGGCCCGAAAACTGCTGTGGGATCTACAGTCTTCTTCAGTGCGTTATATCATATGAATTACAAGACATTAACCACTAACTGATATGGATTATTAGTATGTCGAAATAATACATTTTCTGTCGTGTGTATCTTTCATGTGTAAAGCAATATGCTTAAAACAATAAGTGGTAAGTTTAGAAATTGGAAAATATGATAGATTCTAAAACCTAAACTAGTTACGCATCCTCTAACATAAGATGCAATGCCAAATATAGATGACTACACCACAACAAGGGTTTATTCCAAATTTTGGTTGAGAAAGCAACATGACTCCAAACCCAAAAGTTATCCTCTTTTTCTAGGAGTAAAATTGGGAAGTGCTCAATCAGCTAAATAGGTTTTATATACATTAAATAGTGAAAAATACTTTTTCTACCCGAGTGTGGAATCCAGGTAAGCTACATGGATTCTAATTAGGTAAAAGCGGGACATGATATCCACTGCATAGGGAATTGATCCTTCTGCCCAATCTTGTATCCAATAAGTGTCTTGTATATATGTATTCCACGGTCCTGGTAGAAAAAATATTTCTTTTAAATAGTGAATGAGAGAATCACCTTCCTTTATCAGCCCAAGTTATAAATGGAAAAAGGATCAAAGGAGGTGGGAACTGGTAGGATTTTTCCTTTTTCAAACTTCTTCCATTTGCCATGATGATAGCTTCTTCTGGCATTGTGGAGGTGGCCTCTTAAGTGAGATCACATGGGAATATGAAATCATATACTATTCAAGTTGGTGAGGATTTGATGGAGTTTCAAGGGTTAGGGTTGAGGGGAGGAGAGAATTTCTATTGGGAGTTGAGCATCTTGTGATAGGGAAATAATCAAACAGGACCACTGGATGGTGGGTAATGCATGACAAACAATAATAAATAATAAATAAATACATTAAATTTGAGACTTTTTGCTTAAACCCCCTTTCTCATTTACAAATATCACCCTTGAAAACCAATATAAACTACAACAAATAAATATTTTTGAACAAAAGGAGATATTATAATAGGAGGGTAGATTTTCTCTACGCGTTTGGACTAGCTCTTGAGTAGAGACTTACATAATAAAATTAATGTGTACACAAACTGGTCATGGAGATAGAGATAGACTCGAAATGATTACAAAAAACAATAATAATAATTTACATCCAACACACTCGATTAATTTCCAACCGAATGTGTTAAATACGAAACTTACACCATGCATGATGAAAGAAAAGGAAAAACAAGAACAGGGGCATGGCAAAAAATTTCCCATTGTCATTTAAGGGTGAGGTATCTGGAGTTATAAGCACAATAATTGAAGGCTTTGATGAAGGTGGCAGAGCAACAGTGCCCTGTTTTTGGCCAGTAGGAAAAAATGCAAGGCTGAGATTGAAGATGCCAGGCTGTCCAGCTGATGTGTTGAGTGATGAAGAATGTATTTTAAAACAAATCTTTCACAATTTTTTACCATTAAATTAATTTTGGAACGCGTGCTGACAATTATGAATAAAAGTTTTCATTTATTACCAAACATAATATAATTGAAAACATAATATAATTGAATGCACAAATCCCAAAATTAATCTAATGGTGAAAAAATGAGAATAATTTATTTTCAAATCCTTCCGATAGGATCCTGGTCGAAAAGGGATTATCAGCCAAGGACCCTTGCTCCGCAATTTTCTGCGTTGATTCATTCCTCCGCATCTTGCAATATGTCTATCCAATTAAATAGATACATCTAATATCCATACCCCTATTTTAAAAGGATGCAATTCTAACTGTTTTTTCTTAGTCATATTTATTTCAAAACTGCAAACATATTTATTATGAAACTATTTTGTTTAAAATCACTTGAATAACAATCATTTTTATCCATATCCTAATTTTTCTAATCAAATCTAATTTACAATATTCTAATGAATGTTGCTTGCTATTATATATTTATACAGATATATGAATTGGTTTGCTTATATTATTACAGATATATGAATTGGTTTGCCTATATTATTACATATACTTCATATAGGAAGTCCTTTGGTTGAAATATTATTTTAGTTTTAATAACCCATATATTGATAATTCTTAACTCTACAATTATCTCTTAAAAAAGCATATTCCAATGTTAAGTGAATTTTAAAGTTTTGAATATATAAAATTCCACGAGTATCATTTTATGAATGTATTAAATTAATCAATTGTTGTGTGTGTGTAAATATTAGCCAAATTATATATATATATGAAGTCTAATCATGCAGTACACTCAGCTAATACTTTTCTCTGATTCAAGCCCACTCCCTCTTGTTGATTCATGGCCCCGTCCCTGTTATCAGCCAGTTAGCTGATATTAAACCGTCAGTCAGCCTATTATATAGCACAATCCGACTGTCAAATCGATGATCTGCTTCGGTCATATTGTTCCACGCATAGAGTGATCTATGTATGCAAAATTTTGATCGATATGATACATTACAAGTGATGAATCAAGCATTTAAAAAATGGATGGTTGTTAAACACAATAAAAATGTCATATATCGGGACACTTGATCGAAAATACAGATGGTGTCAAAATGATTAAAATTGTATACACACAGATCACTCTATGAGTATAACAAGGTGGTCGGAGCGGATAGTCGATTTGACGGTCAAATCCCGAAAAAGCTTCTTAGGACCTCTTTTCTTCATTATGAGATATCGACCGTCGCAAAAAATCGTGGAGAATATAGATATTTGACGCCACCTACCGAAAAAGTCTTTTAGGACCTCTTTCTTCATTGTTCTCAAATATATATATATATATATATATATATATATATATATATATATATATATATAGAGAGAGAGAGAGAGAGAGAGAGAGAGAGAGGGGGGGGGGGAGAGGGAAAGAGAGAGAATAATGGAGAAAAGAGGCCATAGGAGGAAATTTCCTCCTATGGCGTGGAAAAAATACAATCTCGACCAATTTTTTCGACGATCGGCCCTCATCATCTTCATCGTTATCATATAAGATGTGGGTACACCAAATTTCATGTGATTCTATAACTTTTTCACCGTTAATTTAGCAATGTAAAATGTTCTATTGTCGGTAAACCGTTAATTTTGAACCCACTAAATCAACGGTGAAAAAGTTATGGAATCACATGAAATTTGGTGTACGCACATCTTAGATGATAACGATGATGATGATGGGTGCCGATCGTCGAAAAAAATAACGGAGGTTGTATTTTTTCCACGTCATAGGAGGAAATCCCTTATATATGAGGTTAATGGAGGGAAGAGGCCATAGGAGGGAATTTGCTCCTATAGCGTTGAAAAAATACGTCCTCCCTCATTTTTTTCGGCGATCGGCACCCATCATCATCATCGTTATCATCTAAGATGTGGGTATACCAAATTTCATGTGATTCTACATCTTTTTCACCGTTGATTTAGCAATGTAAAAAGTTATGTTGTCGGTAAACCGTTAATTTTGAACCCACTAAATCAACGGTGAAAATGTTGTAGAATCGCATGAAATTTGGTGTACCCACATCTTAGATGATAACGATGAAGATGATGTGTGCCGATCGTCGGAAAAAATGAGAGAAGGGGTACTTTTTCGACGCCATAGAAGGAAATTCCCCTCGGCATCTTTCCTGTATTATTCTCTCTCTCTATATATAGAGAGAGTAGTGAAATCCCATACCTCACTGTAGATACAATCAAATGCCAAATTTAAGCTTTTTTATGAAGCTTTGCTTCATTCCATTTTTCCCCGGTAAAAAACAATAATGATGGTATTTGTGCTGTTCCCCCCTCAAAATTCAAGAAAAACTGAGAAAACATTGTCGTCTTCCCTATGCATCAACAAGCACAAAGGGTGTTAAGCTTCAAGTGAAACCAGTGTCAAAAGGACAATTTGATGACAATGATGGGCTCTACTCTAATACAAACATCAAACGGTATTGAATCCATGTCACCGTGGAGTCTAACCTTCACTGAGCTTTCAGGATGAGACATCATGAAACAGTAGAGTCTTCCCATTTAAATGAAATGACAACGGCATCCTTTGGGGATGATAATGACAGGTTTTGAAAGCTACTCATCAATATTTGCTGGCTCGGTTTTGGTAGGCACTCTTGCTTCTCATCCCTAATAAACTCTTTGTTGGGAGAAAATCGAACAATATTCGCGACAAACCAAATCATGCAATAACAACAATCATGCAATCAATCATTAAAGATAGATGGATAAGTGCGAGAACAAAATAAAATCAAACACGGGAAAAAGAGGTATAAGAATTTCTTAACGGGGTTCACCTACCGTATGGTCAGTCTACGGCAGAGCGGAATCTGCAAACGTCTATTTTTCTTGAATCAAGTTTATAAGCAACCCTAAAAGATTTCTCTTAAATCTTTCTATTAGCCACCACGCTCTCAATATAATGATCCCTCTCTAAAAATTAATTCATCTTGGACCAGCGGCATGCTTTGGATTAATTCCCATGTGTTGATTGCGGCATGCCCTTTTCTAATTGGTCGATTAATTGATGGACACAATTCTTTGGCCACATGCTGTGGAATTAATTTAATTTGCAGCCATACCTTGATTCAAAACCCCCAGACTTTATATATTGTCCTCTGTTGAATTTTTGCAATAACCTTAGGGATTAATTAAACAGTAGATATGTAGAGATACCGTTATACGAGATAATATAAGTGTAACGACTATGAAATTACTGTACGAAATTTTCAATTTTAATATACAAAAATGAGTTATACAGCTTGAAATTGAGTTATAAGTAAATTTTGTTAAATAACAGTAAGAAACAATTTGTAGATCACTGGAAAAGCTCTGCACTGTTGTGGTGTAGCCCTTGTGTTTGATCCCTACAGACACATTTTTTCTGACTTTTTTCCTTAACTTTTTGGAAGCCCAAAAGTTTACACTTGCAATACACAGAAAAAATGAAAAGTCAGAAAATGAAACATGTGGAAAATGGAATAAACCCTAATCTTATCTGACGGTATGAATCTCAAAGCCAAATGCTGCAAATCGACAGGCCAAAAGGGGGATAATACTGGCGCCGACTATTGGATTAGGTCCAATTGTTCCCGGACTTTGCACATTAACCCCTTCACCCACCCCTAACATCCCTGCACTATTTGATTTCCCTGCAATCAAACAGAAACCTTTTATTTCACCATTAAACCAAATTTTAATACTTTTTAATCGACATTTAATTCCCAAATTCTAATTCTCCACTATAAATACCACACCATACTTTGGCTCAGCATCATTCTGAATCAGACAAAAACTCTCAAAAAATTTCTAAGTACAATTTGAGTAAAGAGTAGTTAGCAAGCAAGCAAATTCCGGCGAGAATCGAAGTAAGTTCCGGCACTCCCGCGGCGCCACGAAGATCAACTCCCTCCTTCTATCTCTTCTTAACATAACCAAGTAGTAAGTCCTTCTCAACCTCTTTTCTTCTTCATTGAAATCCCATTTCAAAACTTATATCGGTAAGTGGAGTTAATACCGATATATATTTCTAAACCCTTGAAATTTACCTTTTTCCTATATATTGTTCATCCAAATTCTTACACAATACTTGTAATCTTAATTATAAATGTTTAGAATAAAATTTTAACCTAGAATTCTATACAAAATAACTTTAATTTAAGTTTTTCATTTAAATAACATGAACTTTAAATATCATCTTTTTAGTTTTGTTAAAACAATACTTTTAGGATAACTTCACGGGGTAATGACATACCAATACACACACATGGTTCCATAGAAGAATACCTATTTTGTATGCATTTTTGTTACGAAAATATCATTACAAGAAAATACCACTTAGTATAAAAACTGAATTTCTTTTAAACGGTGTTTTAAATTCCTTTGCTATTATATCTCTACAACCCTTTTTAGGAGACCCGCTATTGGATGATACGGATTATCGTACATTCTTGGGCTAATAGAACGAGATGCACACCTCCTCACGGAGCATTCGGTCTCGAAAGGTTTTAAATACGGTTTTTAAGAAAAACGAATTTTTCTAATTAAAAAAAATTAATTTTTAATAATTATATAAAATTACAAAATCCATATATTTTTGAAAAAATATAATAAACATAATTTTTTTTTTAAATAAAAGAATTACAAGTTTCACTAAAAAACAATTAAGTTATCAACAAAAGACAAGTTTTACAATAAAGTAGCATGAACTTTTCAAGCTAAGAATTATCACTAAAATACCTCAAATTCTTAAAATTCATATCTATGAAAACCCTAAATATTATAAATAAATTCTCGAGATTTATTTTTAAGTATATTTAAAAATATATTTTCATAAAACCCTCTCGAATTATATAAAACAACATTTAAAGACATTAGTAAATATAGGTTTAAGCGGGATCAATTCTCTTGAGCCCTAGGGAGCCGGAGAAAGTGAGTGCTTGCCTATTTAAGGTAGACAACATAACAGAGTTATCAATGGTAATTGTCTTGGAAAAAAACACAAATCCTGCCATCCATGTACAGCAGTTACTGATGACTCTCGAACTTAATTCAAGATCTAAATCAGTTACAAGTGTCTGACTCAGTCAGAGTCCATTTTCAATCCTGAATCCAAAGTCAAACATGAATGCTTGAACATGAACATGAATGCTTGAATTCAAAATCAATATCAAACATGAATACTTGATTTAACTTGACTGAACCATGGTTATAACTTGACCTGACTACTTGAATACATGATTACATCCTGAATATGACTACATGAACAAATTGTATCCATGGTTTCGGCAAGACTTGTAAACATAACTCATACAATACATTACGCAGGGATAACGGGGTAGATTGGTATGGAACGTATTAACATGATACGAGATGATCACTTAAAAGACACCTACATGAATTCTTGTATCGTTGTCCCATGGGTTTTGATGGGGCTTTGTACTATATATTATCATAGTCCTTGGGGTAAGATGGACTTCTCTCGTATACACAAATACTTTTTGTACTAAGTTACAAACAACTACGTTAGAATAACAAGCATTTACTTGTACAACTTACCAGTTTCATTTCACATTACTTATTATATTCCATTCCTTCTTTTAGGACTTATCGAGCGCTGGTTTGCTGACGACATTCCTGTCTTTTCTTTCTCTGGAATGTTCGTCAGGAGGACCGGACTTTCAGAATATCGAGCCTATCCAGGAGTACTTAAAACAGCTCACTGCCCAGCCGAACTTCTAGCTCTTCTAGTACTTACTTTCAGTTTATATGCTATTGTTTAGGCACTGCTTATTTCATTATATATTTTCATTTTCAAACAGTTGTATGTAAACTGAATGTAAATAAAAATTGTTGTTTATATTTTTATATCACTTGTCATTCTTATGCATTTTATACATATTGCTTAATTACGCTTAACGTATTTATTTCTTAGTAAATACGTTGCGGCCCGTCACGTCATCGATTCTGTACAATGGAAAGCGGGGCATGACAAGTTTTGTTGGTGGCCCATGCAGGTCCTGTTTTGCATGAAGTCCTAAGCAATATATATCACAAGAATTATAAGAATCAGAAACTGTACATTCCTTACATTTCAAATTCCTTGAATCTATCATAACCTTTCTTTTTCTATCAAGGTCATGGATTCTCCCAACAACACAAGCATGAACGTCAATGGCAACACTCCACCGCCTACTCTACCACCACTACCTACCGTTGCAGCTCTCATCAACAAGCAAACGGTACTGCTTGAGACGATCAAGAGCCACTTGGAGGGTTAGCAACAGCAGACTGCTATCCTCATACACCGCCCAGAAGTCGAGGCACCCGGAGTCAAACAATTCCGGACACTGCATCCAAAACAATTCTCAGGAAAAGAGAGCCCACTGGAGGCAGAAGAATGGGCCCAGTCTATCGGTGATGATCTGGCAGCAGCTCAAGTGCCAGATATTGCTTGGGTGAGAGTTGTGAAGCTGGAACTAACCAGAGTCTGGTGGAAGGCTGGAGAAAGCTGTCTCACCCAACCGATTGAATGGAAGACATTTCACGATATGTTCGATGTGAAATACTTCCCTGAGACTGCTCGTTTTGATATGGAATAGAAGTTCATCCATCTACAACAAGGCTCGATGTGGGTCAAGTCTGTGGATGAATACGATACTGAGTTTACCATGCTTATCAAGTAAGATATTATCTCAAAATTCAATTTCCTGATTTCACTCATTACACTGCTAACACAAGGTCGTAACAGGTTCGTGACACACCTGATTCCTATTGCTGAGATACGGGCACGACGATTTCAGTAAGGGTTGGACCCGGAAATCCAAGCTGCACTCGCTACAGGGAATTTCCCAACCCATGATCTCGCTTTGAAGGATGCCCGACGCTATGAGGCAGTTGTGAAGAAGAAGGGTAGACCGCAGACTGTCGGTGTGAAATGCCTTGCCATACAAATGATAGGAGGAGCCTCTTCTAGCTGACATTTGCACGTAGGAGACTAGAAGGATCATTTAACCGACTCAGTCTAGACTTTTGTTTCTACTGCAAGAAGAATGGACACCTGGCGAAAAACTGCAAGCGTGAAAATAGCCTGTGTTTGGTTTGTGGCGCATCTATTCACGCCATAGGAGCATGTCCATATCGACTCAACCCAGCTCTAGCACCTAGACCCACAATCACAGTCCCGCAGCGGCCAGCTATTCAGGCTCCTGCACCTCGTCTAGCTCTCCCTGCACCACCTCCACGTGGACCTCCTGCACAGCCTCAACATCAGTTCCATCAGGCATAGAGAAACGTACCTCAAGGGCAGAGAAACATGCCCCAAGGACAGAGGAATGTGCCTCCAGCAAAGAGGAATGTACCCAGCCGTCAGGCTTTCACAATGACGGTTGAGGAAGCCGAAGCCACTGGCCAAGTAATCACTGGTAATTCCTAATTCTTTCACATTTTTTCAATCCATGTATATCACTATATTTTTCCTGTATCTAAAACCAACCTCACGCAACTTAGGTACTATACTAGTAGCCACCCTTCCTGCACTCTCACTGTTCAACACTGGAGCGTCACACTGCTTCATGTCGCAATGATTCGTGAGAACGCATGCGATTTCCGTAAGCCACTCATTTCAAGCTGGAATGTCAGTTCTGGGAATGGAGTCTTGAAAGCAATGGTGTTTGTTCAGTGTCCAGTTGTGGTTTGCGGACGAGAATTCTACGCGAATTTTAAAGTATCGGACATCCCAAACTTCGATATTGTGTTGGGAATGGACTGGCTGGGAGTTTTCTATGCTACGATTGACTGTCGTCAAAGGAGGGTAGTATTTGAGATACCAGATCACCCAGTCTTCTACTTCAAGAGTGGAGATAGAACTTTGGAGCCAGGAATCTTCCGTTCTAAACCAAATAATGCAGAAGTGTTTACTCTACCAGCGGAAGAAGAAAAGCCAGAGGTAGTTTGAGAGTTCGAGAATGTGTTCCCTGAAGATATAACAGGTTTGCCTCCCGATCGAGCTCTTGAATTCAGCATTGATTTACTACCTGGTGCGCAACCGGTAATCAAACCTCCATACCGGTTAAGTTCAGAAGGATTGAAGGAGATCCATACTCAGTTGGACGAACTCCTGAAGAAAAGTTGGATTCATCCCAGTACTTCAAGTTGGGGATCTCCAGTTTTGCTCGTGAAGAAGAAAGAAGGTTCATATAGGATGTGTGTGGATTATCGAGCTCGACGATTAAGAACAAGTATCCACTACCTCGTATCGATGATCTTTTCAATCAGTTAAGCGGGTCTTGTGTGTTTTCGAAGCTAGATCTTCGTTCAAGTTATCATCAGGTGAAGGTCAAAGAGTCCGATATTCCAAAGACGCCGTTTAAGACTTGATATGGTCATTATGAATATCTCGTAATGCCATTTGGAGTGACCAATGCACCTGCTATATTCATGAACCTGACGAACCAAGTTTTCCGAGAGTACTTAGACATGTTCGTTGTCATCTTCATCGATGACATCCTGGTGTATTCAAAGAATCGGAAAGAACACGCCGAGCATTTACGGATTGTTCTGGAGACATTGCGACAACATCAACTCTATGCCAAGTACAACAAGTGTGAATTTTGGCTAGATCAAGTCGGATTTCTCAGACATATCATTTCAGGCGAAGGAATCTCAGTAGATCCAGCTAAGGTATCAGCTTTCAGCGAATGGCCGACACCAAAGACGGTGAAAGATACACGAAGTTTTTTGGGATTAGCATGATACTACCGACGATTCATTGATGGCTTTTCGAAGATTGCAGCACCTTTGACTAAGCTCACACGTAAATATGAAGCATTCGTGTGGTCAGAAGCATGTGAAAACGCTTTTGTAGAACTTAAGTCAAGATTAACTTCTGCTCCTATTCTTGTAATACCGGATCAATCTGGAGAATTCGTTGTGCATTGTGATGCGTTCGGTAAGAGATTAGGATGTGTTCTACACTAGAATGGAAAAGTTGTAGCTTTTGTATCAAGACAGCTGAAAGTTCATGAGGGCAACTATCCAACACATGATCTGGAGTTGGAAGCCGTTATCTTTGCACTTAAGATTTAGCGCCACTATCTTTTGGGAGAACGAGTGGATATTTACACTGACCACAAGAGTTTGAAGTATGTATTTACTCAGAAGGAACTGAACATGTGGTAGAGAAGATGGCTAGAATTCATGGCGGACTTTGACATCAACTTACAGTATCATCCTAAGAAGGTGAACGTAGTTCCTGATGCACTTAGTTGCCAGCCATTAGCAATGAACCTCACCGCTCAGTAGAAGCTTCAGCAAGAATTACACAAATTGGCGATTGAAGTAGTTATGCCAGGTAACACTTCGTATCTGATGAACTTATAAGTCCAGTCTACTATTATCAATCAGATTAAGGCAACTCAAGCAAGTGATGCCAAGCTACAAACGATCTGAGAACAAGTAGAAAGTGGACTTCGAACTGACTTCATCACCTATGAAGATGGATCCTTGAGATATGGAAGTCGATTGTGTGTGACACACGACCCAGTTCGAGAAGAGTTGATGAAAGAAGCTCACAGCTCTCCTTATTCTGTACATCCCGGTAGTACTAAGATGTACAAGGATCTACGGCAACACTACTGGTGGCATGGAATGAAGCGCGAAGTAGTCAGAAGCGTAGCCAAGTGTTTGGTGTGTCAGTAAGTGAAGGCTGAACATCACAGAACTTCCGGTTTACTTCAACCATTACCAATCCCAGAATGGAAATGGCAGCACGTTACCATGGACTTCGTGACTGCCTTTCCTCGCAGCACGAAGGGTAAAAACACAGTATGAGTTATTATGGATTGACTCACCAAGTCGGTTCACTTTATTCCCTTTCGAGTTGATCAATCTACCGAGATGTTAGCAAAGAAGTACATGGAGGTAAGCATGAATCTAAAGTAAGATTTAACTTCAAAATGTACTATATTTGATACCCATGAACTCATGCAGGAGATCGTGAGATTATATGGAGTACCGGATTGCATCGTCTCCGATCGTGATACAAGATTCCGATCACATTTTTGGCAGAGTCTGCAAGCTAGCCTGGGAATGAGTCTGAACTTCAGCACGGCTTACCATCCACAAATAGACGGATAGTCCGAGCGAACAACTCAGATTTTGGAGGACATGCTAAGAGTTTGTATGTTAGATTTCGGAGGTTCATGGAAAGATCACCTACACATTATGGAGTTTTCATACAACAACAGCTATCAGGCGAGCATTGGAATGACATCATTTGCAGCACTCTACGGAAGGAAGTTTTGTTCACCACTAAGTTGGGATGATGTTGGAGATCGTGAACTCCTTGGACCAGAGATGATTGTGGCAACTGTGGACGTAGTTTGCATGATCAGGGAAAGAATGCGTATAGCCCAAGACTGACAGAAGCATTGGGTTGATGCAAACCGTCGACATCAAGAGTTCCAACCTAGAGACCATGCTTTCTTAAAGATCTCTCCAAACATAAGAGTGATCCACTTTAGCAAGAGGGGTAAGCTAAGTCCGAGATATATAGGACCGTTCGATATTCTCGAACGAGTTGGAGAAGTGGCATACCGTTTGGCACTACCACCCTTATTGGAAGGAGTGCACAACGTGCTCCACATATCCCAGTTACGATGATATGTGAGTGACCCCTGCTATATACTTGATCACTCCGAGTTCTCTGTACAGACGGACCTAACTTGTGAACAACAACCCGTTGAGATCCTGGATCGAAAGGTGAAGACATTACGGAACAATAAAGTAAACTTGGTCCGAGTGATGTGGAGAAAAGATTCACCAAGAGAATCAACTTGTGAACGAGAAGAAGACATGCGTGCAAGATACCCTTACTTATTTGAAAATTAGTCCCTATGTATATGTAAATTTTGAGGACGAAATTTTTATTAGGAGGGTAGAACGTAACGACTCTGAAATTACTGTACGAAATTTTCCAGTTTAATGTATAGAAATGAGTTATACATCCTGAAATTGGATTATAAGTAAATTTTGTTAAATAACAGCAAGAAACAACTTGTAGCTCACTAGTAAAGCCTTGCATTGCTGTGGCGTAGCCACTGTGTTCGATCTCCATCAGACACATTATTGCTTATGATTTTTTTCGTAACTTTTTGGAAGTCCAAAAGTTTACTGTTCTCCCGCCGAAAGGACGCGACCGGGACGTTGGGGCGTCCGGGCCTGTATTCCGAGGGCAGATGCTATTTGGTGCTATCCGTCCACCTCTCCGAAGATACCAAGTTGATTTATGGCACCGTGTATCGAAGGTTTAGACGGATGCGGCCGATGTAGCAGACTTCGTCAGAATCCCCCTCGTTGAGGGGTTTTTGATTATGGGGACGCTTTTCCCTGCAGGCGTAAGCCCCTGCAGTTAATTACGCTACCGCATCACGGTAACCACTTTCTCCTTCTCCAGATGATCACTTCGTGTCGTGGGTGTTTGTTTTGTTTTTGGTTTCCCGTGGATTGTATACGGAGACTAATTTATGTTGTCGCCCGTAGGGCGTGAATTAGTCCAAATCCGTATCTTCTTAGATTTGGGTTTGGGGTTGTGTTTAAAGATACGTTAGTCTCATTTGAGACTAAGATCAACTTAAACGTTTGTTAAGAATACGTTAGTCTAATTTTAGACTAAGATCAATTTACCGGGATCGTTTAGATCTAACAAAAAAGCATGTGGGCTCTATTGTTTAGTTTAGGGACTTTGCGGCCCATTGTTAGTTTAAGGACATTACGGTCCATGGGTTTAAGGACCCCACAGTCCAAGATTAAGGACATCATAGTCCATGGGTTTAAGGACCCACAATCCAAGGTTAAGGACATCATAGACCATGGGTTTAAGGACCCCACAGTCCAAGGTTAAGGACATCATAGTTCATGGGTTTAAGGACCCCACAGTCCAAGGAACGTCTGGTTGTCGGGACCCGTCACCTCTCTGAAGACGTTGAAAGATTACAATGACACATAACAGAGGAGTGCAGAGATGTACCCTTGAACCAATTTTGGTTGGGAGATCTGTAGTCCAATTGGGACTAAGATCTGAGATTTATGAACATATGAGCTCAATTAATCTGAATGAGGGGTTTTTGGCCAACTTGGGCTCGGCCTACTCAGTTAAAATGTTAAACATTTAACAATGGTAAGCATTGGTTTGAATTCTAACAATGTTTTTTTTTATCTTTTATTGAATGCTGAGCATTCATCATAGCTCCGGACTTTATTAAAGAACAATTTATGTTCTTTCAGCGCACATGTGGGGAGCACGTGGCGCGCTTAGCGCTTTACGCCAGTCAATGAGCGCATTGCGCTTCTGCTGGGTAGCGCATACATGAGGGACACGTGTTGCGCTTGGCGCTGAGCGCCGGATCATGAGCGTAAAGCGCTAGTTTATGAGCGTAAAGCGCTATTTGTTCAGTAGCGCACACGTGAGGAACACGTGGTGCGTTCGGCGCTGAGCGCCAGATCAGGAGCGCTGAGATGCTTTTTTTAAGTAGCGCACACGTGAGGAGCACATGGCGCGCTTGGCGCTGAGCGCCAGATAATGAGCGCAGTGCGCTATGTTTGGAACGCTAAGGCTCTGCAAAATTAAGAGCGCCAAGACTCTGCAGCGCTTTGTGCTAGATGTGGAGCGCTGAGGCTCTTATTTTATGCAACTTAGATCGGTTTGCGCCCTGAGAATTAAATTCTCCTTTTATAAGAGATTTTGTCTCAATGTTTTAAGAACAAAATTCTTACTTTGTAGGAGATATTTCAATCTCTTATGTTGATGAAAGGCTTTGCCTTTATGGATCTATGATCCTTAAAAGAATTGAATTATTCTCCCCTCTTTTTATAATGAGATATTCATGATCTCTTTATATAAAAGACTTTCGTCTTGTAGATCTATGATCTGTGAGAAGAATTATATTCTTCTTTTTATTTTATCATGAGATCCTTTGATCTCTTTGTGAAAGACCTTGGTCTTGTAGATCTATGATCTTAGAAAAAGAAGTAAGTTCTTCTTTTTAATTATGAGATGATTTCATCTCTCTGTTCATCATTTTTTACCTTGAAGAAAATCTTCTTTCTCTGAGAGCTTGGCTCTTCTTTCTGAGATCTCTCAAAGCTTATGGGGGGTTCCTCTTTTTTTTCTGTCTCTGTTTCTGTATATATGAGACTTGAAGTCTTGGGGCATTTATATAGGGCAAGCTGATTTGTTCAATCAGTTAAGGAGATCTTTTCTCCAATTGATTTGGGGATATTCCCACCGTTGGATGTTTGATCCAAGAGCTTCTGATTTACAGAAGGCAATCTTCTTGTTTTTAACAAGATTGGGAAATTTTTTCCATACAGAATTTATTTTGTATTTTGGTGATTTTTAATCACCATTGGATCATTAATCCAATGGTACTGTGATTTACAGAGCACAATCTTGTTGTTTGGAAAGATTTTGAGAAATCTTTCCTTAACAGAATTTAATTCTGATTAATTAATGATTTATCATTATTATTGGATCTTTGATCTGACGGTGGGGAGCTTTTAGTTCCAGCGCTAGCGCACCCGTGCTTTGCACGTGGCGCACTGCTTAGAGCGCAGCGCACCCAGCGCTAGCGTATACATGCTTTGCACATGGTGCGCTGTTTAGAGCGCAGCGCATTTGGCGCTGCATCTGAAGCGTTGCTTTATTTCAAAATTTGAATTTTGAACAGAGCCTTGCTCTGATTGGGGGAAACATTTACACATGCAATACACAGAAAAAAAGGAAAAGTCAAAAAATCAAACATGTGGAAAATGGAGTAAACCCTAATCTTATCTGGTGGCATGAATCTCAAAGCCAAATGCTGCTAATCGACCGGCCAAAAGGGGGATAAGACCTACGCCGACGGTTGGAATAGGTCTAATTGTCCCCGGGCTTTGCACACTAACCTCTTCACCTACCCCTAACACCCCTGCACTGTTCAATTTCCCTGCAATCATACAGAGACCTTTCATTTCACCATTAAACCAAATTTTAATGCTTTTTAATCCACATTTTAATTCTCAAACCCTAATTCTCCATTATAAATACCACCCTATAGTTTGGCTCAGCATCATTCTGAAATTTCTGGCCAAAAATCTCAAAATTTTTCTAAGTACAATTGCAGTAAAGAGAAGTTAGCAAGCAAGAAATTTCGGGCAAGGATCGAAGCAAGTTCCGGCACTCCCGTAACGCCACGAAGATCAATTCTCCACCTTCTACCTCTTCTTAACATAACCAAGTAGTAAGTCCCTTATTCACCGCCGGAAGACGGACCGGGACGTTGGGACGTCTGGCCTGAATTCTGGGGGTAGATGCTATTTGGATTTATCCCTCCACCTCTCCGAAGATGTCAAATTGATTTATTGCATCGTATATCGGAGGTTTGGACGGATGCGGCCGTTATAGCAGACTTCATCAGATTCCCCCTCATTTTATGAGCGGTTTTTGATTATGGGGATGCTCTTCCCTGCAGGCGCAATCCTCTGCAGTTAATTACGTTACCGCATTGCGATAACCACTTTCTCCTGCTCCGGAAGTTCACTTCGTGTCGTGTGTGTTTTTGTTTGTTTTAGTTGCCCGTGGATTGTATACGGAGACTAATTTACGTCGTCGTACGCATTGCGATAACCACTTTCTCCTGCTCCGGAAGTTCACTTCGTGTCGTGTGTGTTTTAGTTTGTTTTTGTGGCCCGTGGATTGTATACGGAGACTAATTCATATCGTCGCCCGTAGGCCGCGGATTAGTCCAAATCCGTATATTTTAGATTTGGGCTTGGGTTGATTTAAGGATCGTTAATCTGGTTTGAGATTAAGATCGACTTAAAATATATGAGCATTTGGACTCAATTATTTTAGTTTAAAGACCTCACGGTCCATTATCGCCATGTTTAAGGCGAAATTTTAGTTTAGAGACATTTCGGTCCATTATCACCGTATTTGAGGGCGAATGTTAGTTTAAGGACGTTTCAGTCCAACATTCCCATTTTGGGGAAACACGTTAGTTTAGGGACGTTTCGGTCCATGATCACTGTATTTGGGGCGAATATTAGTTTAAGGACATTTCAGTCTATCATTCATCTTGTGCGCACGTGTATTTGATACATGACGAAGTGAACAATGGTGATATGGAATGTGTCCAATTTGGAGCATGATCCGATTTGAGGCGTGCACGTCAATTTGGAAGTGCATTAATGTGGGACGAAAGAAGTTATTGGCCGTTGGGATTCGCCACCTCTCTGAAGACGTTGAAGAATTACAATGCCATATATCAGAGGTGTGAAGAGATGTACCCTCAAACCATATCCCGTATTTGAGGGAAAAAAGGGTAATGATCCTAAGAATCATTAGTCGTATTTGAGATTAAGATTAACTTAGAAGTTATGAGATGAATATCATTTTGGATATCATCAATGAGAGATCATTAGTCATGTTTGAGACTAAGATCAGTTTGGATATCAATTTGGATATCATGAATATAAGCTTAGCTAATTTGGGCTAAGATTGGGTTTCTGTAACACCCAGCAGTGCTAAGCACTCAGCTGTATATAGCGCTCACGTGTATATCACGTGAGGCGCTCTAATAGTGCTAAGCACTAACTTTTGTGGCGCTCATGTTTGTTTCACGTGAGGCGCTCCAATAGTGCTAAACACTAACTTTTCCAGGCGCTCACGTGTGTTTCACGTGAGGCGCTATATAACTTGGCCTTGAGTGCTCGCGTGCTTTTCACGTGAGGCGCTGAGTTCTTTTGGAGATTTAATCTCTGTTGATATTTTTAGAGAATTTAAATCTCTGTTAATGGTATTTTGACCATTAACGATTACCAAGATCATTATTTTGATGATCTGGGATCATGTTCTTTAAAAACTAAGTTCTTGATTTGAAGAAACTAAGTTTCTGGAGTATTATGAATTCCATGTTTTCCATGTTCATGTTTTCAGAGAGGTTAAACCTCTTTTAATGGTGTTTTGACCATTAAGGATTACCAAGATCACTATTTTGAGGATCTTGGATCGGGTTCTTTAAAGAACTAAGTTCTTGATTTGAAGGAACTAAGTTCCTGGAGCATTATGGACTCCATGTTCTTCATATTTAACCTTATTCTTCCATGAACCTTTGATTCTGAAGAACAATATCTTCCCGATGAGAATTAAATTCTCAACTTGTGGGAGACTTGTCTTGTGGATTTCAGATCCAGAGAAAGAATTAAGTTCTTTAAGAAGGGTTAAACCCTTAGATATGGTATGTTAGGTAAAAGAGATATTTTGATCTCTTCTTTTTTCTTTACCTAAGGTTTTGAGGAGAAAAATCTTCTTCTTTGAGAATTAAATTCTCTATTGTTTTGAGAGCTTTCTGTATTTTTATAAAAGCTTATGGTGTGGTCTTTTCCTTATTTGGAAAAAGGGATCATTGGTCATTGGGACCCACCACCTCTTCGACGACGCTGAGAGATTACAGTGCCATATATCGAAGGTGTGGAGGGATGTACCCTTTGAACCACGTCCCATTCATCAAGGGGAAGAACAGGCTGGAGCTTAAACTCCTAGCTGCTGAAAAAGGCTTCTTTGCGTCCGCGCACATGCGGCGCACGTGCTGGTCGCACGGGCGTCGCACGGCGTAGGAGAACGTGCATTGCGCGTGTTACGCACTTGGCGGGCGCACGTGCATCACATGTGTTGCGCACTTGGCGGGCGCACGTGACGGGCACATGTGTGTCGCACATGGCGCTTGCGCATATATGCATCATAGGGGGGCAGCTAAGGCCCTAGCTTGGAGAACTAAGCTCCTATGGAGAACTAAGCTCCTTTGAAGATTGAATCCTTGCACGGTGGGTGCACGTGGCGGGCGCACATGACACTTACGCATATGTGCATTATGGGGGGCAGCTAAGGCCCTAACTTGGAGAACTAAGCTCCTATGGAGAACTAAGCTCCTTTGAGGATTGAATTCTCGCACGGCGGACGCACGTGCGTACATAGCGGGCGCACATGGCGCTTGCGTATATGTGCATTATGGGAGGAGGCAGCTAAGGCCCTAACTTGGAGAACTAAGCTCTTTTGAGGATTGAATCCTCGCACGGCGGGCGCACGTGCGTTGCACATGGTGCGCACGTGGCGCACATAGCGTTTGCGCATATGCGCATTATGGGGGTGGTAGTTAAGGCCCTAACTTGGAGAACTAAGCTCCTATGGAGAACTAAGCTTCTTTGAGGATTGAACCTTGCACGTGGTGCGCACGTGGCGGACACATGTGCATTGCACGTAGCGCACATGGCGCTTACGCATATGCGCATTATGGGGGCGGCTAAGGCCCTAACTTGGAGAACTAAGCTCCTTTGAGGATTGAATTCTCGCACGCGGGTAAAAGAGATATATAATACTAGCTAATATTTAATCCAAATATGATAATCTGGCTATCTATCAAACCGTCTAGTATTAACAAAATATCCGATTAAATGCACGTGTACAAAAATACGTGTTTTAATCAAACCTGAGTACATATCAAAATACATGCACTACATCATTTCGCCTATGCTGGAAAACCTTCTGTGTGGGACTCTAAAGACTCGACAATACGCTGGCAGTGGGTTTAATCACAAGCACATCAGTGGCACTGGTTGTACATAACGGCTACCCAGTCATTGAATGAAACGAAGGCAGACAAGAATACTTGTTCGTATCCCAACTAAGCCTGTAAGTGATAGTCTCCATACAGTCTGGTCTGTTCGTCTAAGAGTATCGCATATCAGGCCTAGGGATGGATAAAGTCAGACCCCTAACAATGCGATAAGTCGTGTCGGTGTGAAGGTCATCACCCACTGCGAAACTACAGATCCAAATCAGTAATTCTCGTCCTTCTTGGCCAAGGATTTCTGGTGATGGCTGCCCGTGCACAGTGCGACATCTACCCCCAATACCGGGAGAGACGAATCCTGGACGATCCGCTCACTACCTCTATGTGGCTCGAGACTGTACCCAACTAAAATCTGTTTGCATGACTCAATAGAGCCGTGGTAGGATAGTAATCAAAGCATAGTGGGAACTCACATGAGACAAATGATGATCACGGGTCGACAAACTAACCTATACTTATGTCACTAGAGAACTGCTATCTAACAATAGGTATAATACCATCCAAAAAGTTCTCGGCGAGTCCATCCAGTGTAACTCATAACCCAATTAGTACATGTATACTATCTTTGGTGACTAACTAACACAAATGGTTGTGAGACTGGTCATCGCCGCTTGTCGTGGTCAAGAAATGTATACAGTAGTCTACTCTGGAATATCGATGCTCAGTCTCGGATTTCCTATGATGAGGTACATTTAAGGATATGCTTATAGACTACCCAGTTCTCATAAGTGTGATTGCCACAATAACCTTCGTAGTCAAGTATGAATCTTAAGGGCTCTACCAATATGTAATAGTGATCCGTAATATCACATAATACATGTACATGATGATAAAGATGAACAAGATGGAATATTATCAGTTTGAGTAAGACTGTTCTACCCGTAGTGGCCTTTCCTCAATCATCATAATCACTTACCTGCGATTACAATAATTGCCTTGAGGGCACTATAACCAACAATCTCCCGCTTGCACTTAAGGCTAATTATTGCGGTGTCGCATAGTCACAGTCCGTATGATACCGAACACACAACTTCTCTACTAATCAGTTTCGCAAATCATGTTTGCGAAACTATCGTGTTCGAAGAATAGCCTCGAAGTGGATCTGCTCTAATGCTTCTATCATTATCTCTCTATATCTCAACTTCGCGGAGAATGACTATCTCCCAAAATGACCGATACCCGTCTTAGAACTTTTTTGGATATCTGATGGGACCAAGTTCATAAATTAACTTCAAATCCAACAAACTTCTTAGACTGCATCTTCTACTGAATTTAATTAGTATCCTGCGCCATACCTACCTTAGCATCCACTTGGACCATTGTCCAACATACTGCACCTCAGAAGAGGGTAAAGTTTAATTATGACAGCCATTCTGTCATCCAGGTCACTTTGGAAGCCTGAAATGATAATCTCCTCCTGAAGGAGGCTGTCGTTATCATATACCAAGAACATTCTCTCATGTTCATAACTACTTCCCTATTGTTTCTCAAGGATTGGATTAATATCTGCTTATTACAGCTAGTGCAAAAGCAATATCTGGTGTGGTACTTGACATCTCATAATTGACTCAATTTCCTAAGTAAGTGATATGTCAATCATGCAAATCCCTCTTCTCATCAGTTCAGAAGATATCTCTTTAGAGAAGGTGACTCCATCACCTGCAGGTACACCACAATGCCAGGAGTCGTCCATTCTAAAATACTTTAGAATAGTATCAAAGTACCTGAATTGGAACACTTCCCAAATCTATATTTAAAACTATAGATCTAGTCATCAGAATATATATTTTATCCAGTTTCTATGTGAAGAAACATATGTGACAACCACAGTTTAACCGATCGTAGTATAGGAACATTACTTCCTATTAGGAGTATGTCATCCAAAAATCAGGACAGTACTTCTCATTCAACCTTCTTACCGGGTCTATCTGTCATTCTTGATGAAGTCAAACATTATGACTGTCATTTCAAGAATAGATGACTCATCTCCGCTATACTTTCTTAAGTCTATAAATAGACATAAGCTACTGACCTACCACGCTTCCACTGCTCCTATTGACTACAACAACCCTCTGGCAGAGTCATATACACGTGCACTTCTAAATTTAATTTAGAATAACGTTATAGTCATTCACTTACCAGATCTTATAGTCTAGGACAACAGTAGTGATAACCTTAGGTCATCAAAACCTCCCTGTCGCCGTCTTTGAGGAGACCGAAGTACTTTTGGGGTAACTGAGATTACCCACTAAATCTGCGGAGTGGCTAATGGATTGTTGAATCCAATTGAATTCTTAGGTTCTATTAAATATTCAGTAACCATTTATAGTTCTGGAATCATTTCCATTTCTACCATACTCCCACTAATATTTTCTAAAAAGAATTCATTTTACCAAAAAGGTGACGAGTCAAGAATAATATAACTTTTGATCCTGCAAATGGTAGAATGTTAACCCTCATTTAAGCCCGGGATAACCCACAAACTGACATTACTAAAACATGTCTTGAGTTTATCCGGATTCTGGTCTTAAACTTAAGCCGGACAACTCCATATACCTTAACATTGTTAAGATATGAATCTATTATATATCCAATATAAAAACAAAGGCACTATTTTAATTGAACAGGATTCAAAAATTATGCAGCTGTTTCCAGTGCATAACCAAAGAGGAAAAAGCCATACAACATTACTCATCAAGGATCGCACCCACGGATGAATAATCTGAGAAAGAAGCAAGTTCTCAAAATTACTATGACAGAATACCTAGCATAAGTATTTACATTTTCGATTACCTCGAAGAATTCTGATACTTCAAATGCATGGTTCTTTACTTTATTATTATACCTATAACTTCTCAAAATTTGGACCTTGTATTTTAACGAAATGTGTGTCTAAAACAAGAGAAGATACAAGTAAACAAAATATAGTACGAGTACCAGCCCCTTGTCCTAATGGATATCGAACAACATACAATACTTTGTATAACTCCTCTGAGTTTAATAACTCAAACTCTGTGTGTTTTAAGTTGAAAACTGTATTATGGTTAAGAAAAATTGCACCGTTATTGAATGCACCTTACCTATTCATCAATTGATAAAGATAAATGTTATAAACATAATTTCAAAAAGTTATATCTCACTTTATAAAAAAACGTACTGATATATTAGTTTGAAATTGGTGCATAACAACAGATATTCAAAACCAAATATTTACCGTTAGGCAAAACCCAAATGATTTCCTCAAAATCACCAATTACAAAGAATTCTGATTTTGAGGATCTAATCACCTAACTCCCAATATTTTACTTCCACTCATCGTTTGTAATGTTATACAGATGTGAGAATCAATTCCGATAAATACATACTCTGGAGTCAGAATCTAATTGGGAAAGCAGTTTTCAATTAGCACTACACGGTAAAACTGAAACATGAAAGTGTTTCGTGGGGTGTCCGGGTATTCCAAGCATTGCCTCTTCTAATACTAGACTCATGACATTAGTTAAAATTTTCATTGCCCTTACTCCAATCATTTTATATGTCTTTGCTTCTTACCTTCTATACACCTTACTTAGGCTAATTGGTTTTCTTCTTTCCTTACCTTTCGACACCTGTCTAAGATTTGGAAGAAGACTCTCCAATAAGCGTAATAGGTGTACACACATAACACTAGGAGCCCTCGCTACTTGAGAGAAGGTAAATAGAAAAGACAACTGAATAATCCTATTCAATTTCTCTAGAACCGAAATCCATCCTCGAACTGAAATAAATTTCTACGAGTTCCTATGTAACTATATAAGATAGTTTTATCCATTCTATATGGATCTTCATAGTAATACAAAATGTTCTGAAGAAAGAAAAGGGTAAAGCAGGAGTGGCATGGATCTATGTGACTTTGTCGTGAATCATGACAAAACAAAGCCAGGTTTATAAAAAGGTTCGGTCAACTTGGTTTACGAGTTTTAGTTTAAGACGGGTCATGGTCGTTGCAAAAGAGGGAGAGAAAAAAACACTCAGTGTGCACTCTAACCTAAATGAGATTGCTTAATCACTTTATCTAATTAGGATGGCTCCCATAGTTTCCTCGAATTCTCCTTCAAACTCTAAAACGAAAACTAGTCAGAGTCAGTTACACGTTATAAGTTTGCTAACCGTTCAGCCAGGACAGTGTTGGTATTCCGAAAGAGGCTCACCGTGCTTTCGTATCGACCTAATTAAATAACCCCGTTTCCACAGAGGCGTAATCTCGTTAATACTTTCTAGACACCTAATAGGTTAGCTAATTGTGTAGTGAAAATCTTTCGAAGAGCAATACTTACTCTCAATAAGAATCGGGACCCAACTATCATCGCGTGATAACCTGACGGAAGCCACTCAAGTCACCACACTCTATGCCTGGCAAGTTTCCTTTATGTTTGAAACTCCCGATGTGATTTTTACCCCTAACGACCTATAACCTTGACGCTTACCAACAAATTATAGGCCGCTAGTCATGTCCAACCTGTCATTATCCTAAATTAATTCGAACCCACATGTACAAACCCTTTATGCTTGCTAACAAAACTGTGCGACTATCCCGATCAATCTCATAACTATGCAACAGATAAATATCACTCAACTACCATTCATTATGTCTTGACGCTTGCCAACAAATATAGTATGAATACTATGTGGTACCTATCTGAAATGACGGAGGACTACGGCTGGTTTTTGGCAAAAAACCTTTAACATAATGAAATTGATATCGTTGAAAGAACTCGAGTGGTATTGAAAAGGAGTGGTTTAGGCTCCGCTTTTATAACAAATGGTTTTGAAGAAAATCGAATAGTTTTAAAATTTTGTTCTGAAAAAATCAATTAGGTTTTTTTTCCTTGCATTAAACCTATAATGCGACCTATCAATTATGTTCATATGTATCACATAAACAACCAAAATAAAACGTACTTATATGCCACCCACATTCTCCATGGGGGCCGCGAACTTCACCGTAAGGTTACTTAACTTACGGCAGTGCATGGGCAGGGCTAGCGCAGGTGCATAATATATACAACATTTATATATATCATCACAGGAAGGTAATAAATACCGTGTATATGCGATAAACAAGATGGAATAGAGGATAAATTAGGAGCCCCGTATTTCGTTTGAGCCGCAAACGAAAACCAATGTTCCCCGGTTGTGTGGATAGCCCGTACAATCTCGAATCAAGACCCCTATAAGCGTGGCAAGCTACCCGCCAATCCGAGAAAAGGGATACTCCTCACTTTCTAGAATCCGGTAACTTGAGCACTCCTCCATGAGTCAGAGCTACACCTCTATAAGTGCAGCGATCAAGCTGCCAATCCGAGAATGAGGTGGCCCAATCTTGACTCCACGAGATGGTCACCCGCTGCATTCTCAAATTCGGATACCCGAGCACTCTGTCACGGGGTATCCTAGTACAAGTAATGAAAAATATATACAACGGTGACTACGCCAGCAACTTGGAAGTGTCCCAAAATGAATATATATCAAGCGGCAACGATGGCCACAATCCGGCCGTTCGTCCCGAATAAACAAATACAAATAACAAAACTATACATACAAATCGCATGAGGGGCTATTTGTTATGACAATTTGGTAAACCATCGCAAGATATACATCATCACAGCAGAAGCTAGCATTTGCAATCCGGTCTCATCGATCTATAACAATTAGACGGCGTATACAAACACAAATACGAACTAAAAAAATAACGATGCAAAAGTTTCGAGTTTAAAACTTTCTGTGTTGCCCGAATGCAAAGATAACGGTACATGAAATCTGGGGCAAAAAGATGTATACCAAAAATCCCAAAACCCAAAGTACAAGACACTGTACGAAGTTCAAAGCAAACTGGACAATTTTTGCCCCCAATATCGGCTAAATCTCGGGCAAACCATATTAGTTTAGGCTCGTCTTCATGGTGTGTCCAAGTTTCTTTATCCACATTCCAATGGCATATGCAAAATATTTTTCAGGTTCCATTTAAAATTGGATAGAAAATTGAATATTTTGGGTATCGAAATACGGAAAATTTTCTAACTTGAATCATAAGTATCATCAAAACTAGTTTACGTGTTTGGTTGGCTCTGATATCACGTAGGTAGACGCTCGTGCTTGTGTCGCTAGCGGTCAAGACGGAATAAAAAACGAAAATTTTCTAAATAAGAGCACGAACTCTACAATCTAGAATTGAATTCAAACACTAAGATAGAAATACAAGGAGTTTTAACTACTAGGTTAGTAAATACAACCTTTGTAGTCATGTCCTTCATCTTTTTCCCACTTATTTAGCTCCTAAGTTATTGGGAACGAGCTCGGAAGTTGGTGTTCCTCGTCGAAGATGATCCACCTTGAAGGATCCCTAACCTAGGCTTTAACTTCACATGAAAGCACAAAGTGAAGCAACTAGTTATCAAAACTTGCCCAGTATTGATCGTTAGGATGGAGTAGTGACTAATCTTTAATCGTTCTTTCCTTTTTCTTTCTCTACTTTTAAAAAATAAGAGAGGAAGAAGAAGAATCTTGGATGAGTGTAAAGACAATCAAGCATGGCTACTAATTTTCTCTTCTCCTTTTATTATTCTTTTTTTTAGAATCATTAAGTGGAGGTGTGACTCACTATGGTGAGCCATAAGTCCACATGATTCTAAAATGAATATGAAGAAGAGAGAAGAGAAATGAATGCCACCTCATATTGTACACATATACATGTGTATGTGTATATATAAATATATACAAATGCACTAATACAAGTATATGCTGTAAATACATACACTCGTATTCGTATCCAAATACATATATCGTATTCGTATAAAATGCGAATACCCGTATTTGTATAAAGATAAAAATACCCATATTTATATCAAAACACAAATACACGTATTTATACAAATATCTGTATTCGTATAAATACCGTATTCTGTCAAAATACGAATACTGTAAAGAGAGATATTAAAAGAGATATATAATATTAGCTCACATTTACTCCAAATGTAATAATCTGGTTATCTTTCAAACCGTTTAGTATTAACAAAATTTCCGATTAAAAGCACGTGTACAAAAACATGTGTTATAATCAAATCTGAGTACGTATCAAAATACGTACACTACATCATTTTGCCTAAACTAGGAACCCTCTATGTGGGACTCTAAACACTCGACAATACGCTGTCAGTAGGTTTAACCACAAGTACGTCAATGGCACTAGCTGTACGTAATGGGTACTCAAGTATTGAACGAAATGAAGGCCGACAAGAAAACTTGTCTGTATCCCTACTGAGCCTGAAAAGTGACAGTCTCCGTACAGTCTGGTCTGTTCTTCTAAGAGTATCGCATATCGGATCTAGGGGTGGATAAAGTCACACCCCAAACAACACGTTAAGTCGTGTCGGTGTGAAGCTCATCACCCACTGAGAAACTACTGATTCAAATCAGTAATTCCCGTCCACCTTGGCCAAGAATTTCTGATGATGGCGGCACGGCATCTACCCCCAATACCGGGAGAGAAGAATCCCTGACTATCCACTCACTGCCTCCATATGGTTCGGGACTGTATCCAACTAAAATCTGTTTGCATGACTCAGTAGAGCCGTAGTAGGATAGTAATCAAAGCATAATGGGAACTCACACGAAACAAATAACGATCTCAGGTTGACAGACTAACATGTACTCATGTCACCAGAGAAGTGCTATCTGATAATATGTATAATACCATCTAGTATGTTCCCGGCGAGTCCGTCCAGTGTAACTCATAACCCAATGAGCACCTATATACTATCTTTAGTGACTAACTAACACCAATGGCTGTGAGATCGGCCATCACCCCTCGTCGTGGTCAAGAAATGTATACACTGGTCTACTTTGGAATATCGATATCCAGTCTCGATATTCTCACGACTAGGGACATTTAAGGATATGCTTATAGACTATCCAGTTCTCACAAGTGTGATCGCCACAATAACCCTGGTAGTCAAACATATATCATATGGGCTCTATCAACATGTAATAGTGATTCGTGATACCATATAATATATGTACATGATGATAGAGATGGACCAGATAACATACTATAATCTCAAGTAAAACCGTTCTACCCGTATAACTCCTCCCTCAATCATCATAACCGCCTGCCTGCAATTACAATAATTGTCTTGAGAGCACTATAGCCAATAATCAGCACATACACCCTCTCTATTCATCGACCAAAACCCTAAATCAATGAAAATCTACTCTAAACAACATTAAAAAAACACAAACAAGTTCGAAACTTAAATTGGGTCATCATTTGAGCCATTTAGAAATGAATGTGATGTTTAAGATGATTGAACTTTGAGTACGCACAGGGGGTGTATATGCTAATATACGGCTTGAGGGTGTGTAAATGCCACACCGGATGAACTGAAGGGGTGTTTTCAGCAATTAGCCCTAAAAAATTAATAGATTTCCTAATTTCTAGAAGGCTGCTCCTATGAACAATTTTAATTGCCCATCCTGCTTAAAGTTTAGTCCTTAATACATTACTTGCTAGTTCATGGAAATAGTAATTAGGACATGTACAGATTTTTTCTCTTTTGTTCAATTTGAACTATAAATCTTCAAGGATGTGGACCGATAGGGGACCGCGGCGAGCAGGTGTATCCTTGCCATATTTAGTTTGATCACATTCCTGGAATCTAGAATCTTGTTTGGGTGATGCAGAGCATCCAACTGCATGGGTGGTTCACAGTGTTAAGAATATTGATTAAGACAGAAACACTTGTACAAAGATGTTTTCACCAAAAAATCAACTGATCAAAGCAAGAAAATAAATAAAATTTGTAGCTATATTTTAAATGAACATCATTTTCAGTTCACAAAGGATTAATCTTAATGTGAGGATGAGGTCTCTGGAAGCTTCAATAACTGAAGGATTAGGATGTGTTAAATGTCCAGTGGTTCATTTCTGCTGTGTTTGTGTTATAAATTTATTAATTTCGCATTTATTTTTTTATTTGTCTACAACCACCTACTCAAATTTTTTTATCTGTCAAGAGTTGAGTTGGTTAGGCCATAATTTATCCTGGGTTATCATGCATTTATATCATCAGCCTACTGGCCCTACTCCTATTAAAAAATATACTCCTTTGAGAACTAGACATGAAAAGTGAAAATTGCAGTATTCTGTCCAACTGATGAGCTTAAAACATTAGCATGTGGAAATTGATGCAAACACAATCATTAGCACTACCAACTTATAACAGTATCATTCTTATCAAAATTGTACTATTTTTAACCTTGCATCCCTCGTTGCCTTCCCAATTCCTACAGGTTCACTTGGCCTGGATTTGGCAAGGGCTGAGCCATTTACAGACAATCCTAGCATGAGACTTTGACAGTCTCTGCTTCACTTGGTATAGGTTGGATGAACAAAAGGTGAGTATTATGCATAGTCACATAATTCGCGAATTATTCGCCGAATTCGTGAATAATTCGCGAATTTTTGATCAAACGAATTATTCGCCATTGCCGAACTGGCCGAATAATTCACGAATTATTCGCGAATAATTCGCGAATAATTCCCGAATTATGTGAAAAAACAGCGAATAATTCAAAAAACTGTAAATAATTCACAAAATCAAAACTTAGCGTCTCATATATTAATTTATTGCTCGAAATCCTTCCCGAACATTTCCCGAACACTTACCGAATCTTTCCCGAATACCTGCCGATTTTTTCCGAATAGTTCTCCGAATCCGAATTTTCGACCTCGCCGAATTATTCCCGAACGGCGAATTTGTGACTATGGTATTATGTGCTACATTATGTTTATAATATAGACCTCCAATGAAGCTTGGACACGGATACGGACACGGGACACGGCAAGTTTGTAAAAAGGAGGATACAGGAACACGGTTATATTATTTATCTATACAGTTAATTATATATATTAAACAAATTAAATATAGTAAACTATAAGAAAAACAAGTATTAATACAACTTTAAAAGCGCAATAAAATAAAACAAAAGTTATAAGTTTATCCAAAACCGTAAGTTCTTTTTAGCACAAACAAATAAATATATAAAACTAAAAGTAAAACCATAAGAATAAAAACCATAAGAATGTCAACAAATAGAATATTACCCTTTTGTAAACTAGAGCCGTCTTTCGTATACCCGAGTATCAATATGGACATTTATTTTTTTCTAGGTGTAGTTTGTAATGAAAGAGATTTAACTCCCCCACACTCTTTAGAAGTGACATTTACTATTTTTAGTAGTCCGCCATGTAAAGCATCGCAGCTCTGAAATCACTTGTAGAGAATGAGCATGTGGAATAAAGGCAACACTTAATTAACAAACTTTTATTATTACAAAGAGACACTCACACTCTTACACTCAAACAACTCTTTATAACTCTCACAAACACACTTTATCTGTAACGTTCTGAAAAATCGTTTAGTTGAAATTTCCGATAATCGGTAAAATAACTGGTGTTTTCCGTAAAAACCAAAATATAATTATTTTTCAATATAGACTTAAATATATCTATTTTAGCTATGTAATGGCTAGTATTGATATTTAATTGGTCACTTATAAATTGTTAATTTACTTAAATATTTTTCCTTAATTAATTATTTTTAATATTATTTTAAGATTTCACTAATACATATAATTAGTGCTAATTACAAATTAAAATGGGTTAATCACACACTCGTGCACCATGACAACTTAAATCCTAGTTGTGTAGCATGTTTCTTTTAAAAAAAATTCTCATGGGTTCTAGACTTTTCTAGTCAAAGATTTATTAGAAAAACAAAATAAATAAGAAATGAATTAATAAATGAGATAATGGGGGGCTTTCTTGTCTTGACACCACACAAACACACCCACTCTTTTCCTCCCTCACCTGTCGGCCGACACCTCCTGCAGCTCCTCCCCAATTCCCCACTCACTTTCCCACTACAAGTTAAGAAAAAAGAAAAAAGAAAAAAGGAATTTAATAATGAAAGAAGTATGTGATGTAAATAAAAGAGATATGGGTTTTGTTGACCTGGGAAATTCAACACTCAAACAAAAACACACTCACCTCTCATCTCCTCATCCTTGGCTGAGCCCCAGCAGCCCCCCCATTTCTCCACCTCATTTTCTCTTCAAAATTCTTCTTTTTTCGATAAAAAAAATCAATAAAAAACCTCACAAACTCCTAATTAAACCTTACCCATTATTCTTTGTTCAAATCAAGCTTGTATCAAGGAGAAAGATGGCATTTTGGAGGCTTAGTTTTGCAAGTGAGATGTACAAATTTTGAGGTATAAAATCTTAATCTTATGGTTGATTTGTTGGATAATTACTTTAATCTAATTTAATTAAGTTTAGTTGTGGTTCTAATTGCAAACTTGAAATTTCAAGAAAAGGGTTTGGTTTAAATAAAGGTTTTATTATCTAATTATGGTGGCAATGTGTAGTTTAACATGTTAAGGCATGTAAAATTTAAGCTAGTTGCTAAATTGCTAATTGTTACTTTTAATTTATCTTAATTATATAATTTTGCAAACTAACTTTATAATTAGTGTGTAAATAGATGAAATTAAAATATAGTTAGTAATTGTGTGGCTTAATTAGGTTATTAAGTGATTATTATGCCCATTAGTTTTGTTAAAATATCTAGTTTTGAACTAAAATGGTAAATTGATACTTATTAGGTTTTTGGAATAAATCGATTTTAATTAAGTTTGAGGTTTAGATGATATACAACCTATTTCATATAATATTTAGTGTGTTGTGAATGTGCGATTGGTGCGATTGGGTTTTAGGTTTGGTAGTTGTCACGTATAGCGACCCTAGTTGTGGTTTATGGCGTTGTCGCGAGCGCGTTTTGTACACCAAGTGCGTGCGCGTTTAGTTAGTGCGCGTGGTTGACTTGTATTGTTTGTGTCCGCGACCATTTATATATTTATTCTCTTATTTACTTGTGTACGTTTCTAGGATCGGGTGTAGAAACGTCGGATGTGGCGCGGAAATGGTAAGGCTGAAATAGGATCAGATTAGCCGAGGTGTCCCGGTGAGTAGATATATACATCTACGGGGGAATCGTCTGGATGGTGCGAGGCGCCCGATAGTCAGGATTTCTAGTAGTGCTTGTATTTGTATGCGTAGTCTCCTAGTCATTCATCTCATTGCATTGCATCATCATAAATATATATGATATTATCTCATACGATACTTGCACCATTACCATTGGTTCATACTACACATGCACTATTCATGCGAACACACACGCCTTTGGTAATTGCTATACCATGAACACTATAGAACTTGCTTAGAATCGGTACCTGTGCAATTGCATCATATATGATCTGTAGACTTGTACTTGTATATTCATTTCATCAGGATGGATATGTAGGATTGTTAGTCATATATACATACCTCATTGCATCATGATTCATGCATAGCTTCGGGCCGTACTTCGCATGGTATATACTATCGTATCATAGACATTTATCATCACCGACATGTTTACATATTGAGATTCTTCTCGAGGATTTCAATATTGATGAGATTTCTGGATTTTGGGGAAAACCGCAAGAACTTTATTAACCTATTATCATTTTGAAAATAAAAATTTGTGGTTTTCTCGTGATATGATATGTGTGGCGTCCACCATGTGTTTTCTTGGTTCTTGAGCTGTATCATATACCCGATTTGAGGAGGGGGATGCACCATCTGCGGGGACATGGTGGACCCGGTGCGGTATCTCGGGGCAAGTAGATCGCACAGATGGCGTTGAACTCGGCAGGGGAGCACTACAGACCGGTTATGTTTGACGTGGGGGATATTCAGAGGACACCGACGTAGTCGTGAGATTTGATGATATGGGTCGATCCGGACTGACGGAGCCCGAGATATTGAGATATTGAGACATTGAGATATTGAGACATTGAGATATAGTGATATTGAGACATTGAGATATTGGGATATATATATTTTGTGTCGATACTTGACATGGATTTTCTGTTGATTTCATTGATGATACTTCAGTTTATTGCACAGAGGTTTGCGATATCGAAATAGCAAAAAAATACTAGCGGTTTCTAAGATAAGAATTTTTTTCTCATACCAGAGTTGTGCAGGTTTCGTTTTGATTATGCATTCATGTTGCATTCATGTTAGTACATCGTATCATATCGATATGCGTAGGTTGAGATGCATTTGCGTGCATGCTTACAATAACCTTATTAGATATTACTTACTATTCACGAGTTGGCAACTCATCCCCGTTGTGCCACAGTATCTTGCAGGTCCGACCCGTCAGCACAGTAGCGGCGGGCGCACTTCTTCATTTCGTTCCTTTTGCTTGGATTTACGGCATTGCTCGTAGGTGGGTTGCGATGATATGTTATTCCATCATGTATATTATTTTGTATCTAGTATACTCCATCTACCCTTGTATATTGGACTAGACGGTGAGACTCGTGAGATTTGTATTTGTGGTTTGGTGTCGATGCTCACTTGAGCTGTCGTGGTATCTTCTTATTTCTTGCTTTCAGATGCTTATTGTGCACTTTTGATATAAATATTGCATGTGGTTGTGATTTCGCCATTGGCGAAGAGCTAGCTCCCATTTGGGGATGCCTTATTCATTATTTATATGTATTTCATGTGTTGTTCCCGTTTGGGGGCCAGTATTTATAAAGGAGATTTTGCCGAAATTTTTGGGAAAATATGATGTTGCTTTTGAATGTTTAATGCCACTTATTTTTACTTAAAACCACTTGCTTTAAAACAAGTTTTCCTTCACTCTATTTTGTTAAACGGTTTAGTTTTCTGGGTTTTGGCTTACTTAGATTACGTTACGCTTGTAGACGTTTCGTAATTTAAGTGTCAGTCACGTTCCGTACCTTCGAGTTGTGACAAAGTTGGTATTAGAGCGATAGGTTTTACCTTTCTGAGTGTAGGATGACCCTTGGTAGATAGAGTAGGTGACTTAAGCAGATTGACATAACGTGTATATGTTCCGTGGCATATTTACGATACGGTATTCCGCCTAAGTAACCTTAGGATATATATTTGCTTGTATCTCCTTTCTTGATTTTAGAAACCCTTTGATTCGATCACAATATTCCTATCAATCCTGTTTCTTGTTCCAGCCACTATGCTACTGGAGATTACGAGGGCCAAAGGGCTGCTGCCGGGGATGAGATTAGAGTAGGCTCGTTTGAGACGAGGACCGATCAGGGCAGTACGCCTACCCCTCAGGGATAGAGTTATCCGCGTTCTCCAGGACGGATAGCTAAGCTGGAGTCGAGTATTTAGGACTTGTGACAGATGGTTGGATTGTTAGTTGAGGCTAGCCGAGCTCCGAGAGCCGATGATGTCCCTCCTACTGCAAGGACTGTGATTGTACCTGCTGCACAGGCAGCTGTTTCTGTTGTTACCAAGATTATTTCCGTATCCTTACTGGAGTTGTTGAGGCTGAGGCCTCCAGTTTTTTTTTACCGGCACAGATGCAGCGGAGGATACATAAACAATCCTCGACAGGATGGCTAGGATTTTTTGTTCACAGAGATGTTCTGATGAGATATGGATTGAGCTTGCGAGTTTTCATCTAGAGAGGTCTTGCTCAGACGTGGTGCGAGTCAATTGAGAGAGGCCGAGTTGCAAACCTACTTCCTATGACTTGGGATGAGTTCACAGCTGTATTTCTTGCTCGTTTCCTTCTGTAGAGCGTTCGAGATGTCGAGCCCATAGTTTTGTGTCTTTGCGCAAGACTCTAGGTGTCACGCCCCGCTTCCCAGAGTACGCTAAGATAGGCACGTGACATAGCCAACCATGCTACCTATGGATAGGAAAAATCCTTCCACAGTCACATTACGGCTGTAGAGATATCAAGAACAGGAAAGTAAACTAAACTATCTAGTACATGTCCATAAGCCAGAGTAAATAAGTCAAGAAATAATATAATATGCGGAAGCAATAGATCCAATAAACAAACACCTGGAATAGTAAATCTGGATACCAACAGGGTCCTCACCGCTCGGTCTAACAGCGGCAGTACTCCTGATCAGTCTGCAACAAAGGTAGAGGATCTGGGCCATGCAAAACCCAGACGTCAGTGCATCATAATATCAAGCAATACTATAAAAAAGGGTAGCAAGACATACAGGTATGTGCATGAACAGTAAAACATGTATAACAGTAATATAAATGAGGACAGTGAGGGTAATGTGTAGTGAGTAATCTAAACTGGTCTATTGGGTTAACTACTCTCAAGTCTTTGAAATCAATTTGATGAATTATCGATGTAACTCAATAGTATCCCGTGCATGCCCGGGACCACGGTCTAAGACTCTTGGGCTGAAACCGAGATGTGCCGCTAGGCACTAAAACAGGAAATATGTAAAGACGAACGATGTCAGCAGCATCATCCCGAGGCTGGCCTAGCCTCTAAAACTGATCAATATAAGCAAGCAACTGTCGAGTTACAAGTCAGAATTTCATCATTGATTTCCCCATACCCCCAAGTTATATGTTCAAGTCAGGTATTAATAAATCTGGAGTTAATACCAACACAGGATCAAGCAGGTACAGGTTTGTCTGGATAGACAACAGGAAATATCTGTAGGGACAACATGTCAAGGTTGTTGGCATTAGTAACAAGATCAGGTAACAGGTCAAGCTATGATACATCAGGTCAAGTCTGGTAGTGTACATATATTAAGTCATGTCAAACAGTGGTGTATCAGGTATCAAGTGAAGCAGTGGTATGTCAGGTCATAACAGGTAGTGCACATGTGTCAAGCGGATGCTCATACTAAAACTGTAGCAAGTACGGATGCACGGTAAAGTATGGATGCACAAATATTTATCAGGGATTACATCATGACTATGTAGGATGCACAAGATCAAGTATGGGATACTAATGTAACAGTAAAATGAAATAATATGGTCTCAGCGTGCAACTAGATATGTAATAAACCGTACGGATACAGACGGATACTATAAAACTGTAAATCGGTAAAATTTGCTGAATATTAAAACACAAGCACTATTATTTATTAAATAGATATTGATATAATAATATTAATATGGATAACATATTCAAGCCGATTAATAACTATAAAAGTGGTACTGATTAACCATGCACAAGAAAGTTCCGTTCAGAAATTTAGTGTCATCCTGATTTGTAAAATAGCTTAAAAATAACAAACTTTCTCCAAAAAGGACGTGTCTTATACCAAAACAAAGATAATTCAATAAGGTTTTCATTTTTATAAGTATAAATATCTCAGGTTGTCCCTACAAAAAGCTATGAATATCCGAAGTTGAAAGTTTGCTGCTGGAATTTTCCTGGACAGCAGTTTAAAGACATATTCATTTGCATTTTACGTTATTTAAACAATTTATTTTGCAAGTAAATATTTCATAAAGTTATAGTATTCTGAGTTAGCTTCGTAACGAACTAAAGAACGTATAGTAATAATTTTTCTATGATTTATAATGAATTTTATAAGGTAAGGTGTACAGTAAATTTCAGATTTGTCGTATCCGCTTTGCAACGACGTTTCATGTATAAACTATAATATTTTCAAATGTATAATATTATAAAATGCAGATTATAAACTAATTACAGATAATAATAAGAAATATTACGACGATATATATTTTAAGTGATATGGATGCAGTATAATGTAATCTAGTATGTCACAAGATAAGTTTTCATGATCTAGATTTAAAATGATATAAACGGATGCAAACAGAACATCGAAACGTTATAAAATTAAACATGGGGTACTAGATTTAAACTATAGGCATGGTATTTATTTAAATAGGTATAAAATGAATTATATATCATGTAGCAAGATTAACTTGTCTAGACGGAACAAGAACGGATGTGTACGGAACGTCCTTCGTCGGGGAAATGTCGCGACGTGCGCACGGTACACGGAACGGTTCAAAACAACGCACGAGGGTGATCACGCAAGTCAGGTACGTTCACTGGATCACTCGGATCGTCAGCGACGAGCACGGCTTCGATGGTGATCACCGGAATTAAGAAACAAGATCAAGAAACAGAAAGAAGAAAGAAGAAGAAGAAGAAGTAAGAAGAAGAGGTTGTGTATTAAATAAGGAAAGAAAAATTAAATAAATAAAAAATATATATAAATATGTATATATATATCTATGCAGAGGAGAGAGAGAGAGAGAGAAAGGGGTTGTTGGTTTGTTAGGAAATTAGATTTAAAATTTTAAAAGATTTTTAGATTTAAAATTTTAGATAAGAGGTTTCAGTTTGTTAAAGAAATCGTATGAAAATATTTAAACTAAATTTTAAAATTAAATAAATTGAATTTTTGCGGGATACAAAAATATTTCAAAGCGCGCTTGGGTCGGGTCTAAAAATTCAGATTTAAAATACTAAAAATATGTGCGACTTTCAAAATTCAAAATGAATGCTCAGGTAACGAAAATGCATACCCCTAAGAACGGATGCACGTACATGCGCGTAGCCATCCAAACACGTCCGTTTCACTGAACGGGACGATAACAAGATGCGCGGATGCTACCACGGGGTTAGGGGTATCATGCAGGCTATGAAATGCAATTTTAAATTATTTTACATGACCTAAAATATTATATGGTAAAAGATGCAATACCAGGTAAAGTTCCAGTATGCAGTATACATGAGATGCACGTGTCTATGTAACAAGTCAGGTTAATCTATAAATATGAATCAAACAGGTTAAAGCAAGCGGGTCGGGTCGAATGCAATGTAAAATGTAAAAATACCATTCGCCCCAAAAACCCGTTAAATCAAGAAAATACCACAGATAAGTAAATACGGGAACTGGAATTGGTATAAATGAACTCGGTTGTTACACCAGGGATGACAGTGTCCGAGTATGACATTTAGTTTACTCAGCGGCCCGATATGCTCCTTACCTGGTGGACACTGAAGAGAAACAGATAAAGAGGTTCGTATGGAGATTGGACATGCAGTTATTTCTTTCTGTTGGCACCCAACATTTTGACACTTATACAGCCGCGATGGACGTGACCTTACTGTTGGAGGAGCGCCTTTCTGAGACTTCAGCCGTTTTTGGATCGAAGCGGTTTTGTACTGATATGCCAACTCAGAGGCGATTAGATAGGCGCAGTTGTGACAAGTATTCTTCGGTGTTTTCTTTCGATGCATATTTCTTTCTGTTGTTGTTTGAAATGGTATCCACATATTTTGTATCGAAGTCTTACCGATAGTAGTCCTTGCTAAATCAGCCGCTTGTTGTGATTTCTTCTATAGGCTAGTCTTTTGTAGCTCTATGTGTTTCTCATTCTTGTTTGTTTTGTTCGTATCGGAGATAGGGATTCTTCTGTCAATTTGATTCTTCTCAATGTGTCTGACTTCGAAGTTTTTCTGAGCATGGATTGGTTAGTCACATGTTATGCGTCCGTGGACTGCCGTGAGAAGGCAGTCAGTTTTAGTTTTCCGGGTGAGCTAGTTTTTTTTTTCGAGGAGACCGTAGCGTCGCCTTTCCCGGTTTGATTTCTTCTCTTCATGCTAGTCAACTTTTGAGAAAAGGATGTCAGGAATTCTTGGCATATATTTGTGATGTTAGAGCCGTAGAGGTCCCGTTGGACCAGGTCCCGATTAGGAGAGAGTTTCCAGATGTTTTCCTGACGAATTGCTTGGTTTGTCGCCAGAGCGCGATATTAAGTTCTGCTTTGACTTGATTTCCGGCACGGAGCCTTTTCTATACCGCAATATTGGATGGATCCGGCGGAGCTTCAAGAACTGAAGGATCGGTTGCAAGATTTGTTGGATAAGGGCTTGTTCATCCGAGTGCGTCACTTTAGGGAAATCCTGTTCAGTTATTATCGTGTTCGTTGATGACATTTTAATACACTTTTGGAGCCAAGTGGGGCCTGGGCAGTAATTGAGGATTTCGTTGCAAACTTTGAGGGAGCACCAGCTATTCGCTAAATTATCCCAGTGTGTTTTCTGGTTGGATGATGTGACTTCTTGGGTCACGTGGTTACGAGAGATGGTATACGTATGGAACCGAAAAAGATCAAGGCCGTTCAGCACTGGCCCATACCTGTATCAGTGACGGAGGTTCGCAGCATTTTGGGTTTGGACGGATACCATTGATATTTCGTACAGGATTTTTTCATATATAGCTGCAACGTTGACCGGATTGACCCGGAAGGGAGTTCCTTTTCTTTAGACCAAAGCATGCGAGCAGAGCTTTCAGCAGTTGAAAACTTATTTGATTACGGCGCCAGTATTATCTTTGCCTATAGGATCAGGCGGTTTTGTTGGTTCTTACGATGCTTCTCGGCAGTTGAATAAGCACGAGCAGAATTTTTCCACGCATGACTTTGAAATGGCTGGGGTGGTTTTTACACTTAAGATTTGGAGACACTACTTATACGACGAGTCATGCTAGATATTTACGGACCACAAGAAGCTTAAAGTATATCTTTCAGCAGCAAGATCTAAATTTGAGACAGCACAGATGGATGGAGTGTAGGGTTACTAGGCACAGTCACAAGGGTCTATAAGGCATCAACCATGCTCGATTTAAAATTTAGACGTACCGAACAACCCTAACCAAGATCTTAGACTAGATATTAGGCAAAACAATAAGCAAGTAAACAACTTTACTTCTAAGAGTTAGGGATTACAACCTTTGTAGTCCGTTCCTTAACTTCTAAAGCTCCGTGTTGAGGTCCCTTCGCTGCGATCATCGAGTACCCGGACTCAAGAGAGGCTCCATGAAGAGAAAGATGCAAGCTTGCTTCCGATCTTCAATAACAAAGATGATCTACCTTGAAGAAACTCAAACCCAAGATTTTGCTTCACTAATCAAGTATTAGCAAAGCAAACACCCTAATCTAAGTGGCTAGAATAGATGAGGATGATGAAGTAGGAATTTAGCTCTCATTTGTTTTCTTTATCTCACTCAAAATTATCACATATGAAAAAGCTAGTGAAGCTTTTCATCAAGCAAGAAAGAAGTAGAAGATGATCAAATCCTTTTGTGATGAATAATGAATCAAGTGTGTGGTTAGAATTGTAACCATGGGTTAAGTAAGAAGACTTAACCCTTGTAGAGATTTAACTATGGTTAAAGGGTTGGGTTAAAGAAATATCTTTGCAAAATATCACAAAATATCAAGGTCAAAGTTAAAGCTTCAAGAAGCTTCTTGAAAGCTTCATGAAAGTTTAACCCTAATCCAAACCCTAACCATATTTAAACTCCATAAATCATGTTGCATTTATAACCACAACATGTTACAATATTATATATCACATATACAATATTTATTGTAACAAAATAAAATAATACAATTAACATATATCACATATATATCAATGTATTACCCGAGTGAGATAAAGAATCTTTAAGTGAGCTTATATTAGTTAATGTAATTTAATATATCAAATATATAATTATACATTAAATTATCGAATCAACACTTGATCCGATAATCCGGCTATTTCACAAATAACCGATTAATATAATCTGTATCAGTTCATTGAATCAACACTTGATCCGATGACCCGGCTATATCACATATACCCGGCCGATATCACATATCGCGAGAATCTAATACGGTATCACATACACATATTGTTCTCGGTCCCGCACATATCACATATGTGCTCCTACTCCGTTTTGCCTGAGCCAGGAAACCTCTGTGTAGGACTCTAAAGAATCGCCAATACGCCGGCATTAGGTGATGATCATATCAAACACCCACAAGCTGCAAGCAGTCAGCTAAACGTAACAGCCACCCAGGTATTGAGCAATCAGAAGATCAACAAGCAAGCCTGTACATTCTCCCGTGAATCCAATCAGTAACACTCCTGTACAGTCCGGTCTCTTCGTCTGATATGTCGCATATCTCGCCTAGGGGTGGTATACGTCAGACCCCAGTAGCTTGATAAGTCGTGTCGATATGAGGTCCATAACGGTTCGAGAAACTACTGATAACACTTACCAGTAAAACTCAGCAACCCTGGCCAGGGATTTCCAGTTATAGCCAATCGAACACAGCGCAACATCAACTCCCTATACCGGGAGAGACGAAACCCCTCCTATCGCTCATTGCCTCCATGTGATTTGGGACTGTACCCAAAAGCTACCATTTTGCATGCCCTAATGAACGTGGTAATGTAGAAATCAAAGCACAGTGGGAATCACACAAGACTCTATGACGATCTCGGGTCTACTGACTAACCTGTACCAGTGTCACCAGAGAACTGCCATCTGACGTGAGGTATAATACTATCTGGGAGTTCTCGGCAGTCCGTCCAGTGTACCCAGTCTTCACTGAGCACCCGTATACCTTCTCTGATGTCAAACACCAATGGATATGGGATCATCCATCGCCCATCATATGGGTCAAGAAACGCATACGCTAGTCTACTCTGGAGTATCGATGCCCTGTCTCGGTACTCCTACAAGTAGGAACATTTGAAGGATGTACTTGACGACTACTCTGACCCCACTAGTCTGATCTGCATCATAGTCCTAGTAGTCAAGTACTCATCCTAAGGGCTTTATCAACATGTAACATAGAGACAATCAGAGTACATGTTAAGATAAAGAGCAACTAGATAGCATACTATCATGTCGAGCAAGAAAGTCCTACCTATATATGTCCAAGCATCCACTACAATATACATCGTATGTACAGTAATGGCCTCTAGGGCATACATATAACTAACAATCTCCCACTTGCACTAAGGCCATCTGTTGTGGTATCGCATACCCAACAATCAGCTGTGGTTGAAGTATCTCATACTCAACCATCCCTTAAAAGTCTCTACTGAGAAATAGGCCTTTGTGAGTGGATCCGCGCTGTTGTTCTCTGTGTCTACTCTCCTAACCTCGATCTCCCTGAAGATCAACCATCTCCATGATCAGGCGATACTGCTTAAGAATATGTCTGGATCTTTGATGGGAAGGGGGTTCCTAGGCCTAAGCCACAACTCCATTGTCACACAATGACAGGAACGAAGTTCATCTTATGAACTTAAATATATCCAGACTGCCTCTTTGGTAGCATCCTTGGTAACGATGTATCTTGCCTTTAATCGTCTAGTAAGTCACGGTATATAGCTTGGAACTCTTCCAACATACCGTCCCTCCACTGAGGGTAAAGACAATGCCTGTGACTGACATTCGGTCGTCCTTATCACCCTGTAACCTTTCCAGTGATTCTCCCCAGGATCGATTGATACCATCTCACTACAACTAGTAAGAATCCTAACATCCAATTAGATCTATCTCATAGATCCATAACTCAGGATTTTGGAGGTATCACCTTGATTCTATATGGAGAATCTTTGTGATAAGAGGAGATTGACCGAGTGTAGCATAGGAAACTCCTTCCCTATGAAGAGTATGGCATCCACGTACTCTACGAGGATCACCACCATACTCTCTACTACCTTTTTGTATATACAAGCTTCATCTACCATTTTGATGAAGTCAAACTCTTTGACTACCACATCAAAACAGACGTTCTAACTCCGCGATGCCTGATTTATCACATAAAACAACTTGCACACGTTTCCGCTGCTTCCACGGTCTACGAAGCCCTCTGGCTGTGTACTTATAGACGCTCTCTTCCAAATTATCATTTAGAAAAGCAGTCATGACACCCAACCACCAGATATCGTAGTCATGGTATGTAGCAGTGGCAAGTAGGATCTGGATGGACTTAAGCATAGCTTTGAAAGTCTCAACTTTTCCATGTGCTCCAAGTAATCTTCTCAAGATATACTTGCTCCTGATGGGGATTTAACCCTTCAGATAAAGCAACCAAAGTCCATACTTTGTTGGTGTATAAGGATTCCATCTCAGATCGCTAAGCATCCAGAAATTCTCACAGAGTCCCCACTCCTGATGGCCTGCTCGAAACCAGTTGGGTCATCATCTTATGATTCAATCATCGCTCCCACTGTTATAGAGAAACCGAAGTATCTCTCAGGTGGATGAGGAACCCTACCAGATCGGCGGAGAGGCCGAGATTCGTTGGAAACTATTGAATCCTCCGGGTTTACCAAATCATCAACTGTAGTTTGTATAGCTGGAACTCCTTCCAGTTCTACCTCATGACCACTAATTTCTTCACAAGAAATTCCCTCTTTCTCAAAAAGTGGTATGCCGAGAAATAAAACATCTTTTGTTCCTCGGTGTGGTAGAAGATATTCCCTTGCGAATGCTTAGGATATCCAACAAACTTCCACAGAACTGACCTCGCCTCGAGCTTGTCCGGATTTTGCTTTTGACATAGGCCGGACAACCCCAAATCTTAACTTCCTTAAGAGATGGGCTCTTTCCATACCATATCACATATGGAGTGGTAGGCATCTGATTTGGTTGGAACCCTATTCAATAGATATGCAACTTCTCAAGTGCATAACCTCAAAAGAAAATAGGCTACTCAGTAGCACACCATATCACATAGGGTGCGATTGCTCCGCCCCGATACACCGACGTGCTGTGGTGTATTCGGAGGAGTAATGCTGAGAGAGAATCTCATTCTCCTTTAGAATAGTCCAGGAATTTCGTGCTCAAGTATTCTCCTTCTTGATCACATCAAAGGACATAATACTTATACCCGTTTTTGGTTCTCTACTTCTTACTTATATTCTGTGATTATCTTAAAAGTTTCGGACTTGTGTTTCAACAGGAACATATGTCTGAATCTTGAGAGATCATCAGTGAATGTAATGAAGTACAAAGAACCGGTCCTGGCATATGTAGATAGGGGACTTTCATACATCAGCATGTATCAATCCCAAGAGTTCACTAACTCTTTCTCTGTTTCCAATAAACGGAGCTGTGGTCATCTTATCTTTGTGACATGACTGGCAAGTTTTACAAGATGTAAATCCAAACTAATTTAAATATGTATCTTTATGTAACTTCAGCTAGTCGGGTCGCATTGATATGACCTAGTCTACTTCGCCTCAAGAAGGATTCGTTCATTTCTGAACTCTTCCTCTTGTGTGTGTTCTGTATATAAGAACTGTAGTTTGATTTAGAACGTCTATGCTTTTAGATAACGTGCCTGAACCGATCAAATCTTGATATAGGAAATGTTCAAAATATTATCCAACAATACAAAATTATATCTTTCTTTACTAATAAAGAGACTGATATGATGTTGTATATCAGGTTCGGTATATAACATTCGTTCAGAATTAATGTATTCTGGTAATACAGGGTGATAATTGCCAACAGACTTGGCTGCAACATTTGCACAGTTTCCAACTCTTGAAACTTATCACCCGTTCTCAGTTCTCTACCTATCTATAGCCCATGTAACAGATTACATTTGTGGGATTCTGATCTGGTATCTCATACCCAGGACGTAAAGGATACTGAGAAACAGTTCTCGGTAATGAACACACCCGAAGAAGATGCATCAATATGCACTTTCTTCATTTGGGTGGCACGGGAATTCTGGTAATCCCCTATTTCCTGCTCTGTCTTATAACAATTATAAGTTGGAGCGGGACCAACGTTCCCCAGCTCAGTATAACAAGCGAGTTCGGTCAATACATCCGAATTATTATCTTGATTAAGGCGTGATATGCTTGCTACCTGGAGAGAGACAGAAGAAAACACTCAGCGTGTGCTCTTGCAAGATTAGATTGGTTATCTAATATATCTAATCAGGATGTCTCCCACTGTTTTAGTCAAATCTTCCTTTAAACCCTAAAAGGAAAGACTAGCCGGGATTAATTACACCCTGCAAGTTCGCCAATATTTCAGGCATGCCAGTGCCGGTACTTTGAGGGAGGTTCCCCGTGTTTTCGTACGGACCTAATTAAAATAAACCTTGTTTTCCCAGAGGCATAACCCCGTTGACACCTTTCTAGACAGCTACTTGATCGGCTAATTGTAATATGTAAAACTCTCCCAGGAGTAACTCTTACTCGCAGCGGGTATCGGGATCCAACTATCTCATAGAAGGTATGCAATCTCATTGCAAATTTCAACTCTTGAAATTCCCAATAATATTTTGCCCCTAGTACTTATGACCTTAACTATGGTCAACATATCATAAGCACTAGTCAAGTTCTTCCCATCATTTCATGATTAATTAGACCCACCCACATGACCCACGACTATGGTCGACATAATCATATGACTGTCCTAATTAATCGCATTATATGCTGTGTAGGAATATGCTGTGTAGGAAGACATCACTTAGCTATCCTACACTACGCCTCAACTATAGTCGACATACACAGCACGAATACTAAGTACTCTACTTCCTAAAATGACAGAGGGCTACGACAGGTTTTTAAGAAAACCCTTTGCGTAATGAACTTGATATCATTGTAGAATCGAGTGATTTTAAATGGAATGTTTTTGAGGCCTTTGGTAGTTTCGCTAAAGAGGTCACTACCGGTGAAGGGATCGTCGGCTCTTTCCTCATCGAATAAGGTGCAGGATATTTCACAAATATCACCATGCAAAGCAAAAAACTATAAAAACAATCAAAAGACAAACCGAGTTTGTAGCATCTGCTAGTTTCGCTAAAGAGGTCACTCCCGGTGAATGGATCTTGGCTCTTTCCTTATCGAATAAGGTGCTGGATGTTCTACAAGGAACACCGCTATGCAAAGCAAGAACTAGAGCTACCAGTTTTTGAGACAAGTTTCTACAACATCTTTAGGTTTCTTTTAGTTTCATTAATCTCATTAATGAAGTCCCATTTTATTATGCTTCACAAGCATCACATTTGAAACGAAATCTACAATATAACATATATCTCATATATATAATATAAACATTCGTCTCATGCAGTAATATGATCTCATCACAGAACATTGCAGCAGAAGAACATATATGAAATATTGGATATATTAGGAGGTCCGTGTTTTAATACGAGCCTATATAAAACACGGATTCCACGGTCGTGATGAATAGCCAAACCCACATCCCTAGACCCCTACGAGAGCGGCAAGCAACACTGCCAATTCTAGGGTTAGGAGACCCGGTCTCGACTCCTCGAGATGGTCTCCTACTGGACCCTAGAACCCGGTTACTTATGCTCCCCGCCTTGGGTCTACCTAATGCGTAAAAGGACATAATATACAATGGTGACATCATCCTCAGCCCGGAAGTGCCCCAATAAAAGAATATTACATACAATTGTATTTTACATGAATGAAAAAGAAAAACTCTCATCTCACATAAAACCCCCGGCTATTCAAAACACAACGATCCAATATAATATATCACAGCAACACATAATATCACATATCATCAACGTAAGTAAAATGATGAAATCTTCTCATCGATTTCCCGTTGGGCAGCTTCGCGACTCTGCGTAACTCGCTCGATAGAGTTGAGCTTCCGTCTCAATACAAGCCCGTCCGAGATACATTGCTGCAAGGTGTCAAAGACGGCTCTCAGTTGTGCGGCGTTCGCTTCGACCTGGGCACGCAATTGGACAGACTCAGCGGAAGCCTCCTCGCATTCCTTCTGCCTCAAGGTCGCTTCTTGTTTGAAATGGCGGAGGAAGGACACACTCTGCTCGACCCATGCGGCCCGCTGGGAGTTCAAAGCCTGAGTCTCAGGGGCAAGACGCATAATTTCAAGCTGATGCAGACATGCCTCGATCTTCCTACAGTGATTAACCCAAGACTCGACGACGCCTTCATTATTGAAATTCACGAGCGTCGCCAACATTGGGTTGACCTCGGCAGCAAAATCTACGGCAGATGAAGGAGCCTCCGCGTCAAGCTCTTCGACGTATTCGCTTAGCATACGCAGACTGGTCACAGCACCTTTTGAGGATGGACGTCTGCAAAAGGGCCCTGCCGGCATCGTAATGCGAGATTCAAAAGAGGCCGGCGTCGAAGCGACCGCTGCAAAACAAATCACAATCAGATAACGGTTCAAGAAATATAAGAGGTTCATGAACGATGGGATTTACTATACCAGCTGCAGCAGGTGGCAAAGCCAGGAGGACCAGTGGCGCAACTGTTCTCTCATCTCCTCCTTCAATCTGTAGTACTGCAATCAAGGCAAAGAAGAATCAGAAATAATTTCATTATCGGTAAAAGAAAGAGCATTAATTGAAGGCTGTATTCACCAGCGCCACTGGATGAAGCAATCTCCGACGGGAAGGAGAAGTGGGGATGCAGCACCTGGTACAGGTGGTCAAAAAGGACTCATGCAAAGACGCAATAGTGCAACGTCAGTACGTAGGTTATACAGCTTAAAAATAAGACTGATGAGTCACGAATCCGTACCTTCCAGCATCTGCGACGGTGCGAGAAAAGGTAGAGAGGTGGTCACCGTCAGGGCGGTAACTGACGGCGCTGTCTCGAGTAGCACGACATCAGCACTAGCCGCACCTGCATTAGAAACAAGATAAACCCTGTCAGGAAAAATTGAAAAAGATTGCAGAATAAAAAGAATGACGGTGACCTAAAATCTACCTGATGAGTCGCCGGTCTGAACCGTGACGAAGACGTCACTTGATACAACAGCGGCGTCTCCCTCCTCCATCGGGGTGGTCTCACCTCCCGTCGCCTCATCCCCTGACTCCACGAGAGCTGTTATCACACTTGCGACGCCAGGAGACGACAAAGAACCGTAGGCGGGAAGAGCGATGATCGGGGCAGTGCCCGACTCTTGAGAGAGAGCGGCCACCTCGGATCCAGCAATTGAACCCGTTTCGCTCGCCGCCACCTCGGGCTCAGTAATTGTAGCCGTCTCATCCACCGCCGCCTTAGGCTCGGCCGTGGTAGCCGGCTCGTCAACTACTACCTCAAGCCCGGCAATTGGGGCCACATCGCCTACCGCCGCCCTGGGTTCGGTAGCAGCAGCTACCTCCTCCGCCGCTACCACAGGCTCGGCGTTCGCCGCCACTTCTTCGGTAAGGCTCGGCCCTGCAAGATAAGATATATGAGAACTGATAATTTAAAACTTTAACAACGGAACCTCACGGCGTATTATCTGGAATTGATTTACCGTTTGCTTCCCGAGCCGCCCGTGCCGCCCGTCTGTAAGCAGTAGACAAGGCAACCAGAGACTCCTCTGAAGGAGTAGCAGCAGGGGTAGCGGCGCTCGAACCAGCTCCCGCAGCTAAGGCAACACTACGCTCCCTTGCTGCGCGCCTCCGGCGTTTCCTTTCCTCCCGGGCCGTCAAAACAGACCTTCTAGAAGCCTCCTTCACCAAGACGTCATCGTCCGCATCCAGGGTTACCTCTGGAGCCGTTAAGGCTTCCGTCATCGGTCGTTTAAGTGAGGCCTCTTTCGGCAGTGCCGAAGAGGCCGGGACTTCGGTAGCTGATATGGGAAGAATTTCCGCATCAGCTTGCGGGATAGGCATTGTGGTCCCTGCGATAAGACAAAGAAAGGGTCAGATTACTCATAAGAAACGGGAGCAGAAATATGGCGAACCGAAATGTACCGAGGCCTAAGGATCCTCGAAGTCGTTCCTCTTCCTCAAAAGTCTTGAGAGAAGCAGCGAGAGCTTCTTCGGTAGAAATGCCTATTAAAGAAGGAAAAGCGTCAGTAAAAAAAAAACAACAACAATAATAATAGAAGTATGATGCAATGGCGAAAAATACAACTAAAGATTACCTGATCGCGCGAGGATAGCCAACCCCTCTTCACGTCTTGCCAATCACTCGGAAGCTGTGATGGCAGCCGCCAGATCAGTATCATCTGGCGGCATGAATTAGCCCTCTTTTTTCCTTTACTCGCTCAAGCTCTCATTATAAGGAGCATGAGGCTCCTGACCAAATATGATATCGGCAGAGAAGAGCGACTTCTTTTTCTTCTTCTATGAGCGAGCTCCGGTCGCAGCCAGCACCAGCTTGCGCTTCGTGGGCACTTTGGGACGGCGAGTCCCGATATCCGAGCCCACGCAAGATTCGGGTGAAGCTACGGTTACCGTCTCCATGGGAGCGCGGGGCACCGAGGGCACGTCCACCGTCTCCACAGGAGCATGGGGCAATCCACGCGTGGGGCTTAGTACACGTGGAGGCTCAACTGCAGCAACCCCTCTTAGCGGAGGGGGGACAGTGATTCGTCGCTTCAAAGGGACGTTGTGATCGTTGGCAGAGGGCGCACTCTTGCGATCGAGCAGCAGTCGCCTCTCTTCTCTGATGACAGCGCCCATCGCATGTTGATACCAGGCCCCGTGTACGTTAAGAGCCCTCGGAATGCAACTCGGCTCGCTAATAAAGAAGTGGGAGCCCGTATTTAAGCGCATAAAGTGATGCAGTGTACTCCGTATTCCCTCTCTGGTGGCAGCAGGTTCTTCCAAGAACGCCTCCAGTGGAACCCCCTGGTTAAAACTCAGCTGCTGGGCAAAATGATGGGGATTATATCTCATAAAAAGCGCCGCATCATTTTTCCTGAATACGAGAAAGCCCGGCCTAATGGAGTATAGGTGTAGAATCTCCCGGGCTTTCAACATGGAGGCCCCGTCCTTAAAGGTGTCGCGCAATGCCAGCACCGTCTTGGAAGTTTCCTGGCCGATTGTCAGGACTTTGTCCGTGAAAGACATACCAGCCCCGACCGTGTGCGGACGAAGAAGCAAGCCCCTAGCTTCCCGCTGAGACGGATTCACGATAGACGCGTCAACCAATCGCATAATTTGCGGGAGCTTGCATTTCTCGTAAAATGAGGGTCTTTTATGAATACCAAATACCCCGAGCACGTGCATATCCATCCACGAAGTAAAGTAGTGCATCGGGAAGTTGGCGGCATGCACCCCCGGTTCAGTTGTATCCGTCGCCATGCTAAGACCATGGTACAGGTGGGCCAGCCCGGCAATCCCGATGGCCACTTGTATTCCAGCCACCATTCGATGTGCTGGGTAGAAGACGAACGACCTCATATAGCGACGGTGCATGGGGAGCGCGAACCAACACAACCATAGCCCAAGAAACCCGAGAAAGAAAGTCTCCTCGTCAATACCCGGAGCGGCGATTTCTGACAGAGGGATGATCGCGGCATCGGGAAGATAAAAGCCCTTCTGATCATCTTCCAGTACTGGTCGACGGTCCAAGCCAAAGCCGAAGGGATCGTTGAGCTTGGCAAATTTTTTGCCTCGTTGCGATAGAATCTTCGGGCAAAGAAACAGGGCAATGAAGTCTGCGAAACTGACCTCCCGGCCTCCGGATTCCAAGAAGAGACTCTCGTACATATTCAGCACCTTTATCAGACTAGGAAACTGGTGCTGAATGGCATTCTCCGGCGTTAGGCCCATCACCACCGGCTTGGTGGCAAAAACGTATTCATCCGGAGGAAGCAGCTCCTCATAGTGCTCCCCCCTAACCGGCAGACCGGAAATCTCAGCAAATTCTTTTATGGAGATGGAGACTTCTCTGTCCAGTAGAAGAAAGGTATGGGTTGAGATGTTCCATTACTCCAGGAACGCCTTAATCCACCATGTAGGAGGAGCAGAATATTGGAACAACGAAGTATAAACTGCAGGATATAGGCCGAGCTTCAGCAGTTGCGTTTTCTTCGCCGACAAAATGTACCTGGCCCACTGCAAATACCCGGCCGAATGTCGGGGAGTCAACCCGATGTTGTAAGGTTGTTCCCAAGGGCGCGACTCGCCTTGGCATATGCGCCGCCCCAAAGTATCCAAAGCTGTCGGCAGCTGCATGGGTATGGCGGCAATCGAAGATTGAAGAAGACCCTCCGAAGTCCAATTGACAACCTCTACGGCATAGTTCACCGGGGGTGCATCTGCGTACGAAATCGACGAGATCGGATCCGACGGCGTCGCACAAGAGAAGCTTCGACGACCTCTGATTATCTGGTCGTATCACCTACCCCACAAGTGAAGGTTTTTGTGTTCCGGGTCATAGTCTCTGATGAGCGCGAGAACCTCCCGGTCCACAGGTGCCTCAGGGAATCCTCCATCTGAACGGAAAAACGGGAAAGAGAGATCGGAAGACATGTCGCCTGCTAGAAAGAACAGAATTCGATTGTCAGTACTATAATTTAATTTTAAAATTCTGACACTCGGCACTTTAAAGTTTGTACCACACTGCAATGCAGTGGAAAGGGGACCAAAGGGGGACCCACAAAATCCAGATGACAATGCATCAATTAATAAAACAGCCTCATCATTGGATGAAACTGTTAATTAATGAAGAGATCCTCAAATAAATTCTCATTAAATGATAAATCCCTTGGGAAAAGGAGAAAATCTCTCTTTGAGAGCAAAGCTCTGTAACAGAGTAACACTTGTCAAACTCTGGTCATGAGGGAATAAAATTCCTTAAAGAGCCTGGCTCTGTAATGATGATGGAAAATCCATCAAAAATTAATTAAAATTAGTTCTTGAGAATTAAAAATTCTGGGAACTTCAAGATCCATGAGAAAACTCTTAAGAGTTCTTCATCGAAGATCAAAAGATCTACGCATTATCAAAAGAGCAGAGCTTTGATTCATGGGCTAAGAAACCCCAAGAAAAGATCTCTTTAAATCTATGGATTTCTGAGAGTAAGGCTCTATTAATGAAACCCTAAAATGGTTTTCTTTAGATCAAAGATCTATGAAGAGCAAGGCTCTGTTAATGGGTAAAAACTCTAATTTATTAAAAAAAATTAATTTTACCTAAGAGTTCTGACTCTTGAAAGTTCTTAACAAAAGAGTTGTGCTCTGAATGAAAATTCTCAAGAAGAAGATGATAATCATCTAAAGGACCAAAGGTCCTATTTATAGGCACTGAACCGCCTCTTCAACTTCTGAGTCGATCCAAGGGCTCAGATGTTGCCACCGCTGCACTCACGTGTGCGCCACGTGAGCGCAACGGTGAGGGGCATTTTTTCCCCCCAATCAGAGCAATACTCTGTTTTGAATTTCAAAATTCAAAAATTGAAGTAACGCTTCAGATTCTGCGCGCTGCGCGCTGCGCGCCTCGTGTCAAACACAGATGGGCTAGCGCCAGGAGCGCTGCGCCCTAGGCGGCGCACCCCCAATCAGAGCAAAGCTCTGTTTTAGAATTCAAAATTTAAAAAGTTGAAGCAACATTTCAGATCCAGCGCTCTGCGCTGCGCGCCACATGTCAAACACAGGTGCTCTAGCGCATTTGCGCTGCGCTCTGCATTGCGTTCCACGTGTCAAATACAAATGCGCTAGCGCAGTTGCGCTGCGCTCTGCGCTGCACGCCACGTGTCAAACACGGGTGTGCTAGTGCAGTTGCGCTGCGCGCCACGTGTCGAATGTAGGTGCGCTAGCGCAAGGTGCGCCAGCGCTGGAATTAAAAATTCCCCACCGTTAGATCAAAAGATCTACTAATAATAAATTATTAATTAATCAGAACTAAAATTCTGTTATGGAAAGATTTTTCAATTTTATTGAAATAAGAAAATTATGTTTTGTAAAACAGAAGCCTTAAGATCTAAGATCCAACGGTGGGAAATATTCCCAAATCAATCAGAGAAATATCTCTTAAACTGATTCAACAAATCATTTGGCCCTATATAAAGGCCCCTAGACTTCAAGTCTAATATATACAGAAGAGAGAGAAAAACCCTCTGCAAATTTTGAGAAAAAGAAGAGCACGATCTTAGAAAAAAGAAGATTTTTCTTCAAGGTAAAAAACTATGTTCTTGAATAACAAAGATGAAACCATCTCGTAAAAACAAGAACCATCTTCTAAAAAGATCTTAGATCTATAAAAAGACCAAGGTCTTTGATTTAAAAGCAAAAGATCAAAAGATCCAATCATAAAGAAAATAATAATAAAAGAAGTATTTTTACTTCATTTACAGATCTTTGATCTATAAAAGGCATAGCCTTTTATGAAAAACAAGAACTTTTGCTCTTGAATCTTGAGGCAAAGCCTCCTTTGAAGAACATAAATTTGTTCTTTGATCTTAAAATTGATCAGATGCGCTTTACGCTATTGAAAAGTGTCTTGCACTCATGAACTGCGCTCTTGCGCTTCTTGAATCAGCGCTCAGCGCCAAAACACGCCGCGTGTCAACCAAAGACACAATCTGCGCTTTGCGCTTCTGAAACAGCGCACTGCGCTCATGAATCGGCGCTCAGCGCCAGAACGCGCCACGTGTCACTCACTGGCGCGCCAACAGACTAGCGCAAAGCACTCATAAATCAAGAAGCGCAATGCGCTAATGAACTAGCGCTTAGCGCTAAGCGCGACACGTGTCCTCTTCGTGTGCGCTACCTGACAGAAGCGCAATGCGCTATTTGACTGGCGCAAAACGCGTCCTCTTCGTGTGGCGCACTGTCAGAACATGCTTTGTTTCTGTTGAATGCTATGCATACAAGACAAAAATGTCAGAGCCCAATGCCTAGTATTATTGAAAGGGCTGAGCCCAAATAAAGGCTTAATAGCCAGAGCAACTAAAAATGTTAAACATTTTTAATTGGACTTAGCCCAATTCTGGCCATAAGTTCTCAACTTATATTGAACTGAGCACATCTGCTCATAAATACTCAACAGATCTTAGTCCCAAACTGGGCTACAGATCTTTCAAACAATTCATACTGATTCGAGGGTACATCTCGTTACGCCTCTGATATTTGTCGTTGTAATCCTTCAACGTCTTCAGAGAGGTGACGGGTCCCGGCGACCATACATTTCTATCGACTGTGGGGTCTCTAAACCCATGGACTATGATGTCCTTAAGCTCGGCCGTGATGTCTTAAAACTAACAATAGACTGTGGGGTCCCTAAACCCATGGACTATGATGTCCTTAACCTCGACCGTGATGTCTTAAAACTAACAATGGACTGTAGGGTCCCTAAACCCATGGACTATGATGTCCTTAATCTCGACCGTGATGTCTTAAAACTAACATCGGACTGTGGGGTCCTTAAGCCCATGGACTATGATGTCCTTAACCTCGATTGCGATGTCTTTAAACTAACATTGGACCGTAATGTCCTTAAACTAATTATCGACCGCAATGTCACTAAACTAAACGATAGAGCCCAATTGCTCTCTTGTTGGATCTAAACGATCCTGTTAAGTTGATCTTAGTCTAAAATGAGACTAACGTATCCTTAACAAACGTTTAAGTTGATCTTAGTCTCAAATAAGGCTAACGTATCCTTAAACCCAAACCCCAAACCCAAATCTAAGAAGATACGGATTTGGACTAGTCCACGCCCTACGGGCGACAACATAACTTAGTCTCCGTATATAATCCATGGGCAACCAAATACAAAACAAACACCCACAACGCGAAGTGACCATCTGGAGAAGGAGAAAGTTGTTACCGCGATGTGGTAGCGTAATTAACTGTAGGGGCTTGCGTCTGCAGGGAAGAGCGTCCCCACAATCAAAAACCCCTCAAACGAGGGGGAATCTGACGAAGTCTGCTATATCGGCCGCATCCGTTTAAACCTTCGATATATGGTGCCATAAATCAACTTGGCATTTTCGGAGAGGTGGACGGATAGCACCAATTAGTATCTGTCCCGAAATTCAGGCTAGACGTCCGCCGCGTCTTTCGAAGGGGAACATACCTCTTTTGAGGTTGGAGCTTGACCATAAGCCATCGGGTGGATCTTTCTTCAGCACAAAGAAGACCGGCAACCGAGTTTTTTTGAAGTTTTGGAGGAGCTAAAGAAAGGAGATCAAAAAGAAGCTTGAACCAAGGACCAAAGAACCACTTGAACACCTGAAAGACTTGACACGAGGGTATAATACGTTAACCGAGTAGTTAACAACTTCTTGTAGTTTAGTTTTTGTTAGTTAAGGTTTAATCAAGATCCTAAAAATGGAAAAGTCTATGTTGCAAACCCAAACATGATCTTTTGATGTGAGAAAAATCGTTTTTTGATGTATTCCGCCTTCCCGCGAACACGTGGGGTGTGCTACATAGACTTACATAAACGAAGAGACATGATATCAAGGGATGCACCACCACGAGCGGGGCACGTAAGGCCAAGGTCCCAAACCCTTGCTGGGGTCGCCCGGGTCGGGTTCGTCGTGGACGATGGGTTCGGGTCTCGGATCGTAGGCTCAGGTCAGTGTCACTAGTCCAAAAACATGTGTCGTTTTGCGAATAAGTTTTTGAAACTCCGTGCAACACTCGTGAAAATTTCAGGATTCCAAAACGACAAAAAGAATTTAAAATAAAATAATTGTGTTGTAAGGATTCAAATACGCAGGTTATGAGACAGTAGTGTAGAGACTTAACCAATGGGCTACAAGATGTTCTTTACACGTATTTAACAAATATTAAATATATGCCGGATTCAGAAAAAATAAAAGATAATTCGAAGATATAGGAATTTCAAGGTCATTACAATTCATATCGCAAGTTTCGACAATTCTCTAAGCATAATTTTGTATCCATTCTCTGACGCAGCAAATTTCACAGCAATTAGATTGAACTCGTTGCATAAATGATTATATTGCGATATTTCAGTAATCTACACCGAAGGTGGTACGTTACTCGTCATGACAATATTTTGATTAACATTTCTTGTCCTTTGCAAAATATATTGAGGCGGTGTACTATTCACACTTTTAACTACAAAAACTTTGAATATATGCTTACATAATAGTCCGATTGATTCAAAATGATTGCAAATGCACTTGGAAAATTGCCATTTTGTCGTAAATTGGACATAATATACTCTTTGTTTGTCTTTTTTCGGACCGAGTACGTTGTGACTTTATATCTGTTTGTTCCATCGACTTTTTGAAACTTTCTGAATAATAAATGATTGAGATTAGCTCTACTTGAATTTTTTCAAAAATACCTTTGGTGTAAATTTTGGAAGCGTCTAATTCCAGTGGTATATTTGTTGCATACATACGATTTTTGTATAGCGTATCAAATTCCATTCTTTTCTTGCGTTCCTAATGCATTTGTAGTGCACTTCTCATTTTCATAACAAACTCTTTAATTGTGGTGTTCCAATTAAGAAAAGTATCAAAAAATAATTCATTCTCGATCTCATTATGCTGCATTGTTCGTATTCCTATAGAAAATTTTCTTGTTGTATAAGCTGATATCCATTTCTCTCTTATACCGTACATTATTGAAAGCCGTTTATTTCTACTAACTTAGTAATCTTCATCTAGCGCGGACCACTTTTCTTCAAATTTCTTGACTGTCAAATATTTATCTAAGCAACATTTGAAATCATTTTGAAAACCAGTATACTGATGATATAAATTCTGTAATTTCTCAGGATACTTCTAACTAATATGTCATATGCAATAATCATGTTTTGTATTTAGAAATATCTTGGTAATATCATTTGTCATAGCTTGATCTTGATAAATGATTATAGATAGTTATGCCTTATTATTTTGTAATTAACCGCTGCTGAAAGAACCAGCTGAAAGACTTTTTAGACTCATTTCACAGTAACTTCAAACCAAATATTTTTAATTTATAATGATGATTAATATCGGTGAATGGGGCAAAGGGCATTTGATATTTGTTAGCTTGATATGTAGTATCAAAAGTAATTGCATCATCGAAAGTTTTATACGAAGTTTTAGAGTACGCATCCACGAATAAGAGGGTATCGATATAATTCACTTCATCATGTTTTACCACGTAAGTAAAATTAGGCTTCTCAATTTGAATGGATTTCAAATAAATTAAAATAGCTTGGACGTCCGATATGTTCATAAATTGATGACGTATTTTTCTAAATACACTCTTTACATCATTTAACCCGTAATCAAGATTCTTTACCCCGCCGTGATATTGTCTTATATATTTTGATTGGACCAACCCCACTATCCTTAAAATTATGAATTTGACTTCTGTCGAATTTGAATTTTTTTTTGTGACAATATAGATATTGCACCATTGACTGTGGTATAAATGGATGATTGTGCTTTCTTGTAAGAAGTTTCTATCCATCGATCTTTCTTTTTAACAACAAATATACGAGCTTTGCAATTAGATCCAATATAATTATATCTTCGGAACGCCGAAAATGATATTTTACGTTTTACATCGAATTTGAACTGTTTAGATTTTGCGGCCTTATTACATTCATATAGTCAAGAGATTACAGAATTAGTGCGAACTGCACGACGTGTATAACGAAATCTGATAGCAAACCCAATATTTCGAGCATAAACCAAATAACATTTATAAGTATCATCTAGTGAATTGAACATTATGCCAATTTCAGGTTCTACCAAATCACATATAGTACTCAAAATTTTCATATTTTGAATCACTTGTTATATCTCTTTCGTTATTCTCATCAGGACTGATTTTAGGAGACGAAACATTTTTACATTTGCTTCCACTAGCTGTCGATATAAACTCAACATTTTTTCTTTCAGCAGTTATTAAATCGATAGAAATATTAGATTTTTTTAAACATTGATTTTCGTTTGTTTCTACTACTATTCATTTTTCTTCTAATTCAGGGATAGTCCATCATAAGCTAGATTAATCGATATGCTGCCATTTGTAACTATAGAAGTAAAAAAATTTACCACAACCACTTTGAAAAACTTCGTTGATAAAGACATTCTGACGGAAGCTAAGATTCCAAATTTGAGATATCACTTTAAAAAACTTCGTTGAAGGAGACGCAGAGTGCTTTGACGGAAGTTAGGGTTCCAAAATCGATAGGTGTCCTCAACTGCTAGAAAAAAATTACCTAAGTAGCGATTTGATATTTAACCACTATTTTAAGTGGCGGTAAATAAGATCCATTTGATTCTATCCGTTTCTTAAAATAGTGATTGAGTTGGTATGGTCTAGATTTATTGAATAAATTAAAATATCCAATGTTGAACCCGGAACGGACCCATTTTGGTTGCAAACAAACCAGGGAAAGAGCATGTGCAAATGAAACTGTATACAAATAGTGTTCTTGCAGACTCTTTTTCATCCTTTTCCTTCTCTTTACTGTGAAACAAACAGTTCTCAAATCCCATTATATAAATCATATAATATTTATTAAAATCATAAAATATTCGCTATACACTCATATACACTCCTGTGCATTGCACTCGCAAAATTCAGATACTTGTTAATGGAAAGTTTGAATGGAGAAAGAAACCATAATCAATAGATACGAGTCGGGGGAAAGAAGAAAAACATATGCTGTAATCCTAAATTAGCTCATGAGAAAATATAAAAAATAATTCCAACGTTTAATTCTTAAATCCAAATTGGTTTATACTTGAAGACAAAACATTAGGTGCGATCATATGATAATCATTACACAATTTAAAGTCTTTCTCATAAGAATAGAGTGGAGTAGAAGCTCATCACAGACATCAACAACAACGGTGGCAAATTCATTAGATTCTTATTTTTGTGGCAATTCTAGATTGGGTTATAGCCTTGGACATTTCATTATCGGTCGAAATGTCATGATTCGCTTCCAGAATACTGTGACAGATGCATGTGCATTCCCGATATAGACACATCAAGTGTTTAGTTATTACAATAACTTATATAATAAATTCAATCCACACTTATTTGCAACAAGATAACAAATACTCAAGATACATCGAGTATAAATAATACACAATGAAGAGTTCACCTCTAACTATGGGACATCAACAAAATATATATAACAGGTAGCAAAAGGTAACATGAATCCAAAATTCTAAAGAAAGCTCGAGCAGGAAAGTTAATGGTGTTCTGCTTGATTCTGAAAGTACGATTGGTCTTCTGTAGCAAAGTCTATCTCACTAGATGTAGCCTTGTTTTCTATTAAGTCTGAAGGAATATTTAAAAACACGACGCGATATCTATCAGCGAGCTTTGCTCGTGTAAGTCTCCCACTTCAATAATTATAAAATACATATATTATCAAAAATACATGAGGTAAATCAAATGTTATTAAAGAAAGAAAAAGGAGAATGCTGCATGTGGGTCTAGAAAATATCAACTAGTTTTTATCATAAAAGACAGTATTTTGTTGAACGAGTTTGGGAGAAAAATGAGAGCACGGTGCATCGACGAGTGTTCCGTTTTTAACCCCGACGGAACAACGACACTGTGATAAGTTAGTAATAAGCGGACTTCCGATACATGCTTTAGCAATCGGAGAGTATTCCTTTTAACCCCAACGGAACATCAACACTGTGATAAGGATACTCCGGATATACGTGGTTCATTTCATTTACCGCACTCCGCCGTTAACTCCATTTCACTAAGATGAACTTAAAAAATTCCAAGCATGAATTTCCAATAACTAAAGCTAACCGTTAACATGAATCAAGTCTTTAACCATGTATCAAGATGTTAAAAATGTGTGCAGTAAATTGAAATGCAGATAAACGGTTTTAAATGTTGTTTTCCGAAAAGTTATCAGCATGAAAAACGTAGTTATTTTCGTGTAGATACCAATCAGTGAAATTTGTCCAAAACAGAGTTTACATGTAGGAGTTGTAGGAGTTGTAAGGGCATTATCACTGCTGCCCCTTAAATTTCAGAATTGGTGAAGGTGTTTTCTTGCAAAATAATTCCTTCGGAAAAGCAATTAGTTATTTGTTAAGCTTATATGATAGAAACATGCAGGCATATAATTTCAGTAGGAAAACATGATTAGGATTTCTGGAAAAGATAGAAATACAGAAAGAATGACTTACACATATCAAGTATTTTAATACAGATGAGCAAACCGATAAAACAAATTCTGATAATATAACAAATTATAGGGTGATTTAAAACAGGTTAAAACAAACCAATTAAAACAAATAATTTTATTTCAGATACAAACCTTACATGAATCTTGTGCTTATAGGCTAATTTGTGTGACCGCAGTTAAGATAACTTCTTTATTAAAGTTAAGTATACTAGTTATGCTCAGAAGGCATGCAAGTTAGAGAATTGATTTTTTAAGCTACATGCCCGAAACTTTTGGCTGCCATATTTAACAGTACTCAATGAAGGAATTAATAATTTAATGTACAAATACTATAAATAGTTGTCCCACTCCACAATAAAATTTAAATTTTTAGGCAATGTCATTTTGAAGACAGTGACTCTTCTACCATATTTATTTTTTGCTGTACTCTTAATTTTACTTGGTTTTCTCCAATATTTCACAAATATCATAAACTATAGATTCCAATCAAACTTGCGAGAAAACTATATATAAGAGAGTCAAAATGTAATTTGCATGGGATTTTGGAAGGAAAATTTCATGGAATCACAACATTGGTGTTAAATGACTGTTAACTATCCAAACCGTATGACATTTTATTAATGGTATCTCAGTTTAACTAATTTGCATGACAATCATGGAATATAAAACCGTCAAATAACTTTCGCTTAGATTCTTTTTAATATGCAGTTATTTGTCATGTGATAAGTCACAAGTTCAATACAGGACATCATATTACAATATTAAAGCTTTCTAAAATAACTATCTACTTGCTATCTATATACTATTATAGTGCAAAAAGAAGATGGTCTTTTAATTTTGAAATTGATTGATTAGCCAACTTTCTCACTCTTTTGAGAAAAATTATTTAAAAACATAAAAAATTTAACAAAGATTCCTGACCGCAAGAGATATTATCTTTGCTATTATAACTGGAACACATTGGGAAATAAAAAAGTTTCTTTTTTCTTTTAATACAAAAAAATGAGAAAATGTCCCCACAGAACTCTTCTCCGGAAATATGCCAACACCTACTGTATGTCCATAAATTTACCATTAATGCTTTCCATAAAGTGACCCAGTTTTTTTTGCCAAAAAGAACCCTAATGATTAACATATTCTGTATAAGTAGATTAGCAAAGTTGATATATATAAACCACAATTATTTTCACATAACTGTATGCATGATAAATTAATTTTAATTTTCTAATAGCATTTTATATATTAACTTTCAATTATAATCACCAAATTAGTGTTCATCTCTACTATTATAACTTCAATTTTTAAGCCTTATTTGGATAATATCTACCCCATAGACCAAAAAAAAAACGCATACATGCTATTTTTCCACCGGATTGGCCTAATCCTGCAAAAGGAGTTCTTTGGATGGGTTTTTTGATCTTTGATGCAGGGAAAAAAACCTCTACATTGGTTGTATCCACTGGATTAAAAAAATTGAATCAGAGTCAATTTTTTTCCTAACTCTCTCTCTCGTCTCTGTTATCTCCGTTCCTCTCTCTCTCTCTCTCTTCTTCCCTTCTCTCAAAATATCTCGATCCTTCCGTTCTCACCTCGATGATAAGCAAAAGGGCCGTGTTCGAACATGGAGATCGCATCAATGGGGGTGATGTTCGACGACGATGTCGACTCCCGCCATTGGCTGAAGCCCGCCTCCTTCTCATCCCCCTTTTTCGACCCCGGGGCCTTCGTATACGATCTCAAGTCTTTCGACCCCCTCGAATCCCTATTCAAGGAGCTCCGATTGTTGGATACAGTGTCTTCAAGAAAATTATTGTAATTGCAGGTAGGCGATTAAAATAATTGAAGGAGGACCTATACGGGTAGAACAGTCTTATTCGAAATGATAGTATATTATCTGGTTTATTTTTATCATTAATGTGTATACGTTTTGCTTGTAATTATGTGTCACTAATACATAACGATGAAACCTATAGGATTCTTGCTTGACTGCCAGTATTATGATGGCGATCATATACGTGAGAGCTGAGTAGTCCATAAGCACATCCTTAAATTTCCCTAGTCGAGCGAGTATCGAGACTGGGTATTGATATTCCAAAGTAGACTAGTGTATATATTTCTAGATCTCGACGAGAGGCGGTGGCCGATCTCACAAGCCGTTGGTGTTGTGTCATGTAAGATGGTATACAGGTACTCAGTGGAGGTGAGTATACTGGGCGGACTCACCGAGAACTTCTAGATGGTATTATATCTATCGTCAGATAGAAGTTCTCTAGTGGTATGAGTACAACTTAGTCTTTTGACCTGAGATCGTCATTTTTCTTATGTGAATTCCTACTGTACTTAGATTACTACCCTATCACGACTCAAAGGAGTTGTGCAAAGAGGTTTTAGTTGGGTACAGCTCCGAACCATATGGAGAGAGTGAGTGATTGTAGGGGATTCGTCTCTCATGATATTAGGAGTTGATATCGCGTTGTATTCGGTTGGCCATCACTCTAAATCCGTGGGTATGGTGGATGAGATTTACTGATAGGAGTTCAGTAGTTTCTCGGTTGGTGATGAGTTTCACTCTGGCATGACTTATTGAGTTATTAGGGGTCTGATATTATCTACCCCGTAGACCCGGTATGCGATACTTATAGATGAAGAGACCGGATTGTATGAAAATTGTCATATTCAGCTCAGTAGGGTACAGATTGAATTGATTGTCGACCTCCCTTTTCGGCATATACCTGGGTAGCCGTTACGTATAGCTAGTGCCACTGACATGCTTTTGGTTATGGATTTATCCAATAACTCACTGCCAGCGTATTGTCGAGTATTTAGAGTCCCACACAGAGGGTTTTCCCGGTTCAGGCGATATAATGTAGATGATATATGTTGATACATACAGGGGACCGATTAAATATGTGTACAGCTTACACGGACCTTAATCGGACGGTTGATAATACTAACCGGTTTAGAATTAAGCCGGATTATTAAATCAAGTTTTGATTTATGTGTGTGTGTGTGCACGTATACATGCGTGTGTACACACATACACACGTATATATGTGTGTGTGTGTGTGTGTGTGTGTGTGTTCTCTAGTATTATTGTTCATTTTTCATTTTCTCTTTCTTGGCTATTCGTGTTTTTATATGGATATGTGTATATATATTTCGATATGTATATCAGGTTGTATTCCGTATTTATACGGAATACTTTCTAGAAGAAGGACACATCATTTATGAATATTCAAGGAAATGAGGTGGAGGGTGAGATGTCTTTGAGCATGATTGTAAACATATAGAGAGGGATGTACTTCATTTGTTTATTACAAAATGGTTATGATATTTTATTTGATGGTAGACAATTATTACGAAGCCATTCTCTCATTGATCTAACACTTGACTCATTTTGTTATGCCTACCTCTTCATCCTCCTTTTTCTTCATTTTCTCTCTTAAGCTTGAATTTGAGAGTGAAAATGATAGTGGAAAATTTCCACATCCTCACTCTCCATTTCTAGCAAGGTTGGAGTGTCGGTTGTTTCACTAAGTGAAACTAGAGCTTGGGTCAGTTTCTTTCGGGTGGATCATTTTCGGCAAGGGTGGTCGCCTCTCAAGCTTGTTCCTGATGACCTACGAGGAGCTTGGAGGGGTCTTCCATGATAGGGTGAACATGCGACAAAAGTTGTAATTCCTAAATCTTGCTTGCTTGCTTTCTAGTTTAGTCTTCAGTACGATCGCTAGAGAATAGTTTTTAGTGCTCCTCATAAAATTTTTGTTTTTCGATTTCATATTGACCGCGGTTATAGCGGCAAGGACAATAGAAACTTTCAATGGTATCAGAGCCAAGCTAACACTAGAACTAGTTTAGAAGATATTTTAGTTTCAAGACTGAATTTTTTCTGTAACTTGTTTCCGATTCCAATCTACTGTCCTTTTTTAAAACTTTGCCTAAATTTTTTTTAAAACAACTGCAGAGAACTTGTCTTTTGAAAATAAAACTTCGCACAAAATTCAAGGCATTTTGGCTCGTTTTTGGCCGCACAAATCCCATTCATGTCAGCCCAAAATTGTCAAAAAGTCCTTGGATTTCGGCAATAGCTTGGAATATTGGAAACTTGATTTGTGGTATTTTTTGTTTTGCCTAAGATTTCAGTTTGTGTAGTTTTTTCATAAGGGCATTTCGGGACTGTTTTTGGTTGAAATTTTAGTATCTTTTATGATCCATAGTTTGTATGTGTTGTTGAACGTCGTCTAATTACTATATGTTCAATTAGAAGGGATTGTACACTTGCTTGTGTTGCTTGTTGTTGTATATATATCTCTGTGGTGGTTTAGCTGGATTCTCGTATTGGATAGCCTCTCGTGTGATTGCTTGTACAATTGTGATTTATAATGTTTTATTCATTTGTTCGGTATGAGTCCCAACTTGTGGCCGTCGTTTCCGTATTATTTATATTCTTTTATTGGGGCTCGACTAGGAAACGGTCGATGTCACCACTGTATACACACACACACATACACACACATATATATTTCTGCATTAGGATTAACCCAGGAGAATTGATCGAGTAGCCAGATTCTAGAGTGTAGTAGGTGGCCATCTCATGGAGTTGAGACCGGGCCGTCTCGTTATAGAATTAGCTGGTTGCTCGCTGCACTTGTAGGGATTATAGGATTGACCCGCGGAGGAGTGCCCAAGTTACCGGCTTCTAGAAAGTGAAGGGTGACCGACTCATGTTATTAAGAGCAGGTTACCCAATTTTTAGAATTGGCAAGTGGCTTGCCGCACTCGTAGGGGTCTAGGATCAATGTTGTGCGGGCCATCCATACGACCGGGGAACGTCGCATTTTATTTGTGGCTCAAATGAAATTTGGGGTTGCTAGTTTATCCGCTATTCTATTTTGTTTGTTGCATACCTGTGATGTTATTACATTTCTGTGAGATATATATATATATATATATATATATATATATATATATATATATATATATATATATATATATTAGATGCTTCATATATTTTGCATTCGCGCTAGCCCTATCCCCGCCATGCCGTAAATTAAGTAACCTTACGGTGAAGACCCGGAATCCCGTGGCGAATGTAGATGGCATATAAAAGCATGCTATGTTGGTTGTTTCTGGTGTGGCTTAGAAACTTGTTTGATGGGAATGCGTTATATGTTTAATGCAAAGAAAATAAACCTTATATGATGTTGTAGGAATCAATTTTTAAAACTACTCAGTTTTCTTCAAAACTATAGCCATATTCTTTTGCTTTGCATGGAAGTATTTGGTTAGGAATATCCGGCACCTCATTTATGAAAAATATGCCTTGATCTCTTCATGGGGAGTTCGCTCTTGAGCAAAAGTTTATGTTACTAGTTTTAAAAACGGAGCCTAAACCACTCCTTTTCAAAGACACACGAGTTTCTTCAAAAATATCAAGTTCATTACGTTAAAAGTTTTTTGCCAAAAACTAGCCGTAGCCCTCCGTCATTTCAGATTAGTATTGCTAAATATTCGTGCTGCGTTTGTTGACCTAGTCAAGAAGAAATGTTCGGTAGCTCTGTAGTGCTTTTCTGTTGCATGGTGATGCGATTAGTTACGCCAGTCGTGCGGCCTTATTGACCTAGTCAAGGTCTCATATGGGTCGATTTAGTTTAATCCAGGATAATGACGGGTTGAACTTGACTTGCGAATTATGATTTGTTGACTTAGTCAAGGTCATAAGCCATTTGGGGAAAAACCATATCAAGAGTTTCAAATATAAAGGAAACTTGCTAAGTTTGTGCATACCTTCTAGAGTTTAATAATTTTGGTCGATTTTCGTCAAAGCTATCATACAATGATAGTTGGGTCCCAATTCCCACTGATGAGTAAGTATTACTCATCGGGAGATTTTCACTTCACAATTAGCTAACAAATCAAGTGTTTAGAAAGTGTTAACGAGGTTACGCCTCTGCGGAAACGGGGTTATTTAATTAGGTCCGTGCGAAAGCACATGGGACCTCTCTCGGAGTACCAACACTAGCCTGGCTGAACGGTTAGCGAACTTGTAAGGTGTATATGATTCCGACTAGTTCACCTTTTAGGGTTTAAAGGAGAATTTGAGGATACAGTAGGAGACATTCTGATTAGATAAACTGATCAACCAATCTAATCTTGATAAAGTACACGTTGAGTATTTCTTTTCTCTCTTTGTGGTTATGTGACCATTACTTACCTTTAACTAAAACTCATTAACCAAGTTTACCGAAACTTCTTACACACTTTGGTTTTGGATTGTCATGATTCACGACAAAATCGTATATTTCCCTGCTACTCCTACTTTTCCTTTTGTATTTCTCCATAACACTCTGTATCACTACAATAATCCATATTGTTTGGAAAAGCCATCGTATTATTACATACGAACTTGAAGAAGTTACTTCAATCGAGAATGGACATTGGTTCTGGAGAAATTGAATAGAATTATTAGATTGTCTCTTCCCATTATCTTCTCTCAGGTTGCGAGAGCTGCTTGCATTAGGAGAGTAAACCAGTTACGTTTATTGGATAGTCTTCTTCCAAATCTTAAGCTGGTGCCGAAAGATAAGGAAAGAAAAAACCAGTTAGCGTAGTTATGGTGTACAGAAGCTAAAATGTAGAGACAGATAAAGGGATTGAAGTGAAGGTAAAAGAAATTGCAACCAGTGTCATGAATCTAAATATTGGAGAAGGCATTACTAGGAATACTTAGCCACCCCTTGAAACATTTATATTTCTGAATTTCTGTGATGGTATAATTTAAAACTGTTTTCCCAATTAATTTTGACTCTAGGATATGTATATACCGGATTTGGATCTCTCATCTATATGACGTTACAGATACTGGGTTGGAGTAGAATATTAGGAAATGGGAGATTTGATTCTCAATATCTGAATTTGTAGCAATTGGTGATATTGGATTAAATCGCCTGGTTTTTCCTAACAGGAAATATGGGGTTTTGAATTACCATTGTTATGCACTAATTTTTAAATTAATATATATGCATCTTTATTTTTTAAAGTGAGATATAAATATTGAAAATTGTGTTCTAAATATTTACTTTTATCAGTTGAGAATAAGGTAAGCTGCATTTAATAACAGCGTAAGATATTCTTAACCAAAATACAGTTTTTGACTTACAACACACCGATTTTGAGTTAGTATACTCTTGGGACTTATATATAGTAATGCATATTGTCTGGTGTTTTTTAGGACAAGGGGTTGGTTCTCTTACTTCATTCAGTTCACCTATGAGTTCTCTGGTTTTATACACGCATTCACTGAAATGCAAGGTCCAAAGACTTTGAGAAGTTTATAGGTATAAGAATAAAGTAGAGAACCAGACGTTGGAAGTATCAGGATTCTTTGAATTGGTCGAAGATATAGATACCCGTGTTAGGTATTCTATCATAGTAATATTGAGAATTTGATTCTCTCACAGGTTACTCATCCGTGGGTGCGATCCTTGATCAGTAATATTGTATGACCTTTTTCCATATGTGATATTTACTGGAAACAGTTGGATAACATTTGAATTTGGTTCATTCTAAATTAGTGCATTTGATTCTATATAGACATAGAATGGTCGCATATCTTGAGCTTGTTAAGATATGGAGTTGTTCGGTTTCTTTTTAAAAGAAAAATCCGGACAAACTGAAGGCACACTTTGGTAATTGCAGTTTGTGGTCTATCCCAAGTATTTGCTAAGGTTTTGATTCTACTATTTTCAAGATCAAAAATTTGGTTTGTTCTTGACTAGACACCTTTTTATAAAAGGAATATTTTTGCAAAAATAACTAGTGGGAGTATGGTAGAGGTGGAAGTGATTCCAGAACCATAAACGATTACTGAAAATTTAGTAGAACATGAAAATTTAATTAGACTCAACAAAGCTTAACCACTCCGCAAATTTAGTAGGTGGCCTCAGCCATCTGAGAGATATTTCGGTTTTGTTGTAGACAGTGACAGGAAGGTCAGTATCGTTGTGGTGATGGCCCTACTAGTTATCAGCAGGCCATGAGAAGTGGTGACTTCCGGATGATGGCTGAATGCTTTATATCCATATAACGACCCTAAAAGTCCTATACACTTTTATTGATCTAATCTTAAGAAAAGAGTGTATTTCTGTTCTGATTTCGAGTTATAAGTTATTTTTGATCAGTTATGTACAAGAAATTCCTGATAGCTCACTGGTTAAGTCTTTTCTCTGCTGTCTCATAGCCTGCAAGTTTGAATCCCATCAGTTTAAATTATTTTTAATATTTTTCTTTTTAAATTTTCGGGAGCCTAAGAGTTGCACGTGCATTACATGGAGAAATAAAGGGTTGCAAATAAATCAAACAATAAAAACTAGACATAAATACCTAGATGAATGCACTGCACGAACCCCGAGACTAAACTCCACTTTTGGATCGTCGGTTTCCTTATTTTGACGGCTACCGGTGGTTGATATGGCCCCAAATCCCCCCATTTTTTGCCTGTGCATCCCTTCAGCTCCCCACTACTCATTTTTCCTATTTGATTTTCCTACAATTAATCGGAAAACCACAGACCCTTCATCTACCCCTTTATCCTCACTTTTAATACATTTTATTATCTTTTTAAATTTCATCTACACCTATATTTATCCCTATAAATACCTAGCCTTTCTCCTTAGTTCTTCTCCTAAATTATTCTGAAAATACCACCCAAAATTCTCTCTCTCAAATCTCACTCTACCAAAGGAAGTTAAGCGTACAAGTCTAAGCCAACTCCGTCGCTCAAGTTTGTAACTCCGCGCGTTAGCTATCCAGAGTTTGTTTTTATGCGCGTAATCGGACCCAAGCTCAAGTCTCCACACACCATAGGTCTCGGTTCCTCAACCGAGGCTTCTTCTCTTCTTCTCTCACTTGTACGAGTACAAGAAAAAACTGTAAGTCTCTATCCCTATCTCCCTTTTTTCCTATCTTGCATTCAAATTTGTAAGTCTTAACCCTCTTGACATCTCTTTTGCCCCTTCTTACATCATCATCAAAAATACGACTTTTAATGGTTAACATCATTTTTAATCTAATTGTTGTAAAGTTTTGACATATCCATTATAGTTTCATAATAGTATTAATAAGAAATTATCACTTACCATCATACCACCAATTACATGTCATGTTTCACCTACATATCATATGAATTTAAAATGAAACTTTATTATTGTTAAAACTACCCTAGAATGCATGTAACGCCAAAATACCATGAACTTAAAGAGTACCCCTTATTCGATAATTAGCATATATACCTTTAGGAAAATTCACGGGGTAACGACCTACCCCACACGCACACTTTTGATGCATAGCACGATATTCTAGGTATATGGTTAATTCAAAGAAAAGGTTTTACATTAAAATACCATTTTTTTAAAAAGGGTTTCTATTAATCGATATTTTTAAATTATTAGCGATTACGTCTCTACAACTCTCGTTAGGGGCCCTCTAATGGATGGTGAGAATTATCGCACATTTTGGGGATAGTAGAGCGAGATGTAGAACTCCTCACAGAATATTCGGTCTTGAAAGGAAATAAAAATACATTTTTTTAAGAAATACGACTTTTCTAAACAAAACTAAACTTTGAAAAAAAGTATATATATAATTATGAAACTGTATTTTCAATAAAAAAAAATTGTAAAACTATATTTTAAAATGAAAGGTTTAAATTGTAACAAAATACCATCAAGTTTACAAAATGAGTAGTTTCCATAAAAATACCATAAACTTTTAAAAGTTGGGTTTTATCACCAAAATACCACTAAAATTAAAATACATGTTCATAAAAACTCTAAATATTATAAATAACCCTCGAGGTTTATTTTTAAACAATTTTAAAGTATTTTTCATAAAACCCCTTAAGAAATGCAAATAATATAAATACAAAGTAAACAAACAATAATAAATATTAAGGACTCTAGATTATTAAAGGCTTAAGCGGTATCATTTCTCTTGAGTCCCGGAGAGCCGGAGAAAGTGAGTGCTTATCTGTTCTGGTTAGACAAATTTAATGGAGTTACCAATGGTAATTGTCTTAGAAAAAGACACAAATCCTGCCGTCCATGTGCATCAGTTGCCTGATTACTCCCAAACTTAAGAAATTCAAGAGCTAAATCCTTTCATAAAATATTTACTCTAACCTGAATACAAACTCAATCAGGATCCAAACTTTAACATAAACTTAAACTCTTGATCATGAACCAGAACACTTGAACTTGAATATCTCAAAACTTGAATACTAGAATACTATGACTTGACATGAACTTAACATGAATACCAAAACACAATGGCTGCTATTGAAACTGACTTGACTCGAATCATGAATACAACTTGACACGAATACATGAACACTTGACACAAATACTTAACATTGACATGAACTCAATCTTGCAACTTGATGTATTCATGGATTCGAGCAAGGCTGGTAATTTTAATTGTAACCTAGAATACATGGGGTGTTGGGGTAGTTCAAGTGCGAATCCAACGAAATCTTAGGAGTCCTCCTAGATCATGAATTCATATCTACTAACACAAGCAAGCTATCTGAGGGCCTGTGTTTCCTTTCTCCTGGATTTTAGCCTGTTGAGTTTGGAATACTTCGACACTAGGTTGAAGTCCCGTTACTAACACTTGATTCAAGCTCGTGGTTCCTTACCCCTGAATTACAGTCTGTTGGGTTCGAGAATGCTATTGAGATTGGTAGATATTCACCTTTGAACTTATGTTAAATTAGTTTTCCCATGTAGAGACCTTTTAGGATGCTTACATACACTTCAAGTTCACTATATCTATACTATACGGCCATGCTATACCATGCTCATATTATTTTGCCATGATATATAGAACTGCATGTTAAATAGAATTGCCATGCTTACATTAAATGACATGTTTAAACACCATATCTCATAATCCAGCGCTTCATGATATCCATTTTTTTCTTTGTCATTATACTTTTATACGTCACTTCCTTTTTCTTGGGGACTTACCGAGCGAAAGTTCGCTGAAGGGCATTCACCCACCTTTGTTTCTTGGAATGTTCGTCAGATACTGTGGAGACTAAAGAGGTGGACACCAACAGATGAGGAGCACGATCAGATCGCGACTGAGGCCTAGACTAATTATCATTTTCTTTCAGTTTATATATGCCACCTGTTTAGGCATTTCTTTTCTTGTATTCCCTTTTCAGTTGAACTCATGTATTGTAAATGTATCAAATTTGAATGTAAATAAAGTTGTTGAAGTTTAAATCTCATGTTAATTTCTTATCATTTAGTATTGCTCAATTACGCTTAGCGTGTTTATTCTAGGAAATGACCTTCTCGAAATAAATACGTCGCGGGCCTCACCACATACCTGCTTCCGTCTAGTGGGAAGCTGGGCATGACAATCCAAGTTGGACTCTATGTACTTCACCAAATTATGAAATTCGCTGGATGCTCCTGAAGGGGTAAAACTCATTAGGAGCAAGTAGATCTATCGAGATATGTGCAGGTGGAAAGGCATTAACCCAATAAAGCTAGATTTGCTATAAAGATTTTCATCAAATACCCGGGGTGGATTATGATGAGACTTTTAATTCAGTGTCTACACTGAAGTCGATACAGATATGACTTGGCACAATTGTTGTTCTTGACTATGATATCTGGCAGGTGGATGACTATAATGGCTTTCCAACTGGGAATTTAGAAGTGCACATGTATATGAGTATGCCAGAGGGTTGTCGTAGTCGGTAGTAGCAGCGAAAGGTGTGCTAGTTGTTTATATTTATTCGTAGACTAAAGCATGCATAGCGGAGATAGATCATCTGTTTTGATGTGACAGTCAATGTGATTGACTTTATCAAAACAACAGATGAACCTAGTAAGAAGGGTGTAGGGAATATTGTCTTGAGATTTGGATGGCATACTCCTGATAGAAAGTGATGTTCCTATATTACTATCGGTCAAAGTTGGTTATCACAGATGTTTCTCCACATAGGACATGGATAAGATATCAGGAATTCTGGTGATTAGATCTATGGTTTTATATTTAAATTTAGGAAGTGTCCTAATCCGTGTACTTAGATACCATTCTAAAAGTAGTTTAGAATGGAAAACTCCTAGCATAGTAGTGTGCCTGTAGGTTATGGAGCCACCCTCTCTAAAAAGATTTCTTCTGGACTGATGAGAAGAGAGACTTACATGAAAGACATATCATTTTCTTAGGCAATTGAGTCAATCATGTGATGTCATATACAAAACCAAAAGTTGCTTTTGCACTTTCTGAGATATCAGGAATTCTGGTGACTAAATCTAGATTTTTGAAGTGTCCAAATGCGGGTACTTGGACACCATTCGAAAGTAGTTTAGAATGGATGACTCCTGATGTGATAGTCTACCCACAAGTAATGGAGTCACCCTCTCCAAAGAGATGTCTTCCAGACTGATAAGGAGAGAGACTCGAATTAATGACATATCATTTGATTAGGCAATTGAGTCAATCATGTAATGTCTTGTACCAAATCAGATGTTGCTTCCGCACTTGCTATAGTAAGCAGATATTAATACAATTCTGGAGAAATAAAGGGAACCAGTTAAGAACATAAGAGAATGTTCTTGGTATATGGTAACGGCAGCCTCCTTAAGGAGGCGGTTATCGGTTCAGACTTCCAAGGTGACCTGTATGACAGAGATTGTAACGACTCTGAAATCCCTGTACAGAATTATTTGTTTAAATATATTGAAAAGGGTATTTCATCCTGTATAGGAGTTATAAGTCATCTTTGTTTGATAAAACCAAGAAGCAAATTATAGCTCACTGGTAAAACCCCTACACTGCTGTGATATAGCCTGTGTGTTCGATTCCCATCAGTCCCAATTATTTGTAAAGATTTTTGTTTATAATTTTTCGGAAGCCCTTCAAGAAGAAACGAAAAGTTTCAGAAAAATCAAACAGGTGCAAAGAGGAGTAAACACCAAACTAGACATATGGCACGAATCTCGAAGAAAGACACCCAAATCTGACCACCCGTTCCTTGCTATTTCCCACCGCCGAGAGTTTGATATCCTCCAAATCGCTCCATGATTTTCACACTCGTCCCTTTAGCTCCCCTTTACTCTCCTGCACTGCTTGATTTTCCTGCAATCAAATAGAGACTCTTCAAATCCCTAATTAACACCATTAAATCTATTTTAATTTATTTTTATTTCACACCCTATCTCATTTCTATCCTATAAATACCATCCCATACCCTAGCTCTCCTCTATTCTGAAAATTTCCTTCAAATTCTTTAAGTTTAAGAAGGATTGAGGCTATTCTAATGGAGTTAAGTAAGTCAAAGAGAGTAGCGATTAAATTCCGACGACCGGAGTATCTCCAACGAGACAAAGGCCCCCTCTCTCTTCCTTAATCTCTTCTTAACACTATATAATGTGTAAGTCCCTACTCTCTATTTCTTTCATCTCAAATCGTCTTCTAAACACACATCGACAAAGTGGAGTTAACTCTGATATATGTTATTTTAACATTTGTACTCCCCTCGTTAAGTAAAATAGGTCAAACTAAATTTCTTACACCACTCATAACCTTATTTACAATCATTTAGATTTTAGTTTAATAAAATTTTCATGTGACATATAACAAACTTTTCATTAAAATACCATGAACTTTAACATAACCGTATTTTCGATAACTAGAGTATATACGTTCAAATCATTCATGAGGTAACGACTTACCCCACACGCACACTATGGTTTTATAGCACGAAGTTCTAAACCTAGGGTTTATTTAAAGAATAGGTTTTACATTAAAATACCATATTTTTTTTAAAACAAGTTTCTTTTAATCGATATTTTAAATCCTTGGCAATTACGCCTCTACAACCCTCGTTAGGGGACCCGCTAATGGATGGTGTGATTATTGCACATTCCTGGGATAGTAGAGCGAGATGCAGAACTTCTCATGGAGTATTCGGTCTTAAAAGGAAATAAAAATACGGTTTTTAAGAAATACGACTTTTCTAAATAAAAACTAAACTTTGGAAATTATATAAAACTATGAATTCGTATTTTTAATAAAATACCAACAAATTTCCAAAAGAGCTAATTTTCATAAAAATGCCATAAATGTTTAAAAGCTAGATTTTACCACCAAAACTCCACAACAATTAAAATACATGTTCTTGAAAACCCTAAATATTATAAATCACCCTCGAGGTTATTTTTAAACAATATTAATATATTTTTCATAAAACCCCCTCGAAGAATAAAATAATGTAAATAAACAATATTAAGGACTCTAAATTAATATAAGTTTAAGCAGTATCATTTCTCTTGAGCCCCAGGAGCCGGAGAAAGTGAATGCTTACCTATTCAGGTTAGACAACTTAACGGAGTTATCAATGACAATTGTCTTAGAAAAAACACAAATCCTGCCGTCCATGTGCAGCAGGTGCCGATTTCTCCCGATCATAAGATTTTTAACAGTTTAAAATCAATTCATATGAAGATGACTTGAACTCGAATCCAAACTCGAATCTAAACTTGAACTCGAACACAAACTCGAACTCTAACCCAACTCGAATCTAAGCTTGAACATGAACTCGAACTCAATCTACTCGAACTAACTTGACTCGAACTAAGATTGCAATTGATATGACTCGCATTTTACTCGACACACTCGACTTTATTATACACCTTTTGCAATCTATGGTTTCGATCAGGACATGTTAAAACCAATCAATCAATTTAATTAAGTATATTATACAGTTATAGACTAGTTATACTTGGGGTGTTTGGAATAGTTTCTTGTGTAAATCCAACGGAGCTTCAGGAGTCCCGTATTAACCTTTTTTTTTTATTTTACTCGAATATCAGTCGGGTTGACTCATCCACAGCCGAGAGTCCCGATGCTAACACATGAAATGGAACCGTGTTTCATTGCTCCTGGGACCCCACTCTTGAGCTCGTGAATACTTCTACGGCTGCGTTGACATTCACACTTGGAACTTAACGTTAACATAGTGACCATATAGAGACCTATAGCACATATTTACTCATGAACATATACTTTTCCCCGTCATATATATATATATATACTTGTCATTCTTTTACTCTTACTTATATATATATATATATATATATATTCTATACTTGTCATTCTTTTACTCTTACTTTATCCTTGGGACTTAACGAGCACTAGTTCGCTGACGGGCATTCCACCCACCCTTGTTTTCTTAGAATGTTCATCAGATGCGGTCGAGACAGAGGAAGTGGAGGCCACAAAAGAAAACTACAACCGAATTCCTCCACAGGATTAGCCTAGCTTCACTTTTTATTCAACTTATGTATACCACATGTTTAGGCATTTTCCTTTATTGTATTTACTTTCCAGTTGAAACTCATGTACTTGTAAATATTAGAAGTTGAATATAAATAAAGATGTTTGAGGAAAAATTATACAGTCTCCATTTATTCTTGCATTGTGTATTATTGTTTCAATACACTTAATATGTTTATTTAAGGAATAACCTTCTCTAGATAAATATACCGCGGGCTTGCCACATCACCGTTTCCGTCTACTGGGAAACGGAACGTGACAGGTTTTGTTGGTGGCCCATGCAGGTCCGTTCTGCATGTATTCGTAAACAATATACCAAAAGAATTAATGAGTTCAACAAATATCTGCATTCCTTGCATTTCAAATTTCTTGGATCTATCTTATCCTATCTTTTATATCAAGGTGATGGACTCTCCGAACAATACCAGCACAAACATCAACGGCAATACTCCATCGCCTACACTACCACCACCACCTACCGTTGCAGATCCTATCAATGCGCAAACAGTACTGCTTGAAGCTATCAAAAGTCTATTGGAGGGTCAGCAGCAGCAGAATATTATCCTTATGAACTGCCCCGAAACCGAAGCACCTGGAGTTAAGCAGTTTTGGACAGTGCACCCAAAGAACTTCTCGGATAAGGAGAGCCCGCTTGAAGCAGAAGAATGGGCTCAAGAGATTGGTGGAAGGCTGAGGAGAGCCGTCTAGCACAACCGATAGAATGGAGAACATTCCGAGACCTCTTCGCTCCCAAGTACTTTCCAGAGACTGCCCGTCTTGACATGGAGCAGCAATTCATCTATTTACAGCAAGGCTCAATGTGGGTCAAGTCAGTGGATGAATATGATGCTCAGTTTACCATGCTCAGCAGGTAAGATATAGTCTTAAATTTAATTTTCTGATCTCACTCACGACATTACTAACACAAGGTCGTAACGGGTTTGCCGCACACCTTATTCCTACTGCTGAGATTCGGGCATGACGATTCCAGCAAGGGTTGGACCCTGAAATCCAAGCTGCACTCGCTACAGGGGATTTCCCAACCCATAAACTTGCTTTGAAGGCTGCCCGATGCTATGAGGCAGTTGTGAAGAAGAAGGACAGGTCACAGACTGCCGATGTAAAATACCATGTGCACCAGATCATAGGAGGGGCCTCTTTCAGGCCAGCTTTCAATGGACCATCTCGGAGGCCAGTAGGTTCGTTCACCAACAACAGGCCAGAATTTTGCATCTACTACAAAAGAACATGGCATCTTGTGAAGAACTGTCGCAGGGCGAACAACTTGTGCCTAATCTGTAAGTCTTCTACTCACGCCATCGGAGCATGCCCCCAGAACCGAGGACCCAACATCCCTCCTGCTAGACCGGCGATCCAAGCTCTTCCTACCCGGTTAGCTTTATCAGCTCTAACTCCCTGCACCCAGATCGCTCAACGCCGAGTGTTTAACCAGGCACAGAAGAAAGTGCCATGACGCCAAGCATTCACTATGTGAGTCGAAGAGGCTGAAGATACGAGTCAGGTTATCACTGGTAAATCCTTGCCCTATTTCCTTTCAAGTTCTTTTAATTCATAGCCATCTTATATTTGTTATACTTAAACATATCCCACGCGACTTAAGTACTATACTAGTAACCACCCTTTCTGCACTCACACTTTTCGACACTGGAGTTTCACACTGCTTCATGTCACAATGATTGGTGAGAACGCATGCGATTCCCGTGAAGCCACTCATTTCAAGCTGGAATGTCAGTTCCAAGAATGGAGTCTTGAAGGAAAATTTAGGATATGATTGTTGGATATGTATGCCTTAGAGGCCATTATTGTATAGTACAAGTTTGTATAATACATTTTGGAAGCTTGGGATATATACACGGATTTTACGACAGTCTTGTTCGATATAGTTGTATGCTACTTGGTTTGTTTCTATCTTAATATGTCTATATGTTTCTTTTAACATATCACTAATACATATTGATGGAGCCCTTAGGATCTTTGCTTGACTACCGGCGTTATGATGTCGATCATACTAGTGGGGGCTGGGTAGTCTATAAGCGCATCCTTATTTTGGTCCCTAGTCGTAGGATTATCGAGACAGGGCATCAATACTCCAGAGTAGACTGGTGCATACGCTTCTCGTCCCAGCAAGGGAGATGGTCTGTCCCACATCCATCAGTGCGTCATACTGGAGATAGTATGCAGGTGCTCGTTAGGTTACGAGTACATTGGACAGGACTCGTCGGGAACTGTTGGTTGGTATTATACCTATCGTCAGTTAACAGTTCCTATGTGATATGAGTACAGCTTAGTCCGATGACTTGACACTGTCACTTTGCCTCAAGTGTGTTCCCATTGTTTTTAGATTACTACCCTACCACGGCTCTATTGAGTCGTGCAAACAGGTAGTAGTTGAGTGCAGTCCCGAAGCACTTGGAGGCAGTGACAGTTAGACAGGATTCGTCTCTCCCGGTATTGGGAGTTGATATCACGTTGTATCTAGGAGAGCCATTACACATAGTCGTCCCTGGCCAAGGCAAGCGAGATTTACTGGTAGTGTTTCTAGTAGTTTCTCAGGGTGTTATGGGCTACACTCCGACATGACTTGTACCGCTATTAGGGGACTAATGTTTATTGCTCCCTAGGCCCGCCATGCGATACTCTCAGACGAATAGACCGGACTGTACGGAGATTGTCACATTCAGGCTCAGTAGGAGTTCGGATGGGTTCACCTCATCGGTCTTCTTATCGGTGTCTACCTGGGGACCGTTACATACAGCTAGTACCGCTTGCGGCCTGTGATTAAACCCACTGCCAGCGTAGTGTCGAGTCTTTAGAGTCCCACACAGAGGGCTGTTCGTCTTTGGGCAAAACAGAGTAGAGGTCGCATGGTTTTGTGACGGGATTCGTTCACATCCGCGCACTTGTGCATATTTGGTGTCCGGGTAGTTATTACTAGCGGGCTTTGGTTTAAACCAGATCCTAGTATTTATTTTGGGATTGGTTTTGTCTCATTGTATTCGTGATCCTCGAAACACGGATGCGGGTGTGTATGCACAGTTGACAGAGGCAGAGGAACCTCATTAGGGTTATTGACCGTTGACTTTTTCTTAACCCTAACGAGAATGAGAAATATGATAAATGATATTAATTAAGGATAATTGTGCCATGGTTAGGTTAACCATTTGACTTTTGTTGACCTTTTGACTTTGGTTGACCGTTTGACTTTTGTTGACCTTTTGACCATCATCATTTCACTTACAAGATACTTCTTGTTTCTTGCAAAATGCATTTAATGTTGAAATGATAATGGTCTTTCAAAACTAACCATCACATTTTCCTTAATTATTATTATTATTATTATTATTCTCATTTGAGAGCATGGTTGTAGATTTTCTAGTTCATTCTCTCATGCTCTTTCTCTCTCTTGAAAAAGCTCTCCATCTTTCTCTCTCAAAGTTTAAGTGTTTCATGTGTTGAAAATCATAAGCTTTTGAGACTAAACCATCAAAACATCTCTCTACTCTTTCTAGAGTTCTTTTTCTAGCAAACCAAGCACTCTAGTTACCTCTTGGTTGAGGTAGGAGCTCAAGGTAGAGGCCCTCGGGTGGATCTTTCTTCGGCAAAGAGAAGACGAAGAGGAGGAGTCATCTACACCACTCCAAGGAGCAAGCAAGAAGGAGGACCACAACAAGAAGAGAAGGAGTTCAAGATCTAGGTATAACCATTCAACATAGTAGCTAGAACTTGTTGTTAGTATGTTAATTTTTGTTTAGCAAAGATCCTTCATGGTTGGTCCAGGTTACCTTGTGAGAAAATTTTGATTTTTACCTATTCCGCCTCCCCGAAAGAACCGGGATGGGTAACGTGGACCTAACAATGATTAATGCCTGGTGGTAGTTTCTGGTCGAGAATTCTACGCAAATTTCAAAGTACTGGACATACCAAATTTCGATGTTGTGTTGGGAATGGATTGGCTAGGAGTATTTTATGCTACTATTGACTGCCATCAAAGTAGGGTAGTATTTGAGATAGCAGATCACCCAGTCTTCTATTTCAAAAGTGGAGACAGAACCTTGGAGCCAGGAAGCTACCGTGCTAAACCGAAGAATGCTGAAGTGTTCCCTCTACCAGCTAAAGAAGAAAAACTTGAGGTAGATCGAGAGTTTGAGGATGTGTTCCCTGAAGACGTATCAGGTTTGCCTCCTGATCGAGCTCTTGAATTTAGTATTGATTTACAACCTGGTGCACAACCTGTAATCAAAGATCCATACCGATTAAGTCCGGATGGATTGAAGGAGATTCATATTCAGTTGGACGAACTACTAAAGAAAGGTTGGATCCGACCCAGTAGTTTAAGTTGGGGATCTCTGGTACTACTGGTGAAGAAGAAGGAAGGTACCTACAGGATATGTGTGGATTATCGAGCTCTGAACGAGGTGACAATTAGAAACAAGTATCTGCTACCTCGCATCGATAGCCTTTTTGATCAGTTAAATGGATCTTATGTCTTTTCATAGTTATATCTTCGTTCAAAATATCATCAGGTGAAGGTCAAGGAGTCTGACATTCCGAAGACAGTATTTAGGACTCGTTATGGTCATTATGAATATCTCGTAATGCCATTTAGAGTGACCAATGCACCTGCCATCTTTATGAACTTGATGAACCAAGTTTTCTGAGAGTACTTAGACAGGTTTATTGTTATTGTATTAAAAGAATCGGAAAGAGCACGCTGAGAACTTACGGATTGTCCTAGAGATATTACGACAATATCAGCTCTACGCCAAGTATAATAAGTGTGAATTTTGGCTAGATCAAGTCGGATTTCTCGGACATATCATTTCAGGCGAAAGGATCTCTATGGATCCAGCTAAGCAGTCAACTGTCAGCGAGTGGCCAACACCAAAGACGGTGAAAGATATAAGGAGTTTCTTGGGCTCGGCAGGATAATGTAGATGATTCATTGAAGGATTCTCAAAGATCGTAGCACCCCTGACCAAGTTCACACGTAAAGACGAAGCATTCGTGTAGTCAGAAGCATGTGAGAAGGCTTTTGTAGAACTCAAGTCGAGATTAACCTATGCTCCTATCCTCATAATACCAGATCAATCTGGTGGATTCGATGTGCATTGTGATGCGTCCGGTAAAGGATTAGGATTGTTCTACACCAACATAGAAAAGTTGTGGCTTTTGCATCAAGACAGCTAAAGGTCCATGAGTACAGCTATCCAACACATGATCTGGAACTGGCAGTAGTGGTCTTCACATCAAGATTTGGCGCCACTATCTTTTGGGAGAACAAGTGGATATATATAAAAAGTCTTAAGTATGTATTTACTCAGAAGGAACTCAACATGCAGCAAAGAAGATGGCTAGAACTCATTGCGGATTTCGACATCAACCTACAGTATCATCCTGGGAAGGTAAGTGTAGTTCCTGATGCATGTATTCGCCAGCCATTAGCAATGAACATCACCGCTCAGTGGAAGCTACAACAAGAACTGCATAGATTGGAGATTGAAGTAGTTATGCCAGGTAATTCTTCATATTTGTTGAACTTACACGTTCAGTCCACTCTTGTAAATCAGATCAAGGCAGCTCAAGAAAATGATACCAAGTTACAAAAGATCTGAGAACAAGTAGAAAGTGGACTTTGAACCGACTTCATCATCCACGAAGATGGATCCTTGCGATATAGAAGCCGTTTATGTGTGCCAGTCGGTCCTGTTTGAGAAGAGTTGATGAAAGAAGTTTACAGCTCTCCGTATTCAGTACATCCCGGTTGTACAAAGATATACAAGGATCTATGCCAACATTACTGGTGGCATGGAATGAAACGTGAAGTAGCAAGGAGCATAACCAAGTATTTGGTGTGTCAAAAAGTGAAGGCTGAACATCACAGAACCGCTGGTCTACTTCAGCTGTTACCAATCCCAGAATGGAAATGGTAGCACATTACCTGGACTTCATGACTTCTCTCCCTTGTAGCACGAAGGGTAACATTGCAATTTGGGTTATTGTTGATCGACTCACCAAGCTAGCTCACTTTATTCCATTCCGAGTTGGCCAATCAACTGAGACGTTGGTAAGGAAGTACATGGAGGTGAGTAAAAAAAATCTAAAGATTTCTACATTCAAGATGTACCATAGTTGATACCTATAAATTCATGCAGGAGATCGTGAGATTACATGGGGTACTTGTCTGCAACGTATCCGATCGTGATATAAGATTTTGATCACAGTTTTGGCAGAGTCTGGAAGCTAGCCTGGGAATGAGTCTGAATTTCAGCACGGCTACTGTTCATCACAGAAAACTGTATTTTAATACCACTCATTCATTATCTATTCTGTTATTTATCGGTACTATTAACCAGTGTCTGCTCAGTAAATACAGATTACAGATATTTGTGACAAAATACTGGAAACACACTCAAAATTCACGGATATGACATTTGTGAGCCGACGAGGCAATCAGAACAGAAATCCGATCGATATCCAAAGAGTTCTTTAGCAACAAATAAAGTATACACAATTTTGGTCCAACACAATATAAGTGTGCACATAACTCTTTGGTGCTTGGACCTAGGAGGGGGCTGTCCAAGGCACAAGTGAGTGTGATATATAATAAATGCTAAAGGATGTGATGTGATTTAATGCATCAAGATTCCCTCCAAGACTACTGAGTATAACACAAGCTGATATGAAGAAATCAAACATTACCAGTGGAATTGTTGAGTGCACTCGAGACCACCACACCAACTTTAGCCTCTTTGCTCGGACCATGCCCGGTGAGATTCCCAAAAAAACCGGCATGGCCGGGTCCCCTAGCTCCAATTTTTCCCATTTTTCTTTTGGTGGTTTATCTGGGTCACATCATTTTATTTTTATTGTTTGTTTATTCTGGTATGGGGCCTATAAATACCAGTTCAATGGGTAAGGGAAGGGGATACTTTTTGCTTTAGAACAATTGTAATGTGTAGATGGTAACTTGCTTTTCATTTGAATTCTTGAGCTCTTGCCCCTTTGTCTTGACCTTGCAACTTCTTCATTGAACTTGCAAGCTTAAGATTTAGGTTCTTGAATTCAAGATTAGTTGTATCTTTTTTGAAATTCAATAAAAAGTTCTTTTTTCATTACATATGTCTTGCTTTCTACAAACTTTGAACTTGTGAAATTTTTTCCTTGCTTTAATCTTGCAACCACTTAAGTGAGCTTGCAACCATAAATTTTGGTATTTTGATTTCATATTGGTCCAGGATTAAAGAACAGTGGAAGGAATTTGCACGTTTGATTTATCGGTTCTCACTTGACTTTTATTTTTTTGCTATTTTTGTTATGTTGCCTTACTCTTTTCTTTTTTATTTAGGTATTGTAAATATGTGTGAGTAATTGACTTACTTGTTAAGGGTAGAATATGGTTAGTTTGTGTTAGGAGATATGTTTGCTAAAACCTTAAAAACCTTAATTTTGCAATTGAAACTCCGAGCAAACCACTCCCAATTCCGCTCCATTAGGCATCCTATCCTACCACGATAGCGGTGAATTCTAATCGTGGCCGGATTGCAAGTGGTTTGCCGAAGTCTAAGGTCAAGAGACATCAACGGAAGGACAAGAGACAAGGAATACGGATTTAGCTCAAAATCGCAAATACCGTATTTCAAGTTCCCTAATCCACGTTATTGCCTATTGCCTTAGTGTCAATATCAAAATTGGGTCTATAAGGAACCGGCAAAGATCATCCTCACGCAAGCTAACATAAAACTACCCTTAACAAGTCTTTTTATTGAACATATCCTAGTTACGACACTTAGCATAAACAACAACTCAAGTCACGGTATTAACTCATTAAAACAAGCTTAAAACCCCACAATCTCCCTGCGGATGACCCGTACTCATCACGGCTCTCTACACGCGACACCGTTTTTTATTGCGGTTATTTTAAATTCTTTCTAAAAAACGACATGCCCAAAGCGTGCTTAATCAGCTACCATCCACAAATGGATGGATAGTCCGAGCGAACAATTCAGATTCTGAAAGACATGCTGAGAGCCTGTATGCTAGACTTCGGAGGTTCGTGAGAAGATCACCTACACCTTGTGGAGTTCTCATATAATAACAACTACCAGAAAAGCATTGGGATGACACTATTCGCAGCACTCTACAGACGGAAGCGTCATTCCCCGCAGAGTTAGGACGACGTGGGAGATCGTGAACTCTTTGGACCAAAGATGATCGTGGCAACTGTAGACGTTGTTTACACGATCATGGAAAGGATGCGCATAGCCCAAGGCCGACAGAAGTATTGGGCAGATGAAATGCGTCGACATCTGGAGTTTCAACCCAGAAAGCATGTATTCCTTAAGATCTCTCCAAACAGAGGAGTGATCCGTTTTGGTAAGAGTAGTAAATTAAGTCCAAGGTACATAGGACCTTTCGACATACTCGAACGAGTTAGAGAAGTGGCTATCGTTTAGCACTACCACCCTCGTTGGAAGGAGTGCACAATGTGTTCTACATATCCCAACTATGACGATATGTGAGCGACCTCAGCCATACACTTTATCACTCAGAGCTCACGGTACGGACGGACCTAACTGCGAGCAACAACCAGTTGAGATCCTGGAATGAAAGATGAAGACATTGTTGAACAAGGAGGTAAACTTGGTCCGAGTGATGTGGAGAAGGGATTCGCCAGGAGAATCAACTTAGGAAAAAGAAGAAGATATGCATGCACTATACACTTATCTTTTTGAAAATTAGTCTCTATGTAAATGTAAATTTCGAAGACGAAATTTTTATAAGGAGGGTAGAATGTAACGACTCTGAAATCACTGTACAGAATTATTTGTTTAAATATATAGAAAATGGTATTTCAGCCTATATAGGAGTTAAAACTCATCTTTGTTTAATAAAAACAAGAAGCAACTTGTAGCTCACTGGTAAATCCCCTACACTGCTGTGATATAAGCTGTGTGTTCGATTCTTATCAGTCCTAATTATTTTTAAAGATTTTTCTTTTTAAATTTTTGGAAGCCCAAGAGTTGCAAGTGCAATTCACGGAGAAACGAAAAGTTTCAGAAAAATCAAACAAGCGCAAAGAGGAGTAAACACTAAACTAGACATGTGGCACGAATCTCGAGGCAAGGCACACAAATCCGACCACCCTTTCCTTGCTATTTCCCATCGCTGACGGTCCGATATGCTCCAAATCGCTCCGTGCTTTGCACACTCGTCCCTTTAGCTCCCCTCTACTCCCCTGCACTGTTTGATTTTCCTGCAATCAAACAGAGACTCTTCAAATCCATAATTAATACCATTAAATCCATTTTAATTCATTTTTATTTCACACCCTCTCTCATTTTTATCCTATAAATATCATCACATGCCCTAGTTCTCCTCTATTCTGAAAATTTCCTCAAAATTCTTGAAGTTCAGAAAGGGTTGAGGCTATTCAAGTGGAGTTAAGCAAGCCAAAGAGAGTAGCGATCAAGTTCCGATAATCGGAGTATCTCCGACGAGACCAAGACACCCTCTCTCTTCCTTAACCTCTTCCTAACACTACACAACATGTAAGTCCTTCTTCTCTCTATTTCTTTCATCTAAATTGTCTTCTAAATACACACATCGACAAAGTGGAGTTAACTCCGATATATATTATTTTAACATTTGTACTCCCCTCATTAAGAAAAATAGGTCAAACTAACTTTCTCACACCACTCGTAACCTTATTTACAATCATTTAGATATTAGTTTAATAAAATTTTCATGCGAAATAATCACATAACAAACATTTCATTAAAATACAATGAACTTTAGCATAGCCATATTTTCGATAACTAGAGTATATACCTTTGGATCATTCATGGGGTAATGACCTACCCCCCCGGCACAATATGGTTTCATGGCACGAGATTCTAAACACAGGGTTTATTTAAAGAATATGTTTTACATTAAAATACCATATTTTTTTAAAACGGGTTTCTTTTAATCGATATTTTAAATTCTTGGTAATTACGCCTCTATAACTCTCGTTAGGGGACCCGCTAATAGATGGTGCAGATTATCGCACGTTCTTGGAATAGTAAAGCGAGATGCAGAACTCCTCACGGAGTATTCGGGCTCGAAAGAAAATAAAAATACGGTTTTTAAAAAATACGACTTTTCTAAATAAAAACTAAACTTTGAAAATTATATAAAACTATGAATTCATATTTTCAATAAAAACAAATTTTGAAACTATATTTTTAATGAAAGATTAGAATTTTTAATAAAATACCAACAAGTTTCCAAAATAGTTAGTTTGCATAAAAATATCATAAACTTTTAAAAGCTAGGTTTTACCACCAAAACACCACAATAATTAAAATACATGTTCTTGAAAACCCTAAATATTATAAATCACCCTCAAGGTTATTTTTAAACAATATTAATATATTTTTCATAAAACCCCATCGAGGAATAAAACAATGTAAATAAACAATATTAAGGACTTTATATTAATATAGGTTTAAGCGGTATCATTTCTCTTGAGCCCCGGAGAGCCGGAGAAAGTGAGTACTTGCCTATTTAGGTTAGACAATTTAACGGAGTTATCGATGACAACTGTCTTGGAAAAAGACAAATCCTGCCGTCCATGTGCAGCAGTTGCCGATTTCTCCCGAATATAAGATTTTTAACAGTTTAAAATCAATTTTTATGAAGAAGACTCGAACTCGAATCTAAACTCAAACTCAAACACAAACTCGAATCTAAACTTAAATATGAACTCGAACTCAATCTACTCGAACTAACATGACTCGAACCAAGATTACAATTGACATGACTCGCATTTTACTCAACTTACTTGACTTCATTATACACCTTTTGCAATCCATGATTTCGATCATGACATGTTAAAACCAATCAATCAATTTAATTAAGTATATTATACAGTTATAAACTAATTATACTCGGGATATCTGGGATAGTTTCTTGTATGAATCCAACGGAGCTTCAGGAGACCCATATTAATCTCTTTTTTTTTAATTTTACTCGAATATCAATCAGGTTGACTCATCCACAGCCGAGAGTCCCGATACTAACACATGAAATAGGTCCATGTTTCCTTACTCTTGGGACCCCACTCTTGAGCTCGTGAATACTTCTACGGCTGCGTTGACATTCACACTTGGAACTTAACGTTAACATAGTGACCATATAATGACATAGAATACATATTTACCCATGAACATATACATTTACCTGTCATACACACACACACACATACTTATCATTCTTTTACTCTTACTTTATCCTTGGGACTTGCTGAGCACTAGTTCACTGACGGGCATTCCACCCACCATTATTTTCTTAGAATGTTCGTCAGATATGGTCGAGACGGAAGAAGTGGAGGCCACAGAGGAAGACTACAACCGTATTGCTCCACAGGATTAGCCTAGCTGTTAGTGTATATGCCCTAGAGGCCATTACTGTATCATACTAGTATGTATATTACTTGATGGAAGCTTGGGATATTCACAGTTGTATAGACAATCTTGCTCGAAATGGTAGTATGCTACTTGGTTTGTCTCTGCTTCAATATGTGCATGTGTTTCTTTTAGCATATCGCTTATATACATATTAGTAGAGCCCTTAGGATCTTTGCTTGATTACCAGCGTTGTGATGGCGCTCACACTCGTGGGGGCTGGGTAATCCATAAGCACATCCTTATACAGGTCCCTAGTCGCAGGACTATCGAGACAGGGCATCGATACTCCGGAGTAGACTAGCGTATGCGCTTCTCATCCCAGCGTGGGAGGCGGTCTGTCCCACAGCTGTCAGTACGTCGTACTTGAGATAGTATGCGGGTGCTCATTAGGTTACGAGTACACTGGACAGGACTCGTCGGGAACTGTTGGTTGGTATTATACCTATCGTCAGTTATCAGTTCCCAGGTGACATGAGTACAGCTTAATCCGCTGACTTGACACTGTCACTTCGCCTCGAGTGTGTTCCCACTGTACTTTGATTACTACCCTACCACGGCTCAAAGGAGTCGTGCAAACAGGTAGTAGTTGGGTGCAGTCCCGAAGCACTTGGAGGCAGTGACGGTTAGACAGGATTCGTCTCTCCCGGTATTGGGGGTTGACATCGCGCTGTGTCCAGGAGAGCCATTACACAAGTAGTCTCTGGCCAGGGCAAGCGAGATATACTGGTAGGTTTCCGGTGTTATCTTAGGGTGTTCTGGGCTACACTCCGACACGACTTGTACCGCTATTAGGGGACTGATGTTTACCGCCCCCTAGGCCCGCCATGCGATGTATCAGACGAACAGACCGGACTGTACGGAGACTGTCACATTCAGGCTCAGTAGGAGTTCAGTCTTCTTATCGGCATCTACCTGGGGACCGTTACGTACAGCTAGTGCCGCTTGCGGTCTGTGGTTAAACCCACTGCCGGCGTAGTGTCGAGTTTTTAGAGTCCCACACAGAGAGTTATTCGCTTTTAGGCACAATGAGTAGAGGTCGCATGGTTTTGCGACAGGGTTCGTTCACATCCGCGCACTTGTGCACGTTTGCTGTCCGGACAGCTTATACTAGCGGGCTTTGGTTTAAGCCAGATCCTAGTATATGATTTGGGATTGGTTTTATCTCATTGTATTCGTATTCCTCGGATCACGAATACGGGTGCGTATGCACAGTTGACTGAGACAGAGGGAGAGGACTTTGATTAGGGTTGATGACCATTGTCATTTTCTTAACCCTAATGCTTATGTGTGTATTATGATTAATTGATATTAGTTAAATATAATTGTGCATGGTTAGGGTTGTTGACCATTTGACTATCTTGACTTGTTGACTTAGGTTGACATGTTGACCATCATCATTCCGTATAAAAGATGCTCTTTGATACTTGAAATTTGCATTTAATGTGAAATGATAATGGTCAAGTCTTGATTAACCATGACAATTATCTTGCTAATTATCTATTTACATAATTCACACATATATGTGAGAATGGTTCATTATTCTCCTCATTCTATCATATAGATTCTCTCTCCTCCTCTTCCTCTCTCTCTAGCTCTCCCCTCTCATGAGTTGAGAAACACTTGAGCTTGAGATAAACCATTCTAAGATACTCTCTACTCTCTTCTAAGGTTCTAGGATTAACACTTCTAGTATCTTAGTTACTTCTAGCTTGAAGTTGAAGCCAAAGGTTGAGGCTCTCGGGTGGATCCTTCTTCGACTAGAGAAGGCGACAAGAAGATCACATCTTTCACTCCAAAGGAGCAAGGAGAGAAGGACATAAAGCCCTAGGTATAACCTTTTCTTCCATGTAGCTAAAACTAGTTAGCATTGTAGTTAGTTTTTGTTTAGGAAAGATCCTCCTTTTGATAGTCCATGTTGCCTAGTTCGATAAAAATCCGATTTTTATACCGTTTCCGCCTCCCCGCAAGCACCGGGGTGGGCAACGTGGACTTACAGTGGTATCAGAGCAGAAAAAAAATCAACAGAAACTTAGGGTTTTGAAATTTTAGTTTTGCGATTTTTACCGATCGAACTTCTATACACTTTACTAAGTCGTGGAACGAGTTTGGTGCAGTGTTCTTCTGATATGGTTTTGGGATTTTTAAGATATTTTATTTCTGCCCAGATTTTCCAGAATAGAAATTTGTATTTTGGGTGGCTATAAATCCGTATTTTTGATCGAACTTCACTATACTTTGACTATTGGGTTATATCTGTAATGTTTATATGTATTTAACGCCTGCTAATCGCTATACGTCGATTAGTGGGGGTTATACATATCTGTGATCTGTAATACTTATTGGTTTGTGTATATGAACTCGGTGGATTGTCGCGGATGAATAGCCGGGATGGATGTGAGATGAGAGTTTCTTTTTCCTTTCATTCATGTAAATATGTAAATTGATGTAATATTATTTGTTTGGCCGCACAACCGGGTCGGGGTTGTAGCCGTCATTGTATAATTTCTTTTTACTGTTTTTGCTCCTAGGATAGACCCATGGTAGGGTGCACAAACTACCGGGTATCTCGAAGTGCCGAGTGGCCTACTCACGTCGTTGAGGGAGGTTGCTTCGCTTCGGGTACTTGGCGGGTAGTTTGCCGCACCCATAGGGGTCTTGGGTGGGGTATTGGCTATTCATCGCGACCGTGTAATCCGCTTTTCGTTGCAGGCTCAAACGAATCGCGGATTCCTAGTATATCCAAAGTGTTCATCTGTGATCTGTAATGGCTATCATTGCTATATATTTATATATGATAACTATTTAGGTGTTGCTTATGTTTTGCATCCGCGCTAGTCCAGTCCCCGCTCTGTCGTTAGTTAAGTAACCTAACGGGTGATGATGGGGCCCCGTGGCGAATGCGGATGGCATAAGCGTACACCATATTTTGGTTGTTTTCTGCAATGGTAGGATTAAAAGATGGGACGCATTAAAATTAATGCAAGAAAATAAACCAAGTAAAAGTCGATTGGAACACTTTGAAAACCACTCGGTTCTTTTCAAAACTAAACTTTTAAATATGGAGCTTGATCCACTCCTTTTAAAAGCTATCTTGTTCCATCGATTATATCAAGTTCACTACGTTCACGGTTTCGCCAAAACCATTCGTAGCCCTCCGTCATTCCACATGAATGGTCAAAAAGTATTCAAGCTATGTATGTTGGCCAAAGTCAAGGCATAGTGATTGGTAGCTATTGGGTATTCATGTGCAGCATAGGTAGATGCGTTGGTTTGGGACAGTCGTGCTGCCATTTTGGCCAAAGTCAAGGGTAGGTACGGGTGGGTCCAAATTAACCAGGAGAATGACGGGTAGAACTTGACATGTGGCTTATGATATTTTGGCCAAAGTCAAGGTCATAAGAGCATGGGGCAAAAATCCACATCGGGAGTTTCATAAGTACTGAAACTTGCTAGCGCTGCATACCATTTGGAGTGTGATGATTCTGGTAGGATTCCTTCAGTTTTATCACACGATGATATTTGGATCCCGATCCTACTGTGAGTATATGCTACTCCTCGGGAAATCTCTCACTTAACGATCAATGCTATAAACCTAGTAGGTGTCTAGAAAGGTGTTAGCGGGGCTACGCCCACAGGGAAAAGAGGTTACTTAATTAAGGAACTTCGCGAAAGCGTTGGAAAACCTCCCTCGAAGTACCGACACTGGACTGGCTGAACGGTTAAGCAAGTATTGTACGGTAAGATTGATCCCGACTAATTCTTCTTTTATGGTTTGAGGAGGGATTCGAGAGACAGTGGGAGCCATCCTGTTTAGACAAACTAAAAACCACTCTAAACTTGCAAGAGCATCATGCTAAAGTGTTTCTTTTCTCTCTCTTAATTGCAGCGACCATTCAACATGACCGGACTTAAGTTATTACTAGATAAAAACATACTGACAGGGCCAAACTACAAAGATTGACTCAGGAATGTCAAGATGGCAATCACTTATGACAAGTTGGGGTATATCCTTACCACCAAAGCTCCCCCTGTCCCAGGTCCCACCTCCAGCGTCGCGGATGTAGAAATCCGTAAAACATGGGAGATCGATTGCGCGAAGGCCAAATGCCTCGTGCTTGCCTCGATGGACAACGAACATCAGAAGAGGCACGAGAATATGGACCTAGAGTCCATATTTCTCCATACAAAAGAACTGTATGGAGAGCAGTCTCGTATCGCCAGATACGAAGTGTCGAAGAAGCTATTTTCAGCAAGATTGGCCATCGGATCATCGGTAGCGGAACACGTGCTTAAGATGATTGGCTACATAGAAGAGCTCGCGGACTTTGGGACCACGTTGGAGAATGAACTCTACACTGATTTGATTCTCCAGTCCCTTCCTTCCACTTACGCCCAGTTTATCCTAAACTTCAACATGCAAGGAAAGGGGGTTGAACTTTCCGAACTTCTGAACATGTTGAGGAGTGCTGAGGGCACCCTACAGAAAGGTAGGGAGACATCCACTTTGTTTGTAGGAGGATCTTCCTCTTCTAGGTCCAGGGTGAAAGCCAAGGGAAAGAAGAAGAAAGCCCCCGCCAAACCAAGGGGCGATGTCAGTAAAGTGGATACGAAGGGAAAGGGAAAGGCAACAAAGGTAGCGGGAAAGCTGGTGGGAAAGGAAGAATGCTTCTACTGTCACAAAAGTGGACACTGGAAACAGGATTGCAAGGCTTGGAAGGCCACAACCCAGGATCTGAAGCGAGTTGCGGATTCAGCTTCAGGTGTGTATGTTATTGAAAACTGTCTATCAATAAACTCTACTTTCTGGGTATTGGATACCGGATCAGGATCTCATATCTGTAATTCTTTGTAGGCATTGAGAAAGCGTAGGGTTTTGAAGGCAGGTGATATGACCCTCAGAGTTGCAAACGGAGCTAGCATGGATGCTGAGGCCGTGGGGGACTATCACCCGGGATTGTCAGATGGACACTTTTTGGTTTTACGTAGTTGTTATTTTGTACCAAATGCAACTTGTAATATCATTTCTGTATCTTTATTATCTAAAGAAGGTTATGAATTTGCATTTTTAAGTAATGTAGTGAACATTCACCTTAATCAAGTTTTGATTGGGTTAGGTACATTAAACAATGGTATATACGTATTAAACCAACCACAGATTTTCAATGTCCAGAATACACACAAAAGAAAGTCTCCAGAAATCAATAAAACTTTCTTATGGCATTGTAGACTGGGTCACATCAATGAGAGAAGATTGACTAAGTTACATACTGAAGGATATTTGGATCCGTTCGAATATCAATCGTATGCAACTTGTCAATCCTGTCTCAAAGGAAAGATGACAAAGACTCCGTTCACTGGACACGGAGTAAGAGCGAGCGAGCTCTTGGGACTCGTACACAGGGACGTGTGCGGTCCAATGTCTACACATGCACGAAGCGGTTATTCTTACTTCATTACTTTTACGGATGACTTTTCAAGGTACGGATATGTCTTCTTAATGAAACATAAATCCGAGGCTTTTGAAAAATTCCAGGAATATAAGAATGAAGTAGAAAAACAAACAGGCAAAAGTATCAAGGCACTGAGATCTGATCGAGGTGGTGAATACTTGAGTGCCGAGTTCCTGGGTTAATTAAAAGAGAATGGAATTCTCTCTCAGCTTACTCCTCCATACACTCCGCAACATAACGGTGTATCGGAGAGACGGAACCGAACCCTATTGGATATGGTACGGTCCATGATGAGTAACGCTGAGTTACCACGATCATTCTGGGGATATGCGCTAGAATCAGCTGCATACCTTTTGAACCGAGTTCCAACTAAGACTGTGCCTACTACGTCATATCAGATGTGGTATGGGAAGAGACCCTATCTTAATCACATTAAGACATCGGGATGTCCAGCTTTTGTCAAAAAGCAGCATGCGGACAAGCTCGAGGCACGCTCAGTACAGTGCAAGTTTGTGGGATATCTAAAGAACTCCAAGGGATATTTCTTCTATTGCGAAGAGAAACAAAAGGTTTTTGTTTCTCGCCATGCCCACTTTCTAGAACACCAGTTCTTGGAAAAGGAAATTAGTGGGAGCGCAATAGAACTGGAAGAAATTCCAGAACCACGAGCTATTACTGAAAGCTTAGTAGAACCAGAGGGTTTGAAAGATCAGGACATTCCCACGCCACTCCGCAGGAGTAGTAGGCAGTCTCATCCGCCCGAGAGATACTACGGTTTTCTCATAGACGGGGATAGAGAGGATTGCATCATAGATTGTAATGAGCCTACTAGCTTCCAGCAAGCCATTCAGAGCGTTGACTCGGTAAAATGGCTGGATGCAATGCGGACCGAAATGGAGTCCATGTACACCAAAAAAGTATGGATGTTGGACATTGCTCCAGATGGGGTAAAACCCGTAGGATGCAAGTGGATCTTCAAAAGGAAGATTGGTGTAGATGGACAGGTTGAGACCTATAAAGCTAGACTGGTTGCAAAGGGTTTTCGTCAGAGACGTGGTTTGGACTACGATGAAACCTTTTCTCCAGTAGCTATGCTGAAATCCATTCGGATCCTTCTTGCCATTGCTGCCTTCCACGATTATGAGATTTGGCAGATGGACGTAAAGACCGCTTTTCCAAATGGAAATTTAGAGGAGTGTGTCTATATGGACCAGCCAGAGGGTTTCATTCAGAGTGGGAGCAGCGGAAAGGTGTGCAAGTTGCTTAAGTCCATTTATGGACTAAAGCAGGCATCGTGGAGTTGGAACATCTGTTTTGATGAGACGGTCAAGGAATTTGGCTTTATCAAAAATCTAGATGAACCATGCATCTATTGTAGATTTATAGCGAGAACTGTGGTATTCCTCGTTTTATACGTGGATGACATTCTCTTAATAGGAAATGACATTCCTATGCTACAATCTGTCAAGGGGTTCTTGTCATACAGGTTCTCCATGAAAGACCTGGGTGATGCCTCATACATTCTGGGGATCCGGATCTACCGTGACAGATCCACGAGGATTTTAGGACTCTCACAGTCCAGGTACATCGACACCATACTGAAAAGATTCAGTATGGAAGATTCCAAGCGCGGTAATCTACCGGCTTGTCACGGGATCACCCTCTCCAAAGAGATGTCTCCCAAGACTGATTTGGAGAGGGATCGCATGTCTATTATACCCTACGCTTCTGCGGTAGGCTCTATAATGTATGCGATGTTGTGTACCAGACCAGATGTGGCTTATGCACTGAGTGTGGTAAGCAGGTATCAGTCAAAGCCTGGGGAGAAACATTGGATAGCGGTAAAGAACATTCTCAAGTACCTGAGAAGGACTAAGGAGATGTTCTTGGTGTATGGCGGAAAAGACCTCCAGATCGAGGCCTTTGCTGACTCCAGCTTTCAGAGTGACAAGGATGATTCCAAGTCCATGTCGGGTTTTGTCTTTACCCTCAATGGAGGGGCGGTGTGTTGGAAGAGCTCCAAACAGGAAACCGTTGCTGACTCGACTATGGAAGCGGAATACATCGCTGCATCTGATGCCGGAAAAGAAGCTGTCTGGATGAGGAAGTTCTTGAAAGAACTTCAGGTGGTTCCGTCCATTGTTGATCCAATACCTCTGTATTGCGACAACAACGGGGCTATAGCTTTAGCCAAGGAACCCAGGTCCCATCAGAAATCCAGACACATCTTGAGGCGGTATCACCTGATCAGGGAGATCGTGGATCACCAGGAGATCGAGGTTCGGAGGGTTGCTTCAGAAGATAACACTGCAGATCCATTCACAAAGGCCTTACCCCAGACTCAGTTCGAGCAACTGATCGAGATGATAGGTCTTCGATACGCCAGTACATGGCCTTAGTGCAAGTGGGAGATTGTTAGTGTATATGCCCTAGAGGCCATTACTGTATCATACTAGTATGTATATTACTTGATGGAAGCTTGGGATATTCACAGTTGTATAGACAATCTTGCTCGAAATGGTAGTATGCTACTTGGTTTGTCTCTGCTTCAATATGTGCATGTGTTTCTTTTAGCATATCGCTTATATACATATTAGTAGAGCCCTTAGGATCTTTGCTTGATTACCAGCGTTGTGATGGCGCTCACACACGTGAGGGCTGGGTAATCCATAAGCACATCCTTATACAGGTCCCTAGTCGCAGGACTATCGAGACAGGGCATCGATACTCTGGAGTAGGCTAGCGTATTCGCTTCTCATCCCAGCATAGGAGACGGTCTGTCCCACAGCCGTCAGTACGTCGTACTTGAGATAGTATGCGGGTGTTCGTTAGGTTACGAGTACACTGGACAGGACTCGTCGGGAACTGTTGGTTGGTATTATACCTATCGTCAGTTATCAGTTCCTAGGCGACATGAGTACAGCTTAGTCCGCTGACTTGACACTGTCACTTCACCTCGAGTGTGTTCCCACTGTACTTTGATTACTACCCTACTACGGCTCAAAGGAGTCTTGCAAACAGGTAGTAGTTGGGTGCAGTCCCGAAACACTTGGAGGCAGTGACGGTTAGACATGATTCGTCTCTCCTGGTATTGGGGGTTGACATCGTGCTGTGTCCAGGAGAGCCATTACACAAGTAGTCCCTGGCCAGGGCAAGCGAGATATACTGGTAGGTTTCCAGTGTTATCTCAGGGTGTTCTGGGCTACACTCTGACACGACTTGTACCACTATTAGGGGACTGACGTTTACCGCCCCCTAGGCCCGCCATGCGAAGTATCAGATGAACAGACCGGACTGTACGGAGACTGTCACATTCAGGCTCAGTAGGAGTTCAGATGGGTTCACCTCGTCAGTCTTCTTATCGGCATCTACCTGGGGACCGTTACGTACAGCTAGTGCCGCTTGCGGTCTGTGGTTAAACCCACTACCAGCGTAGTGTCGAGTCTTTAGAGTCCCACACAGAGAGTTATTCGTCTTTAGGCAAAATGAGTAGAGGTCGCATGGTTTTGCGACAGGGTTCGTTCACATCCGCGCACTTGTGCACGTTTGCTGTCCGGACAGCTTATACTAGCGGGCTTTGGTTTAAGCCAGATCCTAGTATATGATTTGGGATTGGTTTTATCTCATTGTATTCATGTTCCTCGGATCACGAATACGGGTGTGCATGCACAGTTGACTGAGACAGAGGGAGAGGACTTTGATTAGAGTTGATGACCATTGTCATTTTCTTAACCCTAATGCTTATGTGTGTATTATGATTAATTGATATTAGTTAAATATAATTGTGCATGGTTAGGGTTGTTGACCATTTGACTATCTTGACTTGTTGACTTAGGTTGACATGTTGACCATCATCATTCCATATAAAAGATGCTCTTTGATCCTTGCAATTTGCATTTAATGTGAAATGATAATGGTCAAGTCTTGATTAACCATGACAATTATCTTGCTAATTATCTATTTACATAATTCACACATATATGTGAGAATGGTTCATTATTCTCCTCATTCTATCATATAGATTCTCTCTCCTCCTCTTCCTCTCTCTCTAGCTCTCCCCTCTCATGAGTTGAGAAACACTTGAGCTTGAGATAAACCATTCTAAGATACTCTCTACTCTCTTCTAAGGTTCTAGGATTAGCACTTCTAGCATCTTAGTTACTTCTAGCTTGAAGTTGAAGCCAAAGGTTGAGGCTCTCGGGTGGATCCTTCTTCGACTAGAGAAGGCGACAAGAAGATCACATCTTTCACTCCAAAGGAGCAAGGAGAGAAGGACATAAAGCCCTAGGTATAACCTTTTCTTCTATGTAGCTAAAACTAGTTAGCTTTGTAGTTAGTTTTTGTTTAGCAAAGATCCTCTTTTTGATAGTCCATGTTGCTTAGTTCGATAAAAATCCGATTTTTATACCGTTTCCGCCTCCCCGCAAGCACCGAGGTGGGCAACATGGACTTACACTAGCTTCACTTTTTATTCAGTTTATGTATGCCACATGTTTAGGAAGACTACAATATTGGAAGTTGAATGTAAATAAAGATGTTTGTTAAAATTTTTTACAGTCTCCATTTATTTTTGCATTGTGTACCATTGTTTCAATACGCTTAGTATATTTATTTCGAGAATGACCTTCTCTAGATAAATATGCCGCAGGCTTACCACGTCACCGTTTTCGTCAATTGAGAAGTGGAACGTGACAGATACTGTCAGAGTTTTGAGTTTACGCTTTTCTGTGGAGCAGTATATTGGATAAAGTTCCAATAGGGATACTGAGATAGACATAGTGCAGGATACTGGTTATGACTCAACAGAGAATACAACCCAAGAAGTTTGTTGGATAAACTTGTTCATCTATTAACTTGGTCCCTTCATGTATCCAGAAAAATTCTTGAGGCAGGGTATCGCTTAGTTCGGGAGATTATTAATCTCCGCGAAGTTAAGACATAGAGAAAGGAAGTTGGAACATTGTAGCGGATCCACTCACTGAGGCTATTTCTCGAACATGGATGTTTCATAAATACGGTTTGCGAGACTGTTTAGTAGAGAAATTGGGTATTCGGTAGCACACGGGATATGGGTATGCGATACTCCAATAATTGGTCTTAAGTGCAAGTGGAAGATTGTTGGATATAGTGCCCTTAAAGCAATTATTGTAATTGCAGGTAGGCGATTATGTTAACTGAAGGAAGACCTATACAGGTAGAATAGTCTTACTCGAAATGATAGTATGTTATATGGTTTATCTTTATCATTGATATGTATACATTTTACTTGTTATTACGTGTCGCTAATACATAATGATGAAACTCATAGGATTCTTGCTTGACTATCAGTATTATGATAGCCATCATATACGTGAGAACAGAGTAGTCCATAAGCACATCTTTAAATGTCTCTAGTCGAAGGAGTATCGAAACTGGGAATCAATGTTTCAGAGTAGACTATTGTATACGTTTCTAGACCCCAACGAGGGGCAGTGGCTGGTTTTGTTAGTGGATATTGCACACCATCACAACACTTGTGATGAAGCAGAAGTGGAAAACGAAAATTTTCTTGCATGCAACATCAACTTTAATCCTAGATCTTGTACTAAACCACAATAAGAAACCCTATCTAGAGTTGTTAACTACTATGATAGAGGGTTATACCTCAAGGATCGGTCCTTCGGGTCTTCTTTCCAATGTGACTCCTTGGCTCCTTGGATGCTTGGAACGATTTCGATCTCCGGTCACCTCTAGAACATAGATGATCAACCCGAGAGCTTTAGAACAAGGTTGAAACTATTCACAAGAGTTAACTAAGAAGTCAAGTGTGCTAGAAGTGACTACTTAGATGACGTAGAGATGAACTAGAGGATTATTGTGATCTCTAAGCCTTTGATTCACAACTCATGTGAAGGGTAAGGCTAAGGCTGGAGAAGGAGATAATTTGGACAGAGAAGATGAAAGATAGAGTGAGAGAGCTCAAGCATGAATCAAATGATATGGCTCAAAATCAAATAATTGAAGCATGCATTATTTTTCACTAAAAATAATGCATCATACTTCAATAGTAAACCCAAATGAATTTAAAATGAATTGAGCCATGCTTTCATCCATGCTTAGTAAAGTCCAAATTCCATTCTTAGAATGTTCGTCAGATACGGTCGAGACGGAGGAAGTGGAGGTCACAGAGGAAGACTACAACCGTATTGCTCCACAGGATTAGCCTAGTTGCACTTTTTATTCAGTTTATGTATGCCACATGTTTAGGAAGACTACAATATTGGAAGTTGAATGTAAATAAAGATGTTTGTTAAATATTTTTTACAGTCTCCATTTATTTTTGCATTGTGTATCATTGTTTCAATACGCTTAGTATATTTATTTCGAGAATGACCTTCTCTAGATAAATATGCCACAGGCTTGGCACGTCACCGTTTTCGTCAATTGAGAAGTGGGATGTGACAGAGATACTATCAGAGTTTTGAGTTTAGCCTTTTCTGTGGAGCAGTATATTGGATAGAATTCCGATAGGGATACTGAGATAGACATAGTACAGGATACTGGTTATGACTCAACAAATAATACAACCCAAGAAGTTTGTTGGATAAAGTTGTTCATCTATTAACTTGGTCCCTTCATGTATCCTGAAAAATTCTTGAGACAGGGTATCGCTTAGTTCAGGAGATTATTAATCTCCGCGAAGTTGAGACATAGAGAAAGGAAGTTGAAACATTGTGGCGGATCCACTCACTGAGGCTATTTCTCGAACATGGATGTTTCATAAATATGGTTTGCGAGACTGATTAGTAGAGAAATTGGGTATTCGGTAGCACACGGGATATGGGTATGCGATACTCCAATAATTGGCCTTAAGTGCAAGTGGAAGATTGTTGGATATAGTGCCCTTAAGGCAATTATTGTAATTGCGGGTAAGAGATTATGTTGATAGAAGGAAGACCTATACAGGTAGAACAGTCTTACTCGAAATGATAGTATGTTATATGGTTTGTCTTTATCATTGATATATATACGTTTTACTTGTTATTACGTGTCGCTAATAAATAATGATGAAGCCCGTAGGATTCTTGCTTGACTATCAGTATTATGATAGCGATCATATACGTGAGAGCAGAGTAGTTCATAAGCATATCTTTAAATGTCCCTAGTCGAAGAAGTATCGAGACCGGGAATCGATGTTTCAGAGTAGACTATTGTATACGTTTCTAGACCCCAACGAGGGGCAGTGGCTAGTTTTGTTAGTGGATGTTGCACACCATCACAGCACTTGAGATGAAGCGGAAGTGGCAAACGAAAATTTTCTTTCATGCAACATCAACTTTAACCCTAGATCTTGTACTAAACCACAATAAGAAACCCTATCTAGAGTTGTTAACTACTATGATAGGGGGCTATACCTCAAGGATTGGTCCTTCGGGTCTTCTTTCCGATGCGACTCCTTGGCTCCTTGGATGCTTGGAACGATTTCGATCTCCGGTCACCTCTAGGACATAGATGATCAACCCGAGAGGTTTGGAACAAGCTTCAAACTCTTCACAAGAGTTAACTAAGAAGCCAAGTGTGCTAGAAGTGACTACTTAGATGACGTAGAGATGAACTAGAGGATTATTGTGATCTCTAAGCTTTTGATTCACAACTCATGTGAAGGGTAAGGCTAAGGTTGAAGAAGGAGATAATTTGGAGAGAGAAGATGAAAGATAGAGTGAGAGAGCTCAAGCATGATTCAAATGATATGGCTCAAAATCAAATAATTGAAGCATGCATTATTTTTCACTAAAAATAATGCACCATACTTCAATAGTAAACCCAAATGAATTTAAAATGAATTGAGCCATGCTTTCATCCATGCTTGGTAAAGTCCAAATTCCACCTCATAATTTTTATTTTCACAAAATAAAAATCCTTTTATGAAGTGTATCCTTCTAGAAGGTGCTCTTGTACCCCATCACCGTGTACCGTATAAGTATACCCGTATTCGTATACTGAAAAATACGAATACAAATAATCCAATAATATAATACCGGTTGTTTCCCCCAATCAGAGCAAATCTCTGTTTGAATTTCAAAAATTGAAGCAACGCTTCAAATTCCTTGCGCTGCGCGCAACGCGCCACGTGTCAAAAGCTGATACGTCAGCGCAGCGCCCAAGGCAGTGCGCCCAATTAGAGCAAGGCTCTATTTAAAATAAAATTAAAGGAAGCAACACTTCAGTTGCGTAAGCGCTGCGCTGCGCTGCGCGACACGTGTCAGCGCAGTTGCGCTGCGCGACATATGTCAAGCGCTAGTGCGTTTGCGCCAAACAGAATTAAAATTCCAGTAAGAACTTTCTGTTCTTGTTAAAACAAGTAGATTGTCTTCTGTAAAACAGAAGCCCTTGGATCAATGATCCAACGGTGGGGAAAATTCCCCAAATCACTCAGAGAAGAATCTCTTTAACAAATTTAACAAATTAATGGACACTATATAAAGGCCCCTAGACCCCAATTCAAAACACATCGATATCATCATCAAGATCAAAAAAACAACAACACAGAGAATAGAGAGAGCTCTGAAAAATTGTGAGAAGAACTCAAGAAAAGAAAAAAGGTAAAAACCTTTATAAAAAAGAAGAATTTCTTCTGAATAGATCATTGATCTAAGAACAAGATCAATGATATTCAATAAAAAAAAATATAATATTAACAGTGCCTTGCACTATTTTATGAACCATTGGTTCTGAAATCTTAAAGATTCTTCTCTTAAATCCAAAATTGGATTAAGTTATTAAAACAGTGCCTTGCACTTGCAAATTTGCACTGTTGCGCTCCTGGGTTGGCGCAAACCACCAGAGAGCGCCACGTGTCAGCTATAAAAACCACTTGCGCTATGCGCTTTTAAAAAAATAGAGCATTGCTCTTTAACGTTGGCGCAACTCATCAGAGCTCGCTACGTGTCACAGCGCAACAGCGTAGCGCACTGACGCAGCGCACTGCGCTAGCGTGACACGTGTCACCTCCACATGCGCGTGCGCTCAATAATTGGCGCAAAGCGCCTGACAACCCACTGTCAGATAATTAATGCACTGCATTATTTACAGAAGGGCCAAGCCCAATTAAAAAAAGACCTAACGAGCCAAATTAAATGCAATGCATTATTTTAAAGAAGGGCAGAGCCTAAATAAAAACAGATGCTGTGCATCATTTAAAAAGGACAGAGCCCAAATCAAAAAGCCTAGCAGGCTAAAATAAAATACAGTGCATTATTAAACAAGGGCAAAGCCCTAGCACAGGCCTAATAGGCCGAAAATAAAAACGTTGAACATCTTCAACTGGACTTAGCCCAATCATGGCCGTAAGTCCTCAAATTAAATTGACTGAGCATGGCTGCTCTCTTAAATCAATTTACATCCGGTTCAAGGGTACATCTCCGAACTCCTCTGACACCTATTGTTGTAATCCTTTAACGACGTCAGAGAGGTGACGGGTCCCGACAGCCACAAATACCATGGACCACCATGTCCCTAAATTGGAACATGGACCACCACGTCCCTAAACTGGAACATGGACCACTATGTCCCTAAACTGGCAATGGACCACTACGTCCTTAAACTGGAACAATAGAGCCCCTAAATGCTCTTTTGTCGGATCTAAACGATCCCGTTTAAGTTGATCTTAGCTTCAAATATGGCTAACGTATTCTTAAACCTTCAAACGGAATTTAGTCCCAAATCGGACTATAGATCCCCCAATCAACTTTGGTTCAAGGGTACATCTCTGAACTCCTCTGACACCTGTCATTGTAATCCTTCAACGTCGTCAAAGAGGTGACGGGTCCCGACGGCCATATATTCATGGACCACTATGTCCCTAAACTGGAACAATAGAGCCTCCAAATGCTCTCTTGTCGGATCTAAACGATCCCGTTAAGTTGATCTTAGTCTCAAATCGGACTAACGTATCCTTAACGAACGTTTAAGTTGATCTTAGCCTTAAAAATGGCTAACGTAACCTTAGACCAAAACACCAAAACCAAATCTAAGAAAATACGGATTTGGACTAATCCACGTCCTACGGGCGACGACATAAATTAGTCTCCGTATACAATCCACGGGCAACCACAAACAAAACAAACACAGACGACACGAAGTAAAATTCTGGAGAAGGAGAAAGTTGTTACCGCGATGCGGTAGCGTAATTAACTGCAGGGGCTTGCGCCTGCAGAGAAGAGCGTCCCCACAATCAAAAACCCCTCAAGCAGGGGGAATCTGACGAAGTCTGCTACATCGGTCGCATCCATCTAAACCTCCGATACACGGTGCCATAAATCAACTTGGCATCTTCAGAGAGGTGGACAGATAAAACCAAATAGCATCTGCCCCGAATCTCAGGCAAGACGCACCTACGTCGTCTTGGCCGTCTTTCGAAGGGGAACAGATTCTGGCACGCCCGGTGGGACCTTTTCCTCTTTCCACTCCACACTTCGTGTGTCGTGTTCGCGAACAAATCACGGTTTGCTGTGGTTGCCTGTGGATTCAAGGTAATAAGATTTGGTGTCTTGCTCTGTGCAGAAAACTGAAGATCAATGGCTTCAAAATGCACTACCTGCAACTGCAACTCTCGCTCCGTCCCTGCTGGAGGAGTGACTTACGGTCCCCAAGTGGCCTCTCTTTTCAAGATGCCAGTGGAACAGGTAACTCAAGCCACCACTGGACTATTCTTCGGGACCATGCTCCCACCGATGAGCTTCAATGCCCCCATGACGTTGCAAGAAGCCCCAAAGAAGTCGGTCTTTGATCGACTTACCATTGCCGCGGTCCCTCTCAACGGGTCGCCCAACTCCACTGCCTCGGTTTTTAACATGCTAGGTCAGAACTCCAACGGGCCCATGAAAAAGCCAGCAATACCGGAAGATGTTATCCCGAAGTGGATAGCTATCCCTCCTGCAGTTTCAGGCGAAATCACCAAGGTTGCTTCCCCTGCTCGGAAGTCTGCTTTTGACAGGTTGGCCGTCCCCATTCAACGGACGTCGGTCTTTAAAAGGCTGGTACCAGCAGATTATGACCAACACAGGGGCATGAGGAGGTCACCCTACGGTTAGAACAACTCCATCCGCACGACACGCTCGACGTCGCCACTGGCGCCGAGTAAGGAAGGATGGGGGCAACTCCCCCTCTGGGATAACTCCGCCAGCTCCGATGGTGGGGTTCGATGCTGCTGTTCCAACCGGGAACAGCTTTGAATTGCTGAACACGGTGCACAGAAACTCTCCTACTGCGGCGTTGAAACGAACTCCTTCAAAGGTAGAGAATACTCCAGAGAAGAAGCTAGAGCAGCCCCCTCAACGGCTGTCCTCTAAAATTTATAAAGTTTGGCGACAGGTTCAAGAGTCGGTGATTGATGAAAACTATCTCCGCCGACAGAAAAAGATGAAGGTTCGGCAGGAGAAGGATTACTCCGTCAAGCCACAAAAAGCAACAGCTACTTGGGTGCCCACTGCAACGGCCCCCTCAACTCCAATCACTCAAAGAAAAAGGAGGCCGCAAAAGGCCCCTGTGAACATGGCGAAGCGTAAAAGCGCTGAACACAAACGCCCCAAGTCTGGGGGCATGGTGGTGCACACTGTTTATATGGCTTCCGGAAAGGAGGAAAGCCGTGCTTCTACGGGCCACCGACCGCTCACCCGATCCGTGATGAAAGCCCAGGAGCAACAACAAAAGCTTCAGGAAATGATGACTGCAATGGCTGCACTTACTGGGCCAAAAGAAAGCTCGGAGGCGTTATCAGAACAGCGTCACGAACAAGAAACTGACGCGGACTTCTTACGTAGAGTCCTCGAAAAGAAGGACAAAGAAGCCGCAGAGCAAGCGGCTAATATAAAACAGATGGCGCTCCTCATCCAAGATATGGTAGGGATGATGTTACAGCCGGACCCTCCAGCTGAAGACCCTCTAATCATTGTTGGAGATGACGGAGGGGAGACATCTAATTCTCCTCCGGCCTTTTCAGCAGCCAAGGAGGAAACCATTTCCAAAACTGCATTAGACGACTATATAGCTCAGCAGATACGGGTTCATCAGGCGAATGAAGCGGCTGGGAAAATTGTTAGAACCGGACGACCCTATCCAAGCTGGTATGACCAAATCAGTTACCCGCCAGGATATACGATCCCTATGTTCCACGTATATAAAGGGACAGGGAATCCGCATCAGTATGTCGCTCAATTCAGGGCCTTATGCGGCAATAGTGGAGGCGATGACAAATTGTTGCTTCGCCAATTCGTCGGCAGCTTAGCAAAAACAGCCTTTGAATGGTATTCGGAGCTACCTAACGACTCTGTCAAAACATTTGCGGAGATGGAGCTACTATTTACACAAAGATTCGTGAGTGCTAGTGAACGCACCCCGATAACAGCACTGATAAATGCCAGGATAAGGCCCAGCGAAACGTGGGTCCAATACGCAACACGATGGCGGAACCTATGGTCAAAATGCGAACAACGCATAGAAGAGGCACCTGCGGTAGGCATGTTCGTGGGCACTCTTGATCCGCAAGCGACCATCTCACAATTCATGATGTTCTTCAGGCCGACCACCTTCCAGGCCCTGATCGACAAGTTAGCCCAAATGGACTAGATGGGCCATGGACCGTCTCCTCCAAAACCAGATTCTCGAAATAAGAAAGGAAAAGGGAAAACGATCGTCGTCGCCAATGCTCAACAACAGCCGAGCAACTCAAAGCCGGTCATTCGCCAAAACAACGTGCGTCCACACCCATCCCTCGAGGAGAGACTGGGACGTCCTTACTCTTTTCCTCATAATAAAGCGAGAAGACTGTTCGAGCTGGCAGTGCACAACAGACTCATCGATCTGCCGAGTCCAAAACGTCTGTCGCAGCCAGGTGATCCCAATAATCCCAATTATTGCCCTTACCATCAAATGGTAAGTCACCCGATCGAGGATTGTTTCATCTTTAAGGGATGGATCGAGGATCAGTACCTACAAAGAAAGTTCGCGCTGTCTGAAAACTGGAAGGTAAACCCACCACAGCCGCACACTCCAAAGAAGACGGACGCACCGGGGGCAACTTGTCATGTGATCTCTCACTCATTGGTGGATGATAAAGAGGCTCCTTGCGCCGAGAAACCGAGGCGGGCCCTGAACCAGAAATTCTGTGGCCGTCAGACGAGTTGATCGATACCTTCCTGAATGAGATTCGTCTGAAGGTTAAAGCCAATCAAGAGCGTGAGATGGCCATACTGGAAGGAGCCAAACACCCACTATTAGACCAAAGAGTCGAGGCACTTCCGTCAAATCAAAAGTCATCCACTGCGGATAAAAACAAATTCAAAACGAGGAAAAGGTTCGCCAAAGCCCTATCGGTGGAAATGAAGCTACCACCCTCTGAAGAAAATACTCTCGATGGAGTAGAGATGCATCCTAACTTCTGCTTATATCATCAGAAGATTATACATCCTACCGAAGACTACGACTCCTTTAAGTGTTGGTGGCAAGGATATGTCGCTCAAAAGCAACACTTCAACAGGACAAAGTGTGAAGCTCGTAGACATCGGAAAAATGCGATAGATGAGCGCAAAAGAGCCGACGACGACTGTCATATAGCCGACTCCAAGGGATTGCAAATTATCACCTTTGGAAGCGACTCTGACAAAGAAGTTGCCCTCAACCCTCTCCATAAGGAATCCATTTCAAAAATGAAAGAATTGAGGAGTTGCGAGAACATTCAGCCGTGCAATCGCCCGCTACTCGGAAAAAATCTCGGCCCCGCAAACAAAAGATCAAGCAAAAAGGATAAAGGAAAGGGGAAAATGACCTTCGTCGCCAACACTCAACAACAGTTGAGTGGCCCTAGACCGGTTGTTCGTCAAAACAATATGCGTCCACGCATATCCCTCGAGGAGAGGCTAAGACGTCCTTACTCATTTCCCCAGGATGAAACAAGGAGGCTGTTCGAAGTGGCAGTGCATAACAGGCTTATCACTCTACCGAAGCCGAAACACCAACTACAACTAGATAATGTCAACAGTTTTAATTATTGCCCTTACCACCAAGTATTGGGCCATCCGATCGAAAACTGTTACGTCTTCAAGAACTGGGTTGAAGACCAATACCAACAGGACAAGTTCGTCATCTCCGAAAACTGGAGGGTGAACCCGCCACAACCGCACGCTCTGAGAAAGATGGATACGCTGGGGGCATCATGCTCAGTCATAGGGAAAGCCTCATAGACCGAAAAGTCAGTAAACTAGAGATTCGCCTCGAATACGGCGACAGCGGACCGCAACGTCCTTAAACTAACGGCGGACCGAAACGTCCTTAAACTAATGGCGGACCACTACGTCCTAAAACTAGCTGTTGACCGAGATGTCAATAAACTGCGATAGATTGAAACATCACAAAGCCGATATAAAAAAAGATAAAAAAAATAAACGGTATGTCCATAAGCAAAATGGGCACGGATGAAAACCCGAAAGGGCTCCGTGAGTAAAAACAGCAGGGCTACTGGCGAGTGTTCGTGAAAACCCGAAAGGGCGCGACCTCATAAAAAAAGAGAATAAAAAGAATAAAAAAAAAGAAAACGGTATGTCCTTAAGCAAAATGGGCACGGATGAAAACCCGAAAGGGCTCCGTGAGTAAAAACAACAGGGCTACCGGCGAGTGTTCGTGAAAACCCGAAAAGGCGCGACCTCGTAAAAAAAAAGAGAATAAAAAGAATATAAAAAAAAAGAAAACGGTATGTCCATAAGCAAAATGGGCACGGATGAAAACCCTAAAGGACTCCGTGAGTAAAAACAGCAGGGCTACCGACGAGTGTTTGTGAAAATCCGAAAAGGCGCAACCTCGTTAAAAGACACTTGTAGGGTCCTCTCGACTTTGTAAAGAGAAACCACCTGCGTGAGATCCTTACGACTCACAAGGGAGCAACACACTTAGGAATCCTCATGATTCCTAAGGAGAAATTACACTTGCGAGATCCTCCCGACTCGTAAGGAGAATCCTCTTATGAGACCCTCACGGCTCATAAGATTTGAAAGTCTTAAGCTACAGGGATCCGAACCTGTTCTTAAGCAGCCCCCAACTGCCCTACAAGTGGTTCGATACTAACCCTTGTATACAATCCATGGGCGCAAATAAACATTTCCCTAACCAAGTCCCATCCGTGACCGGGGATATGTACGCATGATGAACAACCCTTATAAGTCCTCTCGACTTACAAGGAGAAAACCCTCTTGTAAAATCCTTATGACTTACAGAGGAACATACACTTAGGAATTCTCACGATTCCTAAGGAGAAAATACACCTACAAGATCCTCACGACTTGTAGGGAGAAATACCTTTGTGAAACCCTTATGGCTCATGAAGTCAAAAACCTTAGTCGACAGGACCTTAACCCTGTTCGCTAAGCCACCTTTGTTCGACATCGATAGAGCAAATGATGATTCGCTCCTGGCAATATCCCAGTTGTAGCGGCACTGATGTCGAAATCGGTATCTAATTGCAGGTTTACGGCGAAAAGCCAGTAGGCCGCACATGCATATGAAACAGCCGAAATGATGAGGCAACTTGCAATAAAAAGCAGCAAGTAAAAATGTATGCACACAAAATAACCGAAATGATTGGGCAACTCACAATAAAAAGCAGCGAGTAAAAATAAAATAAACAGCCGAAATGATTGGGCACCGCGAAAAATAGCCAAAATGATTGGGAAATCGCGACCTTCACGATATAAAAGCTGAAATGATAGAGTATCGCGGAAATAAAACAATTAAAAAAAGACAAATGATGAAACTTTTGCGCTACGGGTGAGATCACGTCGATCCCTGTATACAATCCAAGGGCACAAACAAAGAGGGAACCATACCTTACCGACAGGCTCTGCCAGAAAGAGAAGCCAAATCTCGACGGTTCAACAAAAACCTAGAGACAACCGTGACATTCGTCTCGATACAGCAGACGCAATGTCAACAATAACGTCCTTCCTCCAACAGGATTCGGAAATGACAAGGCAAACGAAGCGAAGGCTAAATTCCCAGCTTCGATGTCTTAACGGCAAGTCATATAAAGCCTGAAAGACAACCGAAGATCATCCCACACCAACATGGAATGGTCACCACCTCTATGTTCGTCTTGATACAGCAGACGCGACAATCAAACAAATGGAGCCATGACAAAATCCCAGCTCCACCACGACGTTCGTCTCGATACAGCAGACGAGATGTCAACTCAGCGTTCTTCCTCCAGCAGGGATCAGACGCGACAATCAAACAAACGGAGCCTCGGCGAAATCCCTAGTTCCAAACCTCGACGGTTCACTAACAACCTAGAGACAACCGCGACGTTCGTCTCGATATAGCAGACGAGATGTCACCCCAGCGTTCTTCCTCCAGCAGGGATCAGACGCGACAATCAAACTAACGGAGCCACGGCAAAATCCCTAGTTCCAAACCTCGACGGTTCACTAGCAACCTAGAGACAACCGCAACATTCGTCTCGATACAGCAGACGCGATACCAGCAAACGAAGCAAAGGCCGAATTCCTAGCTTCAGGGTCTTGACGGCAACTCATATAAAACCTGAAAGACTATCGGAGATCATCCTACACCAGCGCGGAGTGGTTATGACTCATCGGGGCTCTCCAAAATGAGCCTAACCTCAAGTAAAAAGCGGCATGGCAAAATTCCTAACGCTTGCTCTTCCGACGGTCAAACTGCCAAGGAGGATTGCTTGAAGACGTCTTGTCCAGCCCCCGAAGGGATCAGAGACACGGTAGTCACAGGGCTACTCGAACAGCACGATTGCCTATCGAGGAATATATCAGCTGATGCGACGGTACGACGGCCAAACCCTTAAGTACCACAGACCCTAACGGACTTCTGTCGTAAAGAGCAGAGGTTAACTGTGATGTTAGGATATTCTTGCGAGAAATGCTCGATTCGTCTCGACTTGTGAAGAAATTGATGTCTTTGCGAGAACTTCTCGATGCGGCTCGACTCGTAAGATAAAGCCTTAGCCAGTAAGGATTAAAAAACTTGTTCCCTAAGCACTGGGACCCTGCAAGTTGTCCCAAAACGGTCTCTTGCATACTATCCACGGGTCTCACTCTCCAAACTCGAATCTCGACAAGAAGGGAAACAACCGCTTACGGGTCCTCTCGACTCGTAAGAGGGAAAATTCTCTTATAAGATCTTTACGACTTATAAGAGAAAATGCACTTAGGAATCCTCACGATTCCTAAGGAGAAAATCCACCTACGAGATCCTCTCGATCCGTAGGGAGAAAAGTCTCTATGAGACCCTCACGGCTCATAGAGTTGAAAAGTCTTAGGCAGCAGATCTGAACCTGCGGCCTAAGCCATCGCTATTTCTTGAAGAAACCAAGATGCTTACTCTATTATCTGTCAACCATGTTTATCAAGACAGCATACTGATAATAAAAGAAGGAAGAAAGCAAAGAAATGATATAAGACATTGCAAAGAAAAAATGTGTATCTTTATTTATTAATTCAATCAAGTACAAGGTGAATCGTACAAAAGAATAAAGAATGGATACATCTTATTCGAAAAAGAAAATTTTTACAAGTATATTGATACAAGGGCAACTACTGGGAAGGAAGCGTCTTAAATAGCCCTATCAGTTGTTCGTGCACTTCCTTCTACGCCTTTTCCTGATCGGCCGCCACCGCCAGTTCTGCTTCCACTTGAGCCCGCTGCTGCAAGAAGGATGCAAGCTGCTCCCCAATGGCCTGCTGAGCTGCTTCGCGGCCTTGGGTGTCACGACCCGCAGGGTACGGAACGTGACTGGCACTTAAGTTTACGAAACGTCTAAAGGCGTCCGTAAATTAAGTAAGCCAAAGCCCAGAAAAACAAAACCAATTAAGCAAAAGAGTGAAGAAAACCCAAACATTTGAAAGCAAGTTTATCAAATAAGTCATGTAAAACCCTTTTTAAAAACAATACTAATTTTTCCGAAAATTTCGACAGAGTCTCCTTTGTAAATACTGGCCCCCAAAAATGGGTACAACAAGAATATATGTAAAACCAACAAAATAGGGCATCCCCAAGCGGGAGCTAGCTCTTCGCCATAAGGCGGTCACAAATCCCACGCAATGTAAATGACAGCAAGCATAATAATCATAATAAAGCATGAGAAAAGCAGCATGTCGGCTCAAGTGAGCTCGACCCCAAAATACAGCATAAAATCCACAAACCTCACAGTCTCATCTCTAGGTCAATATACAATAAATCTGGTAGAAACAGTAGATGGAGTACACTAGATACAAAGAATATACAAGTGGTACAAAATAATAACATAACCCACCTATGAGCAAAACTCGAGCTCAGGCAAAAGAGGCAAAAGACAAGTGCGCCCGCCGCTACTGAACTGACGGAGCGGACCTGCAAAAGACTGTGGCACAACGGGGGTGAGTTGCCAACTCGTGAGTAATAAATAACATCTGCAAAGGCTATCGTATGCATGCACACAAGCATCCTAGCATCTAAAATACAGGTATGACTGGATGCACTAGCAGGTGTGTATATCATATCAGTGTGCTAATATGTATGCAACATGAAAATCTGAGGTCTCAATAGGTATATATAAGAAATATTTTATCTCTTTTTTTGTTTTTTTGAAACTCTTTTAGAATGCCAGCATAATGTCAATGAATCGACGAAAATCGGTGTCCAGCAACGACACCCCAAAAGCTGTCTCAAATCTCATAAATGTATCGCTGGTCTCAGCCGTCCGGCTGACCCATCTCAAATATCAATATCTCATCATCTAGCGGCCACGGTCGGTATCCTCTGGATATCCGCCGTCCCAAACAGTCACCGGTAGGTAATCCGTCCCCTGCCAGGCTCAACGTCATCACCACATTCCTCTTGCCCCGGGGTACCTTACCGGGCCCACCATGTACCCGTGCCGGTTCCTCCACTCCTCGACACGGATTTCCAAATCCACAGCAAACTCATGGTGGACGACACTTACATCACTAGAAAACCGCAATTTTTACATATTTTAAAATATAATAAGTTTAGAAATTTTGCGGTTTTCCCCCGAAATCCAGCAATATCATAAAATCTCAAGAAATCCTCATAAGTGCATATATCAATGATAATGAATGCGTATGATATCAATAATCAAGTTGCGATGTGTGATTAATGTATTAAGCATGAACAATGAATATGATGAAGTACATGCACATGAATAGCAATCCTACGGTTTCATTTTAAGTAAATAGCACAATTTAAGTATCAATTAGTAAAAGGTTTAAATTAAAGGTTATCTAGTGTGGTGGCATGGCAATTACCAGGGTGTGTGTAAACATGAATAGTGCTCGTGCTGCATATAAAAACCTGGTAATGGTGCATGTGTCCTACAATTGAGTTTGCGTATATGGATATAACATATTGATCTAATTGCAGCAATTATCATGCCAGTAATATTATTCTAATGTCACAAGTGGTTATCCAATTTACTATTTTCCAGTTTACTAAATCTATCGGGCGACTTGCGCCATCCAAACGATCGTCCCCCGTAGATGTTAAATCTACTCACCGGGATCCCTGGCTAGCTGTGTCCAATCACCGCCTTTCCCTTTCGCGCCGCGTCTGACGTCTCCGCGACCGAACCTGGAATTTACATCAATACCAAATATAAGGTTACACATTCAAGAACGACGCAAAACCCCAACGAAACTACTAAAGTTCGCTAGCTAGGTACAACATGCACAAAGTGCGCGGAACACACGCGAAAATCGCAAAACTGCCGAAAAACGCCGATTTGGGTCGCCCGGCGAAACTAAAACCCGACTACCCAAAAATCCGCACTCACGCATCCTAAAAGTCGTAGGACAAGCCATACAATCATCAAGATATCAAAAATAATTCATCACATAACTTTTGTACAAAACTAGTAAGCATTTCAATCCAAAATCGGTGCAAAAATCGCCGATTAGCGACAAAACGACTACAATCTAGCACAATTACCCAAGCACACTACAAGCAATCTACAAACACTAATTACAACACAATAGCAATGATTCCAATCCTATTTTCCATAAACAACCATTCTTGAATTTATAACTTAGCAAAATCCAATCAATTTCCTCACTTGAAACTTTAAATTAACACAACAAAGCCCACTTAAGAAAATTAACCTCTTAGGTTAGGTTAGCAAAACACTAGATAGCAAATTAGGTTTAAATCAATTTAATAATGCTTTCTAAAACTTAATCAACTCACTAATCAAGTTTCAAATATCAATTCCATACAAAAACCTTCTCTTGAAAATTTAAAACAACAATTTACAACTAAAATCAACTTCTAAAATTACCTAAATTAGCATAATTAAAGACTACATAACAAGGTAACCATATAGATTAGTTCACTAACAACTAGATTAACTAATAAACAACTTAATTAATTATCATGGCTTCAAAACCCTAATTTAAACAAACTACTCTTTTAAACTAGATTAGAAATAAGCTAACTTTTAACACTAACCATACAATTAAAGGAATTTTTAGCAAAAGAAAGCAACTTGATGAGAATTATACCTCTTGATCTATGGATCAAGCAAGAAAATTTGCTCCAATTGATGGCCTCAACACCAAGGTCCAAGCAAGAATGGCTAAGGATAATGATAGCATAAGGATTTTTGTTTGGATTTTTGAATTAAATCATGGATTTTGATGTATTTCTTGAAGAAATTGAAGAAAAATGAAAAGAAAAGAGAGGAAGAAGAGGGTGTGCAGGAATTTCGGCCAGAATGAGGTATGGGGGAGGGTGTGGGCAAGTGGGGAAAGTCATGGTCAAGTCCACAAAAGTCAATGTATCATACATTATCCATTTTAATTAAAATAATACCATAAACTATCAAATTAACTCAAGAAAGAAACCAAGAAGAGAGAGGCCAGAAATTTCTGGTCTCACACAAGGTGGGGCTGTCCTAGGGCTGAGGAAAAAGAGAGAGGGGTTTTACAAAAGAAATTTTATGCAAAAAGGCCCCCTACAACTCAAAAATTGCAAGTTTTAGCTCAAAATTCAATAAATTCGTTTCAAATCATAAAAATTTGTTAAAAATCAAAATAAATTACTAAAAATTCATGTTATCACTAGATTATAATTATCATAATTTTAGAGATTAAAATTAGCCCGGAAAAATTTGTATTTATCGCTTATTTAATGTATTTTCTTACCGGCTTAAAATAATATTAAAAAATTGAAAAATAGGGAAAAAATTTTAAATGACCAAAATTTCATAAATAACTCATTAGCTACTAAAAACAAGAAATTACCTATCCTTTTTAGGTATAATTAGCCCTAAACTGCAAAATAACAAGAAAGACGGTTTTCGGAAGAATACCGAATTTTCACCGAATTTCAGGAAAACACCAAAACGACTTTTCAAGACGCTACAATCTTCCCCCCTTAAAGAAATTCGGTCCCCGAATTTAAAAATATAGCTACGCGTACCTTCAAAGAGATGGGGATATTTCTTCCTCATCTCGCCCTCGGTCTCCCAGGTAACCTCCTCGCTGCTCGGGCTACGCCAAAGGACCTTGACGGTTGGTATAATCTTCGACCTCAACTTCTTCACCTGCCGATCCAGGATGGCCACCGGCTGCTCTGCAAAAGAAAGGTCGCGCTCTAGCTGGACTGTCGGGTGCTGAATCGCATGCGAAGGGTCGTGAAGGTACTTGCGGAGCATCGAAACATGGAAGACGGGGTGAACATCGGGAAAGCTGGGAGGAAGAGCCAAACGATATGCAACAGCGCCAACCCGCTCGAGGATCTCGAAGGGACCTACAAATCTAGGGCTAAGCTTCCCCTTTCGCCCAAAACGCATCACGCCCTTCATCGGGGAGACTTTCAGAAAAACATGGTCGACAACTGCGAACTCTAACCTGCGACGGCGCCTGTCTACATAGGATTTCTGCCTGCTCTGAGCCGCTCTCATCCGGTCTCGGATCAACTGGATCTTCGATGTCGTCTCCTCAACAAGCTGCGGCCCCAAAATGCTGCTCTCGCTGAGCTCTGTCCAACTAACGGGCGATCTGCATCTCCTCCCATACAATGCCTCGAAAGGTGCCATCTGAATAGTATCCTGGAAGCTATTGTTGTAGGAGAACTCCACTAGAGGTAAATGACGATCCCAGCTACCACCAAAGTCTAAAACGCACGCTCTGAGCATGTCCTCGAGAGTCTGAAAGGTCCGCTCTGACTGTCCGTCTGTCTGCGGATGAAACGCTGTGCTGAAGCTCAAACGAGTGCCCAAAGCCTCCTGAAGTCTCTGCCAAAGTCGGCTGGTGAACTGAGTGCCTCGATCTGACACGATACAAGTCGGTACGCCATGTAGTCGCACGATCTCGTCAATATAGAGCTGAGCATACTGAGCGAAGCTGAAAGTCGTCTTCACTGGAAGGAAGTGGGCCGCTTTCGTCAATCTATCCACGATCACCCAGATGGAGTCGTACCCTCGACTGGTCCTGGGTAGACCCACAACGAAATCCATCGAAATCTGTTCCCATTTCCACTCTGGAATGGGTAACGGCTGTAGCTCTCCTGCGGGCCTCTGGTGCTCGGCCTTGACTTGCTGACAAGTCAGGCATCTCGAAACGAGCTCCGCAATGTCCCTCTTCATCCCGTCCCACCAGTAGGTCTCTCTCATAACATGGTACATCTTGGTGGAACCGGGGTGGACACTATACACTGATTGGTGTGCCTCCTCGAGAATGTCGCGCCGTAATCCATCAGTATCTGGTACGCACAGTCTAGATCCATATCATAAAATCCCCTGATCGTCAACCATGAACTCGGAAAATCTGCCCTGTCCCATCTGTGCCATGATCTCTGAGCAACGGTCGTCACTACGCTGTGCCTCATATATACGGTCAAGCAACTGTGGGCGTGCACGAACATGCGCGAGCTGTCCCCCTGTCTGAGTGAACTCGAACTCAACTCGGCTGTCGCATAACATCTGCCAATCTGCTGACGACTGCCTCTGCACTGCGCGCAAAAGGATAGACTACCCCCAGGCCTTCTACTCAACGCATCTGCCACCACATTCGCCTTGCCTGGGTGATATAAGATCTCGCAGTCGTAGTCTTTCACCAACTCCATCCAACGACGCTGTCTGAGGTTCAGGTCTCGCTGCTGAAATATGTACTTTAAGCTCTTGTGATCGGTGAATATCTGACACGACTCGCCGTACAGGTAATGTCGCCAAATCTTCAGTGCAAAGACCACTGCAGCCATCTCCAAATCATGAGTGGAGTAGTTCTGTTCATGCTTCTTCAACTGCCGAGAAGCATAAGCGATCACCCGGCCATGCTGCATCAATACGCATCCTAATCCCACTCGCGAAGCATCACAGTAGACAACGAATCCGCCTGATCCCGAAGGCAAAGATAATACCGGCGCCGTAGTCAAACAAGTCCGTAGCTGCTGAAAACTGCGCTCGCACTCCTCTGTCCAGACGAAAGGAACTCCCTTCCGGGTCAAACCGGTCAACGGTGCAGCTATACGGGAGAAGTCTTGAACAAAACGCCTGTAGTAGCCCGCCAGGCCTAGAAAACTACGGATCTCAGTAACCGATGTAGGTCGGGGCCACTGCTGAACAGCCTCAATCTTTTTCGGGTCCACACGAATGCCGTCTCTCGTAACCACGTGACCCAAGAATCCGACGCTGTCCAGCCAGAATGCACACTTGGAGAACTTCGCGAACAGCTGGTGCTCCCTCAGAGTCTGTAACGTAATCCGCAAGTGCTGCTCGTGCTCCTCTCTGCTCCGGGAGTACACCAAGATATCGTCGATAAACACGATGATGAACAAGTCAAGATACGGCCTGAATGTACGGTTCATCAAATCCATAAATGCAGCTGGGGCGTTGGTGAGTCCGAACGACATCACCAAAAACTCGTAGTGGCCGTAGCGCGTGCGGAAAGCTGTCCTCGGTATATCCTCCTGTCGAACTCTCAGCTGATGGTATCCTGATCGCAAGTCGATCCTCGAAAAATACCCCGCACCCTGAAGCTGGTCGAACAAATCATCAATGCGCGGCAACGGATATCTGTTCCGAACGGTAACTTTGTTCAGCTGGCGATAGTCGATACATAAGCGCAAACTTCCATCCTTCTTCTTGACAAACAGGACCGGAGCACCCCACGGAGAAACACTCGGTCGAATAAGCCCCTTATCCAACAAATCCTGCAACTGATCCTTCAGCTCTCGAAGCTCTGCCGGGGCCATCCGATAAGGCGGTACAGAAATAGGCCCCGAACCGGGAATCAAATCAATGCAGAACTCAACATCGCGCTCAGGCGGTAGCCCAGGTAGCTCATCAGGGAAAACATCAGGGAACTCACAAACTACCGGAACCCGGTCTAACGGAACCTCTGCAGCTCGAGTATCACAAACAAACGCTAAGAATCCCTGACATCCCTTCCGCAAGAGCTGACCAGCGCGAAGAGACGAAATTAAGCTGGGAAGGGCGACACTGCGGTCTCCCTGAATAACAAGGACTGGCTCTGCCGGAAAGCTAAATCTGACTGCCTTCTCACGGCAGTCCACCGAAGCATAACAAGTGGCTAGCCAATCCATGCCCAGAAGCACATCAAAGTCCAACATATCGAGGAGTATCAAATCAACTGATGAATCCCTCTCCCCGATACGAACGGAACACAAACGAAATACAAACCGAGCGACAAACGACTCGCCTACCGGAGTAACAACAACAAGCGGCTGATCCAACGACGACGACTCACGGCCCAACATCGGTGCAAAGTGTGTAGAGACGTACGAATGTGTGGAACCTGGGTCGAATAATACCCGCGCGTCGAAAGAACAAACTGGCAAAGTACCTGTCACAACGGCATTGGATGCCTGCGCATCCTGCGGTGTCAAAGCAAATACTCGGGCCTGTCCTCCACCGATAGCGGGCTGACCTCGACCTCGGCCTCTGCCTCCTCGTCCTCTCTGAACAGGACCGCCGCGTCCACGGCCTCTCGGTGTACCTAACTGGCGTGGAGCATCGCCTGGGGTAGGAAGTAGGGCTCTCTGAGGAGGGGGTGGTGATGGTGGTAGGGTCACATGCGGAACTGTCGCTGCTCCCTGTCGTCTCACCGGACAGTCTCTGATACGATGATGCAGGCTACCACACCAAAAACATCCTAACCATGGCTGCTGACCATATGGGTGAAGGCGATATAACTGGCCCCTAAAGAATCCACCACGGCCTCTGCGAACCCTCCTAGGTGCTAACATATCAGTGCGAATCCGACTCGGTCTCGAAACGACTGCAGGGGGAGTAATATCCGATCTCTGTGCTCGATTGACCTCTACTAACGATTCCACCATCTGTCGTAACTCCTGCATGCCTCCCATCATCTGTCGCAGCTCCTCCATACCGGACTCAAGCCTATCCATGCGACCTGGGGAATGCGGATCAGTCTGTCTCTGCGGCGTAGGCATACCATCCTGCTCAGTCCTAGTCTCGGACGAGCCAGCTCGAATCTCGTCTCGGACGGCAGCCCTCTGTGCCCTCGTAGCCTTCGGCGGCATAGTGGCTGGTACAGGAAAAGGATAATAAGGACAGTGCAATAGGATCATAGGATACACGGAGTTGAAGAAGGAATTTTTCAAGCAAGTATATCCTAAAGTCACTTAGGCGGAGTACCGTATCGTAAGTATGCCGCGGACATACGCACGCTACGTTACGCTGCTTAAGTCACTTACTCCATCTACCAAGGGTCATCCTACACTCACAAAGGTAAAACCTATCGCTCTGATACCAACTTTGTCACGACCAGCAGGGTACGGAACGTGACTGGCACTTAAGTTTACGAAACGTCTAAAGGCGTCCGTAAATTAAGTAAGCCAAAGCCCAGAAAAACAAAACCAATTAAGCAAAAGAGTGAAGAAAACCCAAACATTTGAAAGCAAGTTTATCAAATAAGTCATGTAAAACCCTTTTTAAAAACAATACTAATTTTTCCGAAAATTTCGGCAGAGTCTCCTTTGTAAATACTGGCCCCCAAAAATGGGTACAACAAGAATATATGTAAAACCAACAAAATAGGGCATCCCCAAGCGGGAGCTAGCTCTTCGCCATAAGGCGGTCACAAATCCCACGCAATGTAAATGACAGCAAGCATAATAATCATAATAAAGCATGAGAAAAGCAGCATGTCGGCTCAAGTGAGCTCGACCCCAAAATACAGCATAAAATCCACAAACCTCACAGTCTCATCTCTAGGTCAATATACAATAAATCTGGTAGAAACAGTAGATGGAGTACACTAGATACAAAGAATATACAAGTGGTACAAAATAATAACATAACCCACCTATGAGCAAAACTCGAGCTCAGGCAAAAGAGGCAAAAGACAAGTGCGCCCGCCGCTACTGAACTGACGGAGCGGACCTGCAAAAGACTGTGGCACAACGGGGGTGAGTTGCCAACTCGTGAGTAATAAATAACATCTGCAAAGGCTATCGTATGCATGCACACAAGCATCCTAGCATCTAAAATACAGGTATGACTGGATGCACTAGCAGGTGTGTATATCATATCAGTGTGCTAATATGTATGCAACATGAAAATCTGAGGTCTCAATAGGTATATATAAGAAATATTTTATCTCTTTTTTTGTTTTTTTGAAACTCTTTTAGAATGCCAGCATAATGTCAATGAATCGACGAAAATCGGTGTCCAGCAACGACACCCCAAAAGCTGTCTCAAATCTCATAAATGTATCGCTGGCCTCAGCCGTCCGGCTGACCCATCTCAAATATCAATATCTCATCATCTAGCGGCCACGGTCGGTATCCTCTGGATATCCGCCGTCCCAAACAGTCACCGGTAGGTAATCCGTCCCCTGCCAGGCTCAACGTCATCACCACATTCCTCTTGCCCCGGGGTACCTTACCGGGCCCACCATGTACCCGTGCCGGTTCCTCCACTCCTCGACACGGATTTCCAAATCCACAGCAAACTCATGGTGGACGACACTTACATCACTAGAAAACCGCAATTTTTACATATTTTAAAATATAATAAGTTTAGAAATTTTGCGGTTTTCCCCCGAAATCCAGCAATATCATAAAATCTCAAGAAATCCTCATAAGTGCATATATCAATGATAATGAATGCGTATGATATCAATAATCAAGTTGCGATGTGTGATTAATGTATTAAGCATGAACAATGAATATGATGAAGTACATGCACATGAATAGCAATCCTACGGTTTCATTTTAAGTAAATAGCACAATTTAAGTATCAATTAGTAAAAGGTTTAAATTAAAGGTTATCTAGTGTGGTGGCATGGCAATTACCAGGGTGTGTGTAAACATGAATAGTGCTCGTGCTGCATATAAAAACCTGGTAATGGTGCATGTGTCCTACAATTGAGTTTGCGTATATGGATATAACATATTGATCTAATTGCAGCAATTATCATGCCAGTAATATTATTCTAATGTCACAAGTGGTTATCCAATTTACTATTTTCCAGTTTACTAAATCTATCGGGCGACTTGCGCCATCCAAACGATCGTCCCCCATAGATGTTAAATCTACTCACCGGGATTCCTGGCTAGCTGTGTCCAATCACCGCCTTTCCTTTTCGCGCCGCGTCTGACGTCTCCGCGACCGAACCTGGAATTTACATCAATACCAAATATAAGGTTACACATTCAAGAACGACGCAAAACCCCAACGAAACTACTAAAGTTCGCTAGCTAGGTACAACGTGCACAAAGTGCGCGGAACACACGCGAAAATCGCAAAACTGCCGAAAAACGCCGATTTGGGTCGCCCGGCGAAACTAAAACCCGACTACCCAAAAATCCGCACTCACGCATCCTAAAAGTCGTAGGACAAGCCATACAATCATCAAGATATCAAAAATAATTCATCACATAACTTTTGTACAAAACTAGTAAGCATTTCAATCCAAAATCGGTGCAAAAATCGCCGATTAGCGACAAAACGACTACAATCTAGCACAATTACCCAAGCACACTACAAGCAATCTACAAACACTAATTACAACACAATAGCAATGATTCCAATCCTATTTTCCATAAACAACCATTCTTGAATTTATAACTTAGCAAAATCCAATCAATTTCCTCACTTGAAACTTTAAATTAACACAACAAAGCCCACTTAAGAAAATTAACCTCTTAGGTTAGGTTAGCAAAACACTAGATAGCAAATTAGGTTTAAATCAATTTAATAATGCTTTCTAAAACTTAATCAACTCACTAATCAAGTTTCAAATATCAATTCCATACAAAAACCTTCTCTTGAAAATTTAAAACAACAATTTACAACTAAAATCAACTTCTAAAATTACCTAAATTAGCATAATTAAAGACTACATAACAAGGTAACCATATAGATTAGTTCACTAACAACTAGATTAACTAATAAACAACTTAATTAATTATCATGGCTTCAAAACCCTAATTTAAACAAACTACTCTTTTAAACTAGATTAGAAATAAGCTAACTTTTAACACTAACCATACAATTAAAGGAATTTTTAGCAAAAGAAAGCAACTTGATGAGAATTATACCTCTTGATCTATGGATCAAGCAAGAAAATTTGCTCCAATTGATGGCCTCAACACCAAGGTCCAAGCAAGAATGGCTAAGGATAATGATAGCATAAGGATTTTTGTTTGGATTTTTGAATTAAATCATGGATTTTGATGTATTTCTTGAAGAAATTGAAGAAAAATGAAAAGAAAAGAGAGGAAGAAGAGGGTGTGCAGGAATTTCGGCCAGAATGAGGTATGGGGGAGGGTGTGGGCAAGTGGGGAAAGTCATGGTCAAGTCCACAAAAGTCAATGTATCATACATTATCCATTTTAATTAAAATAATACCATAAACTATCAAATTAACTCAAGAAAGAAACCAAGAAGAGAGAGGCCAGAAATTTCTGGTCTCACACAAGGTGGGGCTGTCCTAGGGCTGAGGAAAAAGAGAGAGGGGTTTTACAAAAGAAATTTTATGCAAAAAGGCCCCCTACAACTCAAAAATTGCAAGTTTTAGCTCAAAATTCAATAAATTCGTTTCAAATCATAAAAATTTGTTAAAAATCAAAATAAATTACTAAAAATTCATGTTATCACTAGATTATAATTATCATAATTTTAGAGATTAAAATTAGCCCGGAAAAATTTGTATTTATCGCTTATTTAATGTATTTTCTTACCGGCTTAAAATAATATTAAAAAATTGAAAAATAGGGAAAAAATTTTAAATGACCAAAATTTCATAAATAACTCATTAGCTACTAAAAACAAGAAATTACCTATCCTTTTTAGGTATAATTAGCCCTAAACTGCAAAATAACAAGAAAGACGGTTTTCGGAAGAATACCGAATTTTCACCGAATTTCAGGAAAACACCAAAACGACTTTTCAAGACGCTACATTGGGCATCACGCTCGGCGGCACCGAGCTTCCGCTTCAGTGTTAGCCCATTAGAGATACGCTCCAGAAGGCCCTCGAAAATAGCCTTCATCTGGGCAGCGTTCGCCTCAACCTCAGCACGCAGACGAGCCGTCTCGCTTGAGGTCTCTTGTCATTCCCTCAGCCTTAAAGCCGCTTCTTGTTCCAAGTGACGGAAGTAAGAAGCGCTTTGCTCAATCCATGCTGCTCTTTGATTTCTTGCGGCTAAGGTCTCGGGAGCAGGGCGCATATACTCCGATTGATGCAGGCGGACCTCGATTTCCCTGCAGTGATTGACCCAAAGCTCGACGACGCCTCCATCATGAAAATTCACAAGCGCCGTGAACATTGGGTTAACCTCCGTAGCGAAATCCGCAGCAGATGGGAGAGCGTCTTCGTTAAGCTCCTCGACGTATCCGCTCAGCATGCCCAAGCTCATTACGGCACCCTTTGAAGACGGACGTCTCAGGAAGGGGCCTGCTGGCATTATAACGCGAGACTTAAAGGGCGCCGGGATTGGAATGACAGCTGAAAAAACAAAATACGATTAGATGACGGTTCAAGAAATACAAAAAAAGTTATCGTTGCGATAGTTTACTATACCAGCTACAGCAGGTGGCAAGGCCGGGAGGGCCGGTGGCGCGACCGATCTTTCATCCCCTCCTTCGATTTGTAGCACTGCAATCAAGACGAGGGAAAGTCAAAAATAATTCCATTACTGAAAAAGAAAGACATCAATTGGAAATTATACTCACCAGCACCACCGGAGGAAGAAGCGAGTTCAGATGGGAAGGAGAAGTGCGGGTGCAACACCTGATAGAGATGACCAAAAAGCACTCCTGAAAAGACACAATAGTACGTCTTTAGTACATAAATTATGCAGCTGAAAGATAAAACTAATGGGTTGCAAATCCATACCTTCCAACATCTGCGATGGTACAAGGGAAGGCTGAGAGGTGACCACCGCCAAGGCAGTAGTTGACGGTGCTCCCTCGAGCAATGGAGCATCGGCACTGGCCGCACCTGCTGTTTCCTGATTTAAAATCAGGAAAGCTTCTGGGAAAAGCTTCAAAAAGGGGTCACGTGTTGGCACGTGACACCTAAAAGGCATCATCAAGTCAAGTGCAGTTTCCTGACTACGCTGAAGAAAATGGGCTTCAGAAAGAGTCACGTGCTCCCACGTGACCAGGGTCACGTGGCGACACGTGACATTTAAACGCAAGCGTCAAAAGCACACAAGTTCTCTGATCAAGTCAAGAAAAGGCTTCAGAAGAGGTCACGTGTCCCCACGTGACCAGGGTCACGTGTTGGCACGTGACGTTCAAGACAGCAGACTCGTTCTCCAGAAGAACCGAAGACAGAGAGTTCAAACAAGGGTCACGTGCTCACACGTGACCAGGGGTCACGTGGTAGCACGTGACGCTTAGGCAGCGATCAGAAGACAGAGCGCAAAAGAAAGGAAAAGGCTCATTCCAAAGGGGGTCACGTGCCCACACGTGACCATGGGTCACGTGGTCACACGTGACCAGCTTTCAAAGCCCATTTTGTCAAACAGAATTAAATTCTGAAGGAGAATCAAATCTTTCCAAAGGAAAGCGGCTATCTGGAACCGATCGAATTAAAGATTCAGAGGTGATGAAATATCATCTATCTATGGGAAAATCTCGGGTTTGGAAAGATTTCCCCTTTAAATCTAACCAAAATAACAAGGGAGAATCTCTGGATTTAAAATCCAATGGTGAATAAAATTCACCTAATAATCCAAAGGTCCAAAATGAATGATGAATGCAAATCAAATCTCAATGAAGATTCGTCAAAAAACTGATTGATTCGGCTGCTTCTCCTATAAATAGGAGCTAAGAGACATACATACATATAGATGCGCAGAGAAAAAAAAAGAAAAAAGGAGAAGAGCTTTGATACTTTGAAAAGACTTGGATCTTCTGCGAAAAACCCTAGGTAAGAAAGGGAAGGCCTTTTGAAAGAAAGAGAATTTAATTCTCAGCAGAGTTTAACTCTGATAATGTAAAAACAGAAGAACATATTTCTTCTCTCTTTGATGGAGGATCTGCAAAGTGCACATCTCCCCTTAAGGTTGAGAATTTAATTCTCAATGGGTTGAGATCCTGCCATGCAGATCCAAAACATGGAGAAGGAATGCAAGCACGAGAATTTAATTCTCACAGAACTATAGGAATTTAATTCCTTTAAAATAAAAGGAGGGCTTGACCCTATATTATGGGAATTTAATTCCTCCAGAACAAAAAAGAAACAGGGTTTAACTCTAATTAAAAAACCCAGTTCTGTTGAAACATCGGAAATTTAATTCCCTTAATTATAATTTGACAGAGGATGGAAGTTTAAACTCCTTAAAAAACTTTTATTAGGGTTTAACCCTATTCAGCCCTTCACGTATATGAGGAATTTAATTCCTACAGAAAATTCAGAGTTAAACTCTATTCCAGAAAACAAAGTCTTCGAAAGGAAGTGGGAATTTAATTCCTCTGAAATTTATAGTTTGAGGAATTTAATTCCTGAAAGAAGATTAACAAAGCCTCTAAACGAAATACCTAGAGGCAGGGTCACGTGTCATCACGTGACCCCCTAAGAGATCTACAGAAAGCCCCTTGGAAGCAGCACCCCACGTGACCCACGTGACCCTCGGCAGAAGCTCTAATACATAGGCATTTGAATGCCCATCACGTGATGGCACGTGATGCTCTGGAAGACGCGATAATCTCAGCAGAACAAATGAAGGGAGGGCGCTCTCACGTGCTGCCACGTGACCCCTCTTACCTTAGTGTTTAAGCACTAAACTAAAACTCTCGAACCCAGTGTTAAAACACTGTTGGGCCTTAGTGTTCAACACTCATTAAAAGGCTTTATTTGCAGTGTTCAACACTGATTACCTTAGTGATTAAACACTAATCTGAGATCTTCATTTGCAGTGTTCAACACTGATTACCTTAGTGTTTAACACTAACCTGAAAAAACATTGTTGCTGGTGTTCAACACCAAATATTCTCTTAGTGTTAAACACTAACTTGTCAACCCCATTCCCAGTGTTCAACACTGACTGCTCTGTAGTGTTTAACACTAGACTTTGGCCCAATTGGCTTAAATGGATGGAGGCAAAGCCTCTCCTGGTTGGACTTAGCCCAAGATGGCCATAAGTCCTCAATTTGTGATTAATTGGTCCAATGGACTCATAACATAATTAATTCGTCTTGACCCCAAATTGGGCCAAGGGTTATTTAATCCACTCCGGTTCTAGGGTACATCTCTTCACTCCTTTGATACTTGGCATTGTAATCCCTCAATGCCGTCAAAGAGGTGACGGGTCCCGACGACCACACATTGATATGGACTGTGGGGTCCTTAAACTCATGTCTAATGCAAATTCCTGGTTACGTGGAACGCGGATAATGTCACTCTTTGACCCCGTGGAAAACGTCCAGAGCGGAGCCTGGTCCTCGCCAAGCACGGCAGTGAACCCGTGTGAAGCATCCAGAGCACAACGGACTGTGGGGTCCTTAAACCCATGGACTAGGACGTCCTTAACCTTGACCGAGATGTCTTAAAACTAACAATGGACCGCAATGTCCTTAAACTACCCATGGACCGCAATGTCCTTAAACTACCCATGGACCGTAATGTCCTTAAACTAGAACAATAGAGCCCCGCATGCTCTTTTGTCGGATCTAAACGGTCCCGTTTAAGTTGATCTTAGCCTCAAAGATGGCTAACGTATCCTTAAACCTTCAAACAGAGTGGACTATAAATCCCCCCAATTAACTCCGGCTCGAGGGTACATCCTTGAACTCCTCTGACATCCGTCGTTGTAATCCTTCAACGTCGTCAGAGAGGTGACGGGTCCCGACGGCCACACATTCATGGACCACTATGTCCCTAAACTGGAACATTAGAGTCCAAACGCTCTTTTGTCGGATCTAAACGATCCCGTTAAGTTGATCTTGGTCTCAAACTGGACTAACGTATCCTTAACAAACGTTTGAGTTGATCTTAGCCTCAAGTAGGGCTGACGTATCCTCAAACCAACCCCCCCCCAAAAAACCCAAATCTAAGATAATACGGATTTGGACTAGTCCACGCCCTACGGGCGACAACATAACTCAGTCTCCGTAAACAATCCACGGGCAACAAAATACAAAACAGACACCCACGACACGAAGTGACCATCTGGAGAAGGAGAAAGTTGTTACCGCAATGCGGTAGCGTAATTAACTGCAGGGGCTTGCGCCTGCAGGGAAGAGCGTCCCCACAATCAAAAACCCCTCAAACGAGGGGGAATCTGACGAAGTCTGCTACATCGGACGCATCCGTCTAAACCTTCGATACGCGGTGCCATAAATCAACTTGGCATCTTCGAAGAGGTGGACGGATAGCACCAATAAGCATCTGCCCCGAATCTCAGGCAAGACGCGGTGTCGCGCCGTCTTTCGGAGGGGAACAGATTCTGGCACGCCCGGTGGGACCTTTTCCTCTTTCCACTCCACACTTCGTGTGTCGTGACTCGCGAACCAATCGCGGTTCGCTAATGGTTGCCCTTGGGTTTCAAGGTACTAAGAATTGGCGTCTTGCTTATTGCAGAAAGCAAAGGATCGATGGCTTCTACTTCCGTGAAAGTGTCCAACTGCTCAGGCTGCAATTGCAACCAACGCTCTGCCTCGCCAGGAGGTATAGCCTACGGACCCCAAGCTGCCTCGCTATTCACAATGCCCGTGGAACAGGTCACTCGCGCCACCACAGGATTGTTCTTTGGGACCATGGTCCCGCCGACAAACTTTGCCGCTCCAGTGTTGACAACGGAGGCTCCCAAGAAGTCGGTCTTTGATCGTCTTACCCCTGCCGCGGCTCCTCTCAACGAGTCGCCCAACGTCAACGCCTCGGTCTTCTCTAGATTGGGCCAGAAATCTTGCAGACCCATCGTGGGACCTACAATCTCGGAGAAGGTTGCTTCTAAAAAAGTGGCCGCTCCTGTCCCAGAAGTCGTCAAGGCAGCCTCTCCGGCCAAAAGGTCGGTCTTTACAAGATTGACGGCTTCAGCTCCCGCTCCTACTACCCAAAGGACATCGGTCTTTGACAGGCTAATACCAACTGCGACCCCACGCCCAGACAGAGGGCAAAACGAAACCATTCTTACCGCCGACCCTACACCGTCTGCTCGACACGCCCGACGTCGCCATTGGCGCCGAGTGAGGAAGGCTGGGGGCAACTCCCCATCTGGGTTGACTCCATCAGTCCCGGTGGCAGAAGTTAATGCTGCTGTTCCAACTGGGAACAGCTTCGAAATGCTAAATAAAGTACGAAGAAATTCCCCTACTGCAGTACTGAAGAGGTCTCCTCCCCCGTTAAAGAAGGTTGTGGAAATGGAGCCAGAACGGCCCCAATCCCCTCAACGGTTGTCTTCCAAAATCTATAAGGTTTGGCGGCAGGCACGGGACTCGATCATCGATCCAAACTTCTCCCGCCAACACAAGAAGCTGAAAATCCAACCGGAAGCTGGTCACCCGGCCAAACCCCAAAAGGCTGTGGATCAACTGACTCATAAAAGAAGGAGGCCGGAGAAGACCCCACGGCACGCAAAGACGGCTAAAAGCACTGAGCCCAGACGCCCTAAGTCTGGGGGCATGGTGGTGCACACTGTTTACATGGCTTCTGGAAAAGAGGAAAGCCACACTTCTACGGGCCACCGACCGTTAACCCGATCCGTGACGAAAGCCCAAGAACAGCAACAGAAGCTGCAAGAAATGATGAATGCTATGGCCGCGCTCACCGGGCCAAAAGAAAACCCAGAAACGTCCTCAGACGCACGCCGAGAGGAAGAAACCGATGCTGAATTCTTTCGCCGGACACTGGAGAAAAGGGACAAAGAGGCTGCTGAACAAGCGGCCAACATACAACGGATGGGCCTTCTCTTCCAAGATGTGATAGGAATGATGATCCAGCAGGACTTACCCGCCGAGGATCCCCCGATCGTTCTTGAAGACGACCGAGGAGAAACGTCAAATCCACCACCAGCCCTCTCAACGGCCAAGGAGGATACAATCTCTAAGGCTGACTTGGCTGACTACATAGCCCAGCAAATCCGGGTTCACCACGCGACTGAGGCAGCCGGTCAAGTTGTGAAAACGGGGCGGCCGTATCCGAGCTGGTACGACCAAATCAAATACCCGCAAGGTTATACGATACCAAAATTCCACGTGTATAAGGGGACCGGCAATCCCCATCAACATGTCGCCCAGTTTCGGGCCCTCTGCGGTAACACCGGCGGTGATGATAAATTGTTGCTCCGCCAGTTTGTGGGCAGCTTATCAGAAACAGCGTTCGAATGGTATTCGGAACTCCCGAACGATTCTATCAAAACGTTCGCTGAAATGGAGTTGTTGTTCACTCAGCGATTTGCAAGTGCCAGCGAACGCACTCCAATAACTGCACTTATTAACGCCAGGGTAAAACCGGGCGAAACCTGGGTCCAGTACGCTATACGCTGGCGGAACTTGTGGTCGAGATGTGAGCAACGCATTGAGGAAGCACCTGCGGTGGGCATGTTCGTGGGAACTCTAGACCCTCACGCAACTATCTCCCAGTTTATGATGTTCTTTAAGCCAACCACATTCCAGGCCCTGATCGACAAGTTGGCTCAGATGGACCAGATGGGTCATAGACCACCTACACCGAAGTCGGAACCTCGGAATGACAAGGGTAAAGGAAGAGCAACATTTGTTGCGAATGCCCAAGAGCAACCTAACGCCCCGAAACCGACAGATCAACTGGAGGAAAGACGTCGGTATTATAATGAGAAGATGAAGCGTCCCTACTCGTTCCCACGGGACAAGACGAAACGGCTATTCGAGCTGGCAATACGCAACAGGCTTATAAACCTGCCAAATCCAAGGCGACCGCCGCAACCCACCGAGGTGAATAACCCTAACTATTGCCCTTACCATCAGACGGTAGGCCATCCGATTGAAGATTGCTTCGTCTTCAAAGGATGGATTGAAGACCAATACCTCCAGGGGAAGTTTGTACTGTCCGAAAAGTGGAAGGTGAACCCACCACAGCCGCATGCTCCGAGGAAAGCGGATACACCGGGGGCAACATGTTCTTTTATTGAAGAAGCTCCATGGGAGGTCGTGCTATCAACTAAAACCAAAAGAATGCTGAGAGACCTTCATGCGTGCCCTGCGATCGAATGGAAGGACCCTCTTGAACCTCAAATTATCAAAGGAATGTTGAAGCCCCGCCCAACTACGAAGACTCGCGATAATGGCCCAAATACTCACGCCCAACCGTCAAAATCTTCGAAGAAAAAGAAGAAGAAATCCAAGAAGTCCGTGAAGCCTGGAAAAGAGCACACGAACTTGCAGAAGCAAATCGACGCATTGGAAGAGTACAACCAAAAGGCGCGAACTCCTGTCACACTGCAAGAGTTCCTCAACCACATCTTTCAAGAGGAAGATGATGGAGAGAGCTCGTCAGATGAATCCGAAGAATATGTGGCGAGTTGTAACGTGATCTCCCACTCGTTTACTGATGATGGGAAAACTCATGGCACTAAAAAGCTGGAGGCAGAGCCTGTACCAGAGCATGCATGGCCGACAGATGAAATGATCGACGCTTTTCTAGACGAGATTCGTCTAAAATGTAAAGCGGACCAGGAGCGTGAGATAGCCACATCGGAAGGAGCCAAATGCGGGCAACCGAACGAAAGAGTTGAACTACCCCTGCCGGAACATAAGGCATCCGAAGCAGACAAGAAGATATTCAAGACGAAAAAAAGGTTTGCCAAAGCCATGTCACTGGGAATGAAGCTACCGCCCTCGGAAGGAAACACACACGATGGGGTAGAGACGCACCCTGACTATTGCACATATCATCGGAAAATCTCACATCCCACGGAGGAGTGCGACGCCTTTAAGATATGGTGGCAAGGATATGTTGCTCATCGGCAACATTTTAAGCGCACGAAACGCAAGATCCGTCGGGAGCGAAGAAGTACCGTCGATAGGCACAACGGAACGACTGGCAACTGTTGCATGGTTAACGCCAAGGGGTCACAAGTTCTCACCTTTGGGAGCGACTCTGATGAAGAAATGGTTCTGGGCCCTCTCTTTAAAGAATCTGTTTTGGGGAAAGAGGAGGAATCGGAGATCTGCGAGAACATTCAGCTGCGCAATCGCACACTCCCAGAAAAGAATCTCGGGCCCGGGAATAGAAAAGATAAGGGAAAGGAAAAAGTCACTGAAGATATCACTTTAGATGACCAAGTCACGAGAGAGCTGGCTGCCAAAGACCCTCCTAGGAAGAGTAAAGTGGACTATAACATCCTCGCGCACCTGAGGAAGCTACCTTCTCAGCTTAGCATTCTCGATGCCCTCCTATTATCGAAAGAAGCGCGAGACTCACTAATTAAGGCGTTACAAGAACCCGAGCAATTCCAAGCCTTCCTCGTCACTGAAAAGATGAAGGATGAACTGGAGGAAGTGCATACGGCCGACGTCACTTTCGGTGATGAAGACCTCCTTCTCGGGACGTGCGACCACAACCGGCCCCTATATGTCTCCGGATATTGCCACGATATCAAGATAGGCAAGATCCTGGTGGATAATGGATCATCCGTCAACCTCCTGAATGTTCGGGTGTTGAAGGAAATCTGCATGAGTGTGCAACACCTTGCTCGTGACAAAATTACTATCTCCGGTTTCGATTCACAATCGTCAAGGACTCTCGGATCCGTGATACTAACATTACGCTTCGGACTTCTCGTCACAGACATCAAATTCTATGTCATTGACGCCAAGACCTGTTACAACGCCTTGCTCGGCCGCCCTTGGCTACACGAGTACAATATCATCCCTTCTACACAACATCAGTGTATGAAGTACTTCAAAGATGGTTTCGAGTATACCGTAACAGGTGAGTTAAACCCATTTTCCGTGAACGAAGTTCGCAAATACGAAGATGCGAAATACTTTTTGCCAGATTTCGAGGATACAGAAAAGTGTCGCAATCCGGAAAATAAAACCGCCGCCACCATCCCTATTTTCGGGAGCGATACCGAAGAAGAGGAAGAGATAGTTTATGCAGGGCCATCTCAACGCAACAACCTGAGGACACCCGCCCCCGTATTTGTCTTCGGAAGTGATTCAGAAGATGAAGTTAATGCTGTGTTCTCCAATCGGCTGCTGATACAAGCACCCCCTGGCGATGACCATAGTTTGCAAATCACCATGGTACCGCGAGAACACTACAAGGACCTCGACGCGCTTCAGGCTCACGATATGCAGGACCTGCAAACATTTTACGTCCCTCCCAGGCGAAGGGGCGAGAAGGTGATCCTATTTTACCGATCCTCAGAGTCGAAAATAGAGAAAGAGATCTGGCACGGCGCAGATACTACGCTCGACAGGCTCCAACCCATCCGTCTGCCCAGATACTATACAAATGGATTAAAGAAGCTATTGAAGCGCCAAGGAGTACCTTTAGAACAGACCGTTCGGCAGGCGCGGTTCTACAACAAGATTTGGGATGTCCCCGGGACTCAACGCAAATTGCCCAACGGGAAGATGGAAACACTCGGGCTCGGATACGCAAGAGCTGGAAAACGGGAACGGACTCACAGCAGCTACCCTATATATACCTTTGATGAAGAGGAGGACGCCCTGTCAGGAGACGCCAACCCTTCATTAAAACTAGACCCCGCGATTGAAGCACCGAGTCCGTCATTTGAAGAACGAACGAACAAGCCTATCAGGAAAACGGGTCAGAGAGCTCAGGAAGACCGCAACCGCGAGATGGCCATCTACAAGAAGGCCAGGACGCAACGTCTATCTCAACGTACCGAAAAAGACAAAGACGCTTATCCTCGTCAATCCGTTGCACGAAAGGCCCGACGCAGAGACGGAAATAAATCAAGAAGCGGCTCGGGTTTGCCCCTCGTGAAGAGGATGAGTCGAGCGTATTCCTTCCCCCGAGACAAGACGGAGAGGTTACTCAACCTCGCTATAAAACATCGAATGATCACGCTTCCAGAGTCTAGACGTCCTGAGCAAGCTAGCCAGGTCTCTCATCCGAGTTATTGCTCTTATCACCAAGCCATAGGACATCCTACCGAGGACTGCTTCACCTTCAAGAACTGGGTCGAGGACCAGTACCGACGGGGCAGATTCGCTTTATCCGACGGCTGGAAGGTAACGCCGCCGCGAAAGCATGAGCCCAAGGCCGCAAGAGCAGAACCAGGTCCACCTCAGTCCAGGGAGCGGGTTCACACTTGTTATACGATTACGATATTAGGAGAAGAGCCCGAGAACGTAGATGACCTTTACCGGTGCTTCGAGAACAGCGATGATGAAGTGATCTCAGAATTTCCGCCCGCTCCGAAAGAACTGGAAGATGGTATACATACTACTGCAGATGACCTCAAGAAGATTGAGTTAGGATCGGCAGACGACCCGCGACCGACATTTGTCAGCGAGCTATTATCCGAAGAAAAGGTGGCTGCGTTAAAGAACGTGCTTCTACGGCATAAAGACTGCTTCGCGTGGAACTACTCCGAGATGCCAGGATTAGACCCGGAGATTGCTGTGCATAGATTAGCAATATCCCCAGATATCAAGCCAGTCAAGCAGGCGCCAAGAAGGATGCGACTCGAGCTTGAAATGAGCATCAACGCCGAAGTCAAGAAGTTGATCGATTCTGGATTTATCCAAGAAGTCCAATACCCCGACTGGATCGCCAATATCGTCCCGGTAATGAAGAAGAACGGGACGGTACGCATATGCGTGGATTTCAGGGATCTCAATAAAGCCTGTCCAAAGGATGATTTCCCAGTACCGGTAACCGAGCTAATGATAGATAACACGTCCACTCACGAGGTTTTCTCCTTTATGGACGGTTCATCAGGATACAATCAGATAAAGATGCATCCCGAAGACCAGAAGCATACCGCTTTCCGTACCCCTTTGGGTATATTTTGCTACAGGGTTATGCCCTTTGGCCTAAAGAATGCTGGCGCTACCTATCAAAGGGCCATGACAAAGATCTTCGACGATCTCATACATGACATCGTCGAGTGCTATATCGATGACCTCGTAGTAAAGAGCATGTCATACGAGAAGCATTTAAAGCATCTGGAGACTGTATTTCAACGCCTTCGGCAATATAATTTGAAAATGAATCCCCTCAAGTGCGCGTTTGGAGTCTCCTCGGGCAAATTTCTGGGATTCATCATTCGACACCGAGGTATTGAAATAGATCCGGCAAAGATTAAAGCGATCATGGAAATGCCCCCGCCAAGAACGCTCAAGCAGCTGCGGTCTCTCCAAGGGAAGCTCGCATACATCCAGCGGTTTATCGCTAATCTTTCAGGCAAATGCCGTCCTTACAGCCACCTGATGAAAAAGGGAACCCCATTCGTTTGGGATCACAAATGTCAAGGTGCACTAGATGAAATCAAGCAGTACCTGCAGAACCCTCCAGTGTTGGCTGCTCCAGTGAAGGGAAAGCCTCTCATTCTTTACACGGCCGCCCTCGAAGGTTCCTTAGGCGCATTATGGGCACAAGAGAACGATCAGGGGAAAGAAAGAGCACTTTACTACTTAAGTCGAGTGCTACTGGGGGCAGAAAGCAACTATTCCCCCATTGAAAAGCACTGCCTGGCGTTGATCTTCGCAATAACAAAGCTTAGACATTACGCATTAGCACATGAAGTCCGTCTTATTTCGAAGGTGGACCCTCTCAAATATCTGATGTCGAAAGCCATATTGACGGGACGACTTGCTAAGTGGGCCCTGCTCTTGATGGAGTTCTTGATAACATATCAACCTCTCAAGGCAGTGAAAGGCCAGGCCATTGCCGACTTCCTCGCCGAGCACCCGATACCGGCCGATTCTCCTCTGAACTGTGATTTGCCGGACGAGCATGCATTTGATGCGATTAGCGGCGGAAGCGCCCGATGGGAACTCTATTTCGATGGAGCATCCTCCATAAAGAAACAGAAACAAGGTATCCCAATGATCAAATCAGGGATAGGCCTCATCTTTGCAACTCCACAAGGAGGGATAATGCGCTTCGCCTTCTCCCTAACAGAGCCGAGGACAAACAATGAAGCCGAATACGAAGCCCTGATAGCAGGCCTCGAGATCGCCATCGACATAGGAATTGAGGACCTCCTCATATACGGGGATTCTCAGCTGGTCGTTAGTCAAGTAAATGGTGACTATCAAACGTGCAAGCCGGAATTGGTGAAGTACGGCGAAAGGGTGCAACAACTATTGACCCAAATTCCCTCCTATACTTTGGAGAACATACCGCGCGCGGAAAACAGCAAAGCAGACGCGTTGGCTAAACTTGCTAAAGAACTGGCTGACGAGAACCTCGATGACGTCAGAATCGTGGTACAAAGCCGTCGAGTGCTCGCCCCGGCAGAAATATCTCCGGAATCATGCGAAGAAAAGGGAACGACTGAGCAGACGACCCTACAAATAAAAGAGCATGAGAAGGCCGAAGACTGGAGGGAAGTCTTCATAGACTACTTTAAGTCCCACCGAATGCCCGAAGAAGCGTCCTCAAGACATCAGCTCATGAAACGAGCTCTATCCTTCGCTTTCGTCAACGACATTCTATACAAGAGATCGTTTGATTCTCTATGGCTCAGATGCTTAGGACCTGACGAAGCAGAAAGAGTCGTTCAGGAAGTTCATGACGGACTTTGCGGTTCTCACCAAGCAGGCCCAAAGATGAAGTTAAAAATTAAACGGATGGGTTATTACTGGCCCACGATGATCCAGGATTGCCTCGAGTATGCGAAGCAATGCCACTCATGCCAGATCCATGGAGACTTCATCCACCAACATCCGAATCCACTGCACCCGACATTGGCTAGTTGGCCATTCGAAATGTGGGGGACTGACATAGTCGGCCCCATTGAGCCAGCATCATCCCGGGGACACCGTTTTATCCTGGCGACCACTGATTACTTCTCCAAATGGGCAAAAGCAGTACCGCTGAGGGAAGTGAAGACGGAGAATATCCTCCACTTCTTCAAGACGCACGTCATCTATCGGTTTGGAACTCCGCGGCGGATTATCTCTGATAACGGGCCGGCCTACCGAAGCCATAAGATTAGCCGCTTCGCACAGCAGCACAATATAGACTGGAGATATTCTTCAGTTTACAATCCACGAGCTAACGGTCTGGCCGAGGCTTTCAATAAGACCTTGACGAAGATCATAAAAAAGACCGTTTCCAGGAATAAGAGAGACTGGCACGAAAGACTGCAAGAAGCCCTTTGGGCCTATCGAACTACGTTCAAGACGGCCACAAACACAACGCCGTACGCGTTGGTGTTTGGGACGGAAGCAGTGCTCCCCCTCGAGATAGAGTTACCCTCTCTACGAGTAGCAGTCCACCACGAGCTGACGAACGAAGAAAATGCTCACCTTCGGCTTGAGGAGCTTGATGCCCTCGACGAAACCCGGCTCATAGCGCAACAACATCTAGAAGCCTACAAAGCAAAGATGACGCGCTCGTACGAACGATTGACCAGGCCGAGGACATTCTGCCAAGGCGAACTCGTACTAGTGGTCAAAAGACCTATGATCCCCAATCGTGCCAAGCGGGGAAAATTTGAGCCAAACTATGAAGGCCCGTACATCATAGACAAGGTCTACCAGGGTGGAGCCTACCTACTCATGGACATGCACGGTGAAAGGCCTTTCAGGCCAATAAACGGCCGCTTCTTAAAGAAATACTACGCTTAATAAGCCACAGCCTAAGTCAATGACAGATGACGACGACTATGTCCGCTCGCTATTTTCCTAGGCTCAGACTTTACAAGTAGCAGCCGGCCTTCCCATATCGACGGACCGAAACGTCCTTAAACTAACGACGGACCGAAACGTCCTTAAACTAACGGCGGACCGAAACGTCCTTAAACTAACGGCGGACCGAAACGTCCTTAAACTATCGACGGACCGAAACGTCCCTAAACTACTACCGCAACGTCCTTAGGTGGACGAGATGGATAAATAAAGAAAAAATAAAAATAAAAATAAAAAATAAAATAAAAAAAAACGGTATGTCCATAAGCAAAATGGGCACGGATGAAAACCCGAAAAGGGCTCCGTGAGTAAAAACAGCAGGACTACCGGCGAGTGTTTGTGGAAACCCGAAACGGCGCAACCTCGTTAAAGGACACTTACAGAGTCCTCTCGACCTTGTAAGGAGAAACCACCTGCGTGAGATCCTTACGACTCACAAAGGAGCAACACACTTAGGGATCCTCACGATTCCTAAGGAGAAAATACACTTACGAGATCCTCACGACTCGTAAGGAGAATTCTCTTATGGGACCCTCACGGCTCATGAGATTTGAAAGTCTTAAGTTACAGAAACCTGAACCTGTTCTTAAGCAAATCCTCCACAACCTCCGATATTGCCCTACAAGAGGCTCAATACTGACCCTTGTATACAATCCACGGGCGCAAAAAAACATTTCCCCAGCGAAGTCACACCCGTGACTGGGGATATGTCCATATGATGAGCAACCCTTGTAGGTCCTCGGGACTTATAAGGAGAAAACCCTCTTGTAGGATCCTTACGACTTACAGAGGAACATACACTTAGGAATCCTCACGATCCCTAAGGAGAAAATACACCTGCAAGATCCTCACGACTTGTAGGGAGAAATACCTTTGTGAGACCCTTACGGCTCATGAAGTCAAAAGCCTTAGTCGACAGGACCTTAACCCTGTTTGCTAAGCCACCTTTGTTCAACATCGACAGAGGCAAATGATGATTCGCTCCTGGCGATATTCCAGTTGCAGCGATGCTGATGCCTAAACCGGTATCAAATCCTAAGTCTTTTCATGGCAAATGATGATTCGCTCCTGGCAACGTCCCAGTTGCAGCATGCTGATGCCGAAATCAGCATCCAAAATCCGAGCTTGTAGCGAAAAAGCTAGCAAGCCACACATGCCTACAAAATAGCCGAAATGATGGGGCAACTCGCAATAAAAAGCAGCGAGTAAAAATAAATAAACAGCCGAAATGATTGGGCACCGCGAAAAATAGCCGAAATGATTGGGCAGTCGCGATTTTCGCGATATAAAAAGCTGAAATGATAGAGCATCGCGGGAAAAGAAATAAAATAAAAATAAAATACATGCCCTACAAGTGATACTACAACAATCCCTGTATACAATCCAGGGGCGCAAACAAAGAAGGGATCATACTCCTCCCCCCAGGTTTCATCATGAGAGGAAGCCAAATCTCGACGGTTCACAAATAACCTGGAGATCGTCTCGTAACAACGAACACAACTTCAAGCTAAGCGGAACAGCGGCCGCTCCCAGTTCCATGGCTCGGTGGTATACATATCGCCAACAGTCGAACCTTCACCTCGTGAAATGCGGATATATTCAGCAAAAAAATTCCTGGTCACGTGGAACGCGGATAATGTCACTCTTTGACCCCGTGGAAAACGTCCAGAGCGGATCCTGGTCCTCGCAGAGCATGGCATTGAACCCGTGCGAAGCATCCAGAGCGGAGCCTAGTCCTCGCCTAACGCGGCAGTGAACCCGTGTGAAGCATCTAGTGCAAAATTCCTGGTTACGTGGAACGCGGATAATGTCACTCTTTGACCCCGTGGGAAACGTCCAGAGCGGATCCTGGTCCTCGCAGAGCATGGCAATGAACCCGTGCGAAGCATCCAGAGCGGAGCCTAGTCCTCGCCTAACGCGGCAGTGAACCCGTGTGAAGCATCTAGTGCAAAATTCCTGGTTACGTGGAACGCGGATAATGTCACTCTTTGACCCCATGGAAAACGTCCAGAGCGGAGCCTAGTCCTCGCCTAACGCGGCAGTGAACCCGTGTGAAGCATCTAGTGCAAAATTCCTGGTTACGTGGAACGCGGATAATGTCACTCTTTGACCCCGTGGAAAGCGTCCAGAGCGGATCCTGGTCCTCGCAGAGCATGGCAGCGAACCCGTGCGAAGCATCCAGAGCGGAGCCTAGTCCTCGCCTAACGCGGCAGTGAACCCGTGTGAAGCATCTAGTGCAAAATTCCTGGTCACGTGGAACGCGGATAATGTCACTCTTTGACCCCGTGGAAAACGTCCAGAGCGGATCCTGGTCCTCGCAGAGCATGGCAATGAACCCGTGCGAAGCATCCAGAGCGGAGCCTAGTCCTCGCCTAACGCGGCAGTGAACCCGTGTGAAGCATCTAGTGCAAAATTCCTGGTTACGTGGAACGCGGATAATGTCACTCTTTGACCCCGTGGAAAGCGTCCAGAGCGGATCCTGGTCCTAGCAGAGCATGGCAGTGAACCCGTACGAAGCATCCAGAGCGGAGCCTAGTCCTCGCCTAACGCGGCAGTGAACCCGTGTGAAGCATCTAGTGCAAAATTCCTGGTTACGTGGAACGCGGATAATGTCACTCTTTGACCCCGTGGGAAACGTCCAGAGCGGATCCTGGTCCTCGCAGAGCATGGCAGTGAACCCGTGCGAAGCATCCAGAGCGGAGCCTAGTCCTCGCCTAACGCGGCAGTGAACCCATGTGAAGCATCTAGCGCAAAATTCCTGGTTACGTGGAACGCGGAGAATGTCACTCTTTGACCCCGTGGAAAACGTCCAGAGCGGAGCCTGGTCCTCGCCAAGCACGGCAGTGAACCCGTGTGAAGCATCCAGAGCAAATACCGGACTGTGGAGTCTTTAAAATCCACAGACTATGACGTCCTTAACCTCGACCGTGATGTCTTAAAACTAACGATCAACCACCCCGATTCCCTACAGACTTTGCCTTGGTTTAAGGGTACATCTCTTCACTCCTTTGATGCCCGGCGTTGTAATTCCTCAACGTCTTCAAAGAGGTGACGGGTCCCTGCAACCAAACACCGGACTGTGGAGTCCTTAAATCCACGGACTATGAGGTCCTTAACCTTGACCGTGATGTCTTAAAACTAACAGCGGACTGTGGAGTCCTTAAATCCACGGACTATGAGGTCCTTAACCTTGACCGTGACGTCTTTAAACTACGATACCTTGAGAGATCCCTGACTCCGTGAAACACGGATAAGGGGGATCACATCCGGCACTTGCAAGCCCTCACGACCTGTAAGGAAGAAAAACTCTCTTGTGAGATCCTTACGACTCTCAAGGGAAAACCCGCTTAAGGATCCTTACGATCTTTAAGAAGAACTCACACCTACGGGATCCTCTCGACCTGTAGGGAGAAAAACACTTTATGAGACCCTCGTGGCTCATAAGATGCAAAAGCCTTAGGAAGCAGATCTTAACCCTGAGTCCTGAGCCATTGCTGTCCTGCAAGGAGATCAAGATAGAATACCCGCAGAATACATTCAATGAAAAGGAGACATATCATTGACAAAAAAAATGTGTATCTTTTATTCATAAACCAAAATGAGTACAAAGTACAATTCATGAAAGAAACAAAAAGAAAATACTCTCATCCATGAGTATGTACAAAAGGGAAGAAAAAGATACAAATGTTTCAGGCCGGCGGGCGATTCAGCAGCTTGGTCAGCTCATCCTTCTTTTGCTGAGCCACGGCTTCATGACGCAAGATCTCCAGAAGACGAGCCTCCGCTTGAGCTTGCTGAGCCTGATACGAAGCAAGCCGGGTTTCAAGCTCTTTCTCAGTGGCCTTATGAGCCTCGACCCTCTCACGGGTGAACGTGACAGCTTTGTCTCGAGCCACCACTTCTTTGATGAACTCCTGAAGCAACCGTCAGAGTTCATACACTTGGTTGGTCCTGGTGATAAGGGTAGCGTGAAGCTCGCTCAGCGCCTTGGAAGCTAGCTCCCTCTCCGAAAATTTATGGCCGAGCCTTTTTCTCGCATAACGATATGTTCGCTACGTGGCCACGTAAGCTCGCTTTCGTGACCGCGGCCTTGCAAACATGACATTTACAAGACCATATAAATGGGCTTCCGATCGACAGCGATAATCGATCCAGAACGCGCTCACACAACCCGGTATGAAAAGCAACAAAAAAAAAAAAAAAAACTTTCCGACGATTATCCTATCAAGTATGTGCTCGCAATCATATGAACATCCGAAAAAGAAGTAAAATTCGCAGCTTTAATGTGCATGCGACATGACAACAGTATTGATAATTGGAGAAAATTTTCATAAAAGGAACACAAAATTTATTCATGCAAGCGGAAACATACATACGAGTACCGAGCCTACATGGAAGTTCAACATAAAGCATACAAAAAGGAGGGACTAATTTAAAAAGGTTCTACATTAACGGAAAAGATCACCAAACACAGGATCAACGGCACAGGGGTTGATGAAGCAAAGGACAAAATTCTCCATCTCTCTCCCCGCTTTCTCCAACACATCGAAGCGACGATTCTCGCGAGAAGTCGCTCCCCATCGGTTGGTGCCATGTTCGTCCGCGAATGCAAACATAATAGCTCGCCGGGCCTTTATCTCGCTCAGCAGATGAATTGAGCAGTCCTTCAGAGCTTGAGTAATCAAGCATGCTTCATGAAAACCCTCGAGCTTTTCTTCCGCCGCATCAAGCATCGCCAGGATCATCTCTGCCGGGTGAGGAGGAATGTCGGCAAGCACGGCCATGAGGATCATCCGGAGCCAGAGGGAACCCATCGGGAGGGGAGACCCTCTACGGATTGAGAGCTCGTGCATGGCCGAGTCACATTCGTTGTCAGAAAGGAGGGGGTCCACCAACCGAGCAGCAAAGCGGGGGATCATTTCCTCAAGAGGAACTTCCCACGGCTGTCGACGAGCATGAGGGCGGTTACAAGCCATGGCACTCGTTTCTACCTCAAGGAAAAAAAATATATATATATATATGATATGAATCTCTCTGTGAAAAGAAAAGAAGGCTATAGCCTCATATATAATGAAGTGCATTAAGTGCTGTGCGCGGAAAATCTTGCATGGTGAAATTATTTCCAAGGCCTAAAAAAGGAAAGGCACCGAAAATCAAGGAGATGTAATTATTTCCAAGACCCTTTCTCTGCACTGAAAATACGGCATGGGAAAATTTTGTGAACAGCCACATCAAGGGATCCCACGTGCAGAACACGTGAGGCCTAAACCTGACGTTCAGTTAAAAGGAAAATATGGAGTGATACCCTGCATGTTAAAAAGCATAAACAACAATAGTAGCAAAATAATAAAATCTCAGAGAAAAAGCGTGCAAACATACAAGGACACAACAAAATTTATCATCCAGACTTCAAGAAGGCGATACAAAATAAAAAGAAAAACTTTTACAATGGTAAGGCTTCAGACGCGGGGCATGGGTTGAGAAACTCGAAATTAACTTTATTCAAGATCTTCCAAGCATTTCGAACCTCCCGAGTATGCTTTCTCTCACGGTCACAAGCATCGGGGTCCCCGCGGATGTCCTCTACCCTCCGGTAGGCGCCCAGTATGGCTGATTGCTGAAAAATCTGATGAAGGAGATCAATGAGATTATCCCGCCTTCTCTTTGAGATCAAGCCCATAAGGTACACCGAATGCACCTTATCCTCGGCAGTGTCCAAGGCCTCGAGCGGTATGCCGGCGCAAAAGAGAGGAAGTTCCTCCCGGATCGCCAGCACGATCAGCCTCAGAAGAGAAGAACGACGGGGGAGTAGCCTATGGTTGTACTCGTCGAAGCGGCTCATGATCTCGGCACACTGAACATCAGTGAACTCCTGATTCTGACTACGGCCCAGCGCACGAATATTCCCATACGAAATGATCTCATCAAGACGGTACAGATGGGCATCCATGGTACCTAAAATAAAAGTCATAAGACATCATTACAAAGCCCCCATTGCATTAATTGCAGAAGAACAACCTCGGGCCAAGAGACCCCAGGAAGCCTCTGTGTGAAGAAATCGAGTTCTTCGTTGGAATTAAATTCCTTATTGAGAAAAGGGAATTAAATTCCCAGAAGCATTTTGGATGGAATTAAATTCCATGGATTTGAACCGTCATCATCATCTCCCCAAAGATCATCTAAACCCTAAGAGATCTTCAGTTGAAAGATTAAACAGTTTCATGTTCTTATGGAAAATATGAAGAAAAAAGGGTAAAAACCCTTGTTTTGGATTTAAAATCCAGAGGAATGTGAAGGTCCATCGTTGTCCAAGAACATTACCTGAGGAAAAAGGATTCCTTTCGAACAGAGTTAAACTCTGAAGATTGTTTCAAGACAGAGAACTAAGCTCTGAAAGCGAGAATTAAATTCTCAAAGAAGAAGTTCTCAGAAGAAGAAGATGAACAAAGTGAAGGCTCCTATGAAGAGACAGAGGTATTTATAGAAGACAATGGAAACGCTTCGTCTCCCCAGATCCCTAGAGGAATCCAACGGTCAAAAGAGGTGACAGCGTTGCACTCACGTGCAGACACGTGAGAACAACGCTGTGGGGGCATTTGTTTCCTGATTTAAAATCAGGAAAGCTTCTGGGAAAAGCTTCAAAAAGGGGTCACGTGTTGGCACGTGACACCTAAAAGGCATCATCAAGTCAAGTGCAGTTTCCTGACTACGCTGAAGAAAATGGGCTTCAGAAAGAGTCACGTGCTCCCACGTGACCAGGGTCACGTGGCGACACGTGACATTTAAACGCAAGCGTCAAAAGCACACAAGTTCTCTGATCAAGTCAAGAAAAGGCTTCAGAAGAGGTCACGTGTCCCCACGTGACCAGGGTCACGTGTTGGCACGTGACGTTCAAGACAGCAGACTCGTTCTCCAGAAGAACCGAAGACAGAGAGTTCAAACAAGGGTCACGTGCTCACACGTGACCAGGGGTCACGTGGTAGCACGTGACGCTTAGGCAGCGATCAGAAGACAGAGCGCAAAAGAAAGGAAAAGGCTCATTCCAAAGGGGGTCACGTGCCCACACGTGACCATGGGTCACGTGGTCACACGTGACCAGCTTTCAAAGCCCATTTTGTCAAACAGAATTAAATTCTGAAGGAGAATCAAATCTTTCCAAAGGAAAGCGGCTATCTGGAACCGATCGAATTAAAGATTCAGAGGTGATGAAATATCATCTATCTATGGGAAAATCTCGGGTTTGGAAAGATTTCCCCTTTAAATCTAACCAAAATAACAAGGGAGAATCTCTGGATTTAAAATCCAATGGTGAATAAAATTCACCTAATAATCCAAAGGTCCAAAATGAATGATGAATGCAAATCAAATCTCAATGAAGATTCGTCAAAAAACTGATTGATTCGGCTGCTTCTCCTATAAATAGGAGCTAAGAGACATACATACATATAGATGCGCAGAGAAAAAAAAAAGAAAAAAGGAGAAGAGCTTTGATACTTTGAAAAGACTTGGATCTTCTGCGAAAAACCCTAGGTAAGAAAGGGAAGGCCTTTTGAAAGAAAGAGAATTTAATTCTCAGCAGAGTTTAACTCTGATAATGTAAAAACAGAAGAACATATTTCTTCTCTCTTTGATGGAGGATCTGCAAAGTGCACATCTCCCCTTAAGGTTGAGAATTTAATTCTCAATGGGTTGAGATCCTGCCATGCAGATCCAAAACATGGAGAAGGAATGCAAGCACGAGAATTTAATTCTCACAGAACTATAGGAATTTAATTCCTTTAAAATAAAAGGAGGGCTTGACCCTATATTATGGGAATTTAATTCCTCCAGAACAAAAAAGAAACAGGGTTTAACTCTAATTAAAAAACCCAGTTCTGTTGAAACATCGGAAATTTAATTCCCTTAATTATAATTTGACAGAGGATGGAAGTTTAAACTCCTTAAAAAACTTTTATTAGGGTTTAACCCTATTCAGCCCTTCACGTATATGAGGAATTTAATTCCTACAGAAAATTCAGAGTTAAACTCTATTCCAGAAAACAAAGTCTTCGAAAGGAAGTGGGAATTTAATTCCTCTGAAATTTATAGTTTGAGGAATTTAATTCCTGAAAGAAGATTAACAAAGCCTCTAAACGAAATACCTAGAGGCAGGGTCACGTGTCATCACGTGACCCCCTAAGAGATCTACAGAAAGCCCCTTGGAAGCAGCACCCCACGTGACCCACGTGACCCTCGGCAGAAGCTCTAATACATAGGCATTTGAATGCCCATCACGTGATGGCACGTGATGCTCTGGAAGACGCGATAATCTCAGCAGAACAAATGAAGGGAGGGCGCTCTCACGTGCTGCCACGTGACCCCTCTTACCTTAGTGTTTAAGCACTAAACTAAAACTCTCGAACCCAGTGTTAAAACACTGTTGGGCCTTAGTGTTCAACACTCATTAAAAGGCTTTATTTGCAGTGTTCAACACTGATTACCTTAGTGATTAAACACTAATCTGAGATCTTCATTTGCAGTGTTCAACACTGATTACCTTAGTGTTTAACACTAACCTGAAAAAACATTGTTGCTGGTGTTCAACACCAAATATTCTCTTAGTGTTAAACACTAACTTGTCAACCCCATTCCCAGTGTTCAACACTGACTGCTCTGTAGTGTTTAACACTAGACTTTGGCCCAATTGGCTTAAATGGATGGAGGCAAAGCCTCTCCTGGTTGGACTTAGCCCAAGATGGCCATAAGTCCTCAATTTGTGATTAATTGGTCCAATGGACTCATAACATAATTAATTCGTCTTGACCCCAAATTGGGCCAAGGGTTATTTAATCCACTCCGGTTCTAGGGTACATCTCTTCACTCCTTTGATACTTGGCATTGTAATCCCTCAATGCCGTCAAAGAGGTGACGGGTCCCGACGACCACACATTGATATGGACTGTGGGGTCCTTAAACTCATGTCTAATGCAAATTCCTGGTTACGTGGAACGCGGATAATGTCACTCTTTGACCCCGTGGAAAACGTCCAGAGCGGAGCCTGGTCCTCGCCAAGCACGGCAGTGAACCCGTGTGAAGCATCCAGAGCACAACGGACTGTGGGGTCCTTAAACCCATGGACTAGGACGTCCTTAACCTTGACCGAGATGTCTTAAAACTAACAATGGACCGCAATGTCCTTAAACTACCCATGGACCGCAATGTCCTTAAACTACCCATGGACCGTAATGTCCTTAAACTAGAACAATAGAGCCCCGCATGCTCTTTTGTTGGATCTAAACGGTCCCGTTTAAGTTGATCTTAGCCTCAAAGATGGCTAACGTATCCTTAAACCTTCAAACAGAGTGGACTATAAATCCCCCCAATTAACTCCGGCTCGAGGGTACATCCTTGAACTCCTCTGACATCCGTCGTTGTAATCCTTCAACGTCGTCAGAGAGGTGACGGGTCCCGACGGCCACACATTCATAGACCACTATGTCCCTAAACTGGAACATTAGAGTCCAAACGCTCTTTTGTCGGATCTAAACGATCCCGTTAAGTTGATCTTGGTCTCAAACTGGACTAACGTATCCTTAACAAACGTTTGAGTTGATCTTAGCCTCAAGTAGGGCTGACGTATCCTCAAACCAACCCCCCCCCAAAAAACCCAAATCTAAGATAATACGGATTTGGACTAGTCCACGCCCTACGGGCGACAACATAACTCAGTCTCCGTAAACAATCCACGGGCAACAAAATACAAAACAGACACCCACGACACGAAGTGACCATCTGGAGAAGGAGAAAGTTGTTACCGCAATGCGGTAGCGTAATTAACTGCAGGGGCTTGCGCCTGCAGGGAAGAGCGTCCCCACAATCAAAAACCCCTCAAACGAGGGGGAATCTGACGAAGTCTGCTACATCGGACGCATCCGTCTAAACCTTCGATACGCGGTGCCATAAATCAACTTGGCATCTTCGAAGAGGTGGACGGATAGCACCAATTAGCATCTGCCCCGAATCTCAGGCAAGACGCGGTGTCGCGCCGTCTTTCGGAGGGGAACACCTGCGTTAAAAACAAAGATAAACTTGTCAGAATGGATAACAAGATAAAGAAAAAGGACAGTAACTCGAAATTTACCTGATGAGCCGCCAGCCGAAACGGAGGCATCTCCCTCCTCCATCGATATGAGTCCACCTCCCGTGGCATCATCACCAGACTCGACAGGGGTTGTCGTCGTGCTCGCACGACCAGGAGACGGCGGAGGACCGTAGACGGGGAGAGCAATGATTGGAGCATTGCCAGACTCTTGAGAAAGAGCGGCTGGCTCGTCCCCGGGAGTCATGCCCATCTCACCCGCTTCTTCTTCAGGCTCGGCGGTTGCTGCTGTCTCATCCGCCGTCACCATAGGGTCGCCGGTCTCAGGCGCCTCGTCCGCTACTGCCCCAGGAACAGTTATAATAGTCGTCTCATTTGCCGCTACCTCGGGCTCGGCATCAACGACCTTCTCTGGTGCAGCCCCCTCAGCCCCCAGCCCAGTTCAGCAACCCCGGCGACGTTGCCCACCGTCGGCTCGGGTTCAACCAGTGCCTCTTCCTCTGTCGCCTTAGGTTCAACGGTTTCCGCCTCCCCTTCGATTGGACTTGGCCCTGCAGGATAAGATATATAAGAACTGACAAATTTACAATTCTTACAACAAAATCTTGAAAGATACATCACCTGAGGTGGACTTATCGTTAGCACCCCGAACTGCACGCGCCACCTGTTTGTGAGCTGTGGACAAAGCGACCAGGGACTCTTCCGAGAGAGTATCAGCACGAGGGATGGTGCTTGGGCCTGCTCCCATAGCCAAAGCAGCCCTGCGTGCCTTCGCCTTGCGCCATAGCCGCTTTCTCTCCTCCTGAGCCGTTGAGACAGACCTCTTCAAAGCCTCCTTCATTGAGACGTCATCGTCCGTGAACAGGGATGCCTCCAAATCCTTCAAGGCATCCCTCGTCGACTTGTCGAGTTGAGGCTCTCGCGGCAGCCCTGAAGAGACTGGGACTTCAGCAGCGGGCCCGGGAAGAGTCCCCGCATCAGCTGGCGTAGCCCCTACAAAGAAACAAAGGAAGAAGGTTAGGTTGGCCATCAAAAAAAAGGACAAAAACTTAATAAGGCGAGACGTACCAACGCCCATTAAAGCACGCTTCTCTTCCTCCTCCTGGAAGGTTTTTAAAGAGGCAGCGACGGCTTCTTCGGTAGTGACACCTGTTAAAAAAGGGGGAAAGCATTAGTCGAAGATAATGATAAAAATGCTATAAAATGATGAAGAGTACAGCTAATGATTACCTGCTCGAGCGAGTTTATCCAACCACGCTTCGAGTCTGGCTGATCGCTCAGAAGCCGCAATAGCGGCCGCCAGATCGGTGTCTACCGGATCTACCGAGAAGCCCTTATTGCTGCCATACTCGCTTATACCTTCGGTAAGAGGGGCCTGAAGCTCTAAACCGAGGATAGCATCGAGAGAGAGGAGCGACTTTTTCTTCCTCCTCTGCCCACCAGCCCTGGGTGTACCCGAGATTGACTTGCGCTTTGCAGGCACCTTAGGGCGGCGGGTCCCGATATCCACACCCACGCCGGACTCCGGCGATGCCACATTTATCGTCTCCACTGGAGCACGGGGCGCTGGTGGCGCATCCACTGTATCAGGAGGCGGCAATCCGCGCGAAGGGCTCAACACGCGCGGTGGCACGGTTCCGGCATCTTTCAGCGGAGGAATGACCGGGGTCCTAGGTTTTAAAGGAGCTTTGCGGTTGCCACCGGGAGGCGCACCCTTGCGGTCAACCAACATGCGCTTCTCCATAAGGATAACTGGACCCGTCGCATGCGCGTACCAAGCCACGTACGTGTTGAGGGCTTTGGGGATGCAGCTCGGCTCGCTGATGAAGAAATAGGAGCCCGTGTTAAGCCACATGAAATGGTGCATCGCACTACTTATCCCCTCCCGGCTGGCCACGGGCTCTTCCAAAAACGCTTCCATCGGGATCCCCTGGTGATAGCTCGATTGCTGAGCGAACCGGTGAGGGTTATACCTCATGAAGAGCGCCGTCTCATTGTGCCTAAACACCAGGTAGCCCGGCCGAATGGAGTAGAGGTGGAGGATCTCTCGACCTTTCAATATGGAAGCCCCATCCTTAAAATCATCACGCAGCGGCACTACCGACTTAGTGGTCTCTGAGACTATGGTGTATGACTTTATCCAAAAAAGAAACCTTCACTCCGACCAGGTGTGGACGAAGGAGCATCCCCTAGCCTCCCGCGGAGGTGCAACTACGATCGAAGCGCCGACCAACCGCATGACTCTTGGGAGTCTGCACTTCTCAAAAAACAGGGGATCTTATGGGCGCCGAACACCCCGTACACATGCATTTCCATCCAAGAGGTGAAGTAGTGCATCGGGAAGTTAGCAGGCTGCACCCCAGGCTCATTAGCGTCCATCGCTACGCTAAGTCCATTATAAAGGTGAGCCAGCCCGGTGATTCCTACTGTCAACTGCAGACCAGCCACCATCCGATGCGCTGGGTAGAAAATAGATGGCCGCATGTGGCGCGGGTGCATGGGGAGCGCAAAGCTACACAGCCACAATCCCAGGAACCCTACAAAAAAGGTCTCCTCATCCATGCCCGGGACGGCGATTTCTGACAAGGGCATGACGGCGGCGCCGGGGAGATAAAAGTCCTTTTGATCATCCTCCGATGTGGGTCGATGGTCCAAACCGAAGCCAAAAGGGTCATCAAGCTGGGCGAACTTCTTGCTCCGCTCCGATAGAAACTCCGGTCGAATGAAGCGGGCGATAAAATCTGCGAAACTGACTCCCCGGATGCCCGATTCCAGATAGAGCCCTTCATAGATGTCCAGCACCTTCACCAAGCCCGGAAACTGGTGCTGAATAGCGTTCTCCGGAGTCAGATCAAACACCAGCGGCTTGGTGGCAAAGACGTATTCGTCAGGAGGAAGCAGCTCCTCATAATGCTCCCCCCTCATCGGCAGACCCGAGATTTCAGCAAACTCCTCCAAGGAGATAGAGACTTCCCTGTTCGTCATCAGGAAGGTGTGGGTGGGGATATTCCATTGTTCGATAAAAGCCTTAATCCACCACATTGGAGGAGAGGGATACTCAAAGAGCAAGACGCAGATGGCCGAATACAAACCAATCTTCATCAGATGAGTCCTTTTCGCCGATAAGATGTACCGGGCCCACTGCAAATATCCGGCGGGCGGTCGCGGGATCAATCCAATGTTATAGGACTGTCCCCAAGGGCGTGCTTCACCCTGACAGATTCGCCTCCCTAAAATGTCTATTGCCGGCGGTGGCTGCACAGGAATAGCACCAATTGCAGGCTGGAGGAGGTCATCCGAATTCCAATTTTTGACCTCCACGGCATACTTCACCGGGGGTTCATCCGCATAGGGGATCGAAAATATGGGCTCGGACGGCGTAGCGAACCGAAGCTTCGGCGACCCTGGATGATATCGTTATACCACCTACCCCATAGGTGAAGGTTCTTGTGCTCGGGGTTATGATCCTTGATGAGCGTGAGCACCTCTCGGTCCACTGGTGCCTGGGGAAAACCTCCCTCCGAGCGAACAAACGGGAATGATAGGTCAGCAGGCATGTTTCCTGTGGAGGGACAAAAATTAGCCGTCAGTGTTGTAATTCCAACGCTTGGCATTTTAAAATTTATACTACATTGCAATGCAGTGGGTAAGGGACCAAATGGGGACCCCACAAAATCTGGATGACAGTGCATCATTTAATAAGACAGCCCCATCATTAGATGAGACTGTCAATTAATGAAGAGATCTCCAAGAGAATATTCTCATTAATGGGAAAATCCCTAGAGACAAGGAGAAAATCTTCTCTTTCAGAGCAAAGCTCTGTCACAGAGTGACATTTGTCAAACTCTGGTCTCAAGGGAATAAAATTTCCTAAAAAAAGAGCCTAGCTCTGTAATAATGATGGAAAGATCCATCAAAAGAAAATTTTAACTCCTAAAGATTAAAAATTTGGGGTCTTAAAAAATCCATGAAAACTTATAAAAAGTTCTTCATTTTCAGATCAAAAAAGATCAACATTTGATCCATGAGAAAAGCTCTGTTTATGGGTTAAAACCCATGAACAAGATCTCTGTAGATCTATGGACTTTTGAGAGCAAGGATCTGTTGATGAAACCCCAAAGGGGTTTTCTTTATATCAAAGATCTATGAGAGCAAGGCTCTGTTAATTTAATTTAATTTAATTTAATTTAAATTTTACCTAAGTTGATTCTAGGTTTTGAACTCTGAAGTTCTTGGAAAGAAACGAGAGTAAGGCTCTAAAATTCTTAAACAAGAGCAAGGCTCTGAAAACTCAAGTTCTTGGAAATGGTAAATCATTTACTAAGGGACCAAGGTCCTATTTATAGGCGCCTACGCCTTTTCAACTCACCAGTTGATCCAACGGCCAACATCTTGCCACCGCTGCACTCACGTGTGCGCCACGTGAGCGCAGCGGTGGGGGCATTTGTTTCCCCCAATCAGAGCAAAGCTCTGTTTGAATTTCAAAAATTCAAAAATTGAAGCAACGCTTCAAATCCCTTGCGCTGCGCGCAACGCGCCACGTGTCAAAAACCCGATACGTCAGCGCGGCACCCAAGGCAGTGCGCCCAATCAGAGCAAGGCTCTATTTAAAACAAAATTAAAGGAAGCAACGCTTCAGTTGCGCAAGCGCTGCGCTGCGCGACACGTGTCAGCGCAGGTGCGCAAGCGCAGTTGCGCTGCGCTGTGCGCTGCGCGGCACGTGTCAGCGCAGTTGCGCTGCGCTGTGCGCTGCGCGACACGT